>CM008281.1:55061872-55658541 GCA_002319775.1 Fagopyrum tataricum | reverse complement strand
TCCATCGGGCTGCGTGGGAAGGAACGAGCTTTCGGGCCAATTTAAGTGGCTAAATTAAGCCCAACTTGATTATTATTTTCAGCCCATATTTGGACATCTTTTTATTATTATGGGCTTTCTTTTTAATTGTTATTTTAGGCGTTTTAGGTTTGTTAGTTCAACCTTTTAGTTTGATCTTATCTTTTCTTATTTTTTTAGCTAGTTTGGACTCGCTATTAGATTTGACCAATAGCCCATAAAAACCCTAGTTGGACGTCCTACTAACCTATATAAGGCCTAGGCTGGACGTGATTTTCAATCATCTTATTAATAAATCAAACACAATACTTTTCAGTATTTTCTTCTCTCTCGTAGAATCGAGAACAAATAGGTGAAATCCTATTTAAACACTGAGTAAGTGGATTCTCGTTCTCCAAGCAACTTGAACTGTTTTGAGTTGTGTCACTTGGATTGACAATTTGGTGCTCTCAATCATCTTTGGGCGACTTCTCGTGCTCTAGGGACAATCACTTTTTCCTTTTGTGTGAGATTATAGCGGGAGGGCTTCTTCAATTCATTTCAAGTTGTGTGTTATGGCCTTTGTTTCCCTAGTGTGCTCTTGGTTGTCGTAAGGGTTCGACTAGATCTATCCTTCTATCGATCCTTCACAATCAGCGCGGATCATTCATTCATCGTTTTCTCTTTCAAGTTTCTATCTTTTTCCACTTTTCTTTCATACGAAGTCTTGGTGTCGAAAGATCGGCCAACCTCACGGCTAACCCCGTATCACATGACGACCTCAAAGACTAGTGTTTAGTACGTGTATTATATGTCAAACACTTGTTAACGTTTCTAAACACTAAACACTAGTGTTTACCACAAACCCTCCCCTGAAATACTTCTGAATACTAACGCTAGTGTTTTCGTCTACCTTGCTAAACACACCCATACACTTATCTCTTTTATTAAACATTATAATCTTCAACCCAATGAGTGTGACCTCGTAGTTACCGATAGTGTTAACAATATTTTTTTATCATATAAAATACATAAATCATAGTTGACTTCCAACAAAACGCTATGACACAAATCGAAAGTCACATAATAATAATTGCATATTAGGGTAGAAGACACAATTCATTCATCATTTTCTATAAACATTTTGTCAATAAGTTGTAAGCGTCATATAAGTAAGTTGTGCACAAAAATAAAAAGTTACAAAAACAACCCATGGTCATGGTCAAAAACAGACCAAAGTTGTCAAACCGTAAAAAAATGGAACAACTTCGATGCTTCAGTTGGTTACAAAAGCAACCGACCATCAAGCTGCTACAAAAACCGTCATGAATATGCAAACATGCTAAAAAACTTAATCTCACCATAGTCTCTAGTATCGTTTCTTGTAATTGCATGCTTCTATTGAGCGTTGTATGTAAAAGTTATTTTCTTAGATTGTATTGTGCAAGCGGAAAATAGGTGATTCACGAGTTTTCCCTTGACATTCCAATGAACGAGTTTACATAGTTACATTATGTTTTTCTAGAAATAAAAAACAAGTTCAATAAATCGGTTTTAGAAATAGAAAATAGGTTCAATAAATCGAAACAAAAAAATGAGTTTATGATTGATCGCATTGTGTTTTTTTTTTAATATAGAATCCGAAACAAATACGATTAATTTCCGATTCAGTTTTTTTGTTTCATCTCCACGACAAGGTTATCCCCACAACACGATTCAATTCTTCTCTTTTAGTAAACTTGTCTCATTATGTTGTGAGAAGACATCAAATGTTAGAATTCAATCTCAATGATATAATTCTTCTACGCTAGGGTACTTTAGTTTCTTCTTTGCTAGGTTCAGTAAAATTTACCTAATATTTTCCTTCGTTTCTTCTTTGCTTAAGCAACTCTACCAAAAATAGAGGATGATATGCTCGTTTTTCTTGTTATTGCTTGACAACTACGTTCACTTTCTCCACCGTTCTACAAATGTAGGAACAAATTAATTGAAAAAAGATAAGAAGTGTTTAATTAATGTTTCTCTTTTTTAAAATAAAAAAAATAAAATAAATATGAACCCTATAACGAAAATAGTTGATGTACTAGATTAGTACCCGTGCAAGACATAAAACCTATGATTAGATTATTCATATGTATACAATAATATATCATATATTTTTTTAACAATAAAGAAAAACTTTCTACTTTTATATATATAAATCTATTTTCTTATATTTAAACAAAAAAACTTATTATTAAACTAATTAAAAAATTTCTAAAAGAAAATTATATAGGATTATCCTATTATAAAATTGTTTTAGATATATGAATAACAATATAATCTTTTGATTATAATATATTTGTTCAGTATTTCTATTTTATATAATAATTAGTTTTGTCAATTTTTAATAAAATATATTTTAATGAAATAAAATAAATTGATTATTAAAATAAATAAATAAATAAATCTTATAATATTATAATATAGAGAGTTCCCAATACAATAGTACATAACCAAATTTGCCCTTGTGCGATAGTCTGAGTTAATAACATGTGTCAATCTCCCGCACCAACACGCTTCAATCTTATTCTGTTCCCACCGCTTATTCTCTAGGTCTTTTTGTCTCCTCTCGCTCTTTTGTATCCTCCACCATTCTATACTTTCTTCTCTCATGTCGGATCTTTCTTCTCTCATATCGGATCTTCATAGTTTCGGACGTGTTTCTTTCTCCTCACTCCGCTAGCCCTTTGGATCATCGAATTTTCAGTTTTCAGAGAGCGCGTTGCGAATCAATGGCCGCGGCTTTCAGCACCAATCACGCTCGTGGAGACGGAGACTCCGGCAAGAGGAGGCTGTGGTGGCTCGATGTCGGGCCTGACGGCGGTTTGGCATGTAGGATTTGAATACACCGTCTCTCATTTCATTATGCGTTGTAATTTTCTCAGTCTCTGACGTTTTTCTCATCATATTGCAGATTTTATGGGCTTGTACGCTCTACCCACGGATCTATGGCTGATTTCAGGTTAGTTATTCAGCAAAAACCCTAATTATCTACTTAATTTCGATTTCAAACACTTTCCTTCTCCATCAAATCCCTTCAATTTGCATAAGAAATTAAACCTAGAATTGCTCAAATGTGCTTCCCTGTCATCATTTCGAGAAAACCTTTTTTTTTTATGTTCGTCTCTATATATTCAGGAAAAAGACTTCTTCCCCTTGTCATCACCACCGTCCACCTAATCTTAGTTTAAGAATCAGGGTTCGTTTTACTCCGTCTATACGAAATCAGTAGAGCGCTGAATCAAGGTTAAATTCGTATTTGACTTTCGTTTTTTTGGTTCAGATCTCATCTTCAGATCCTGTACGTTTTCGATCTCTTTCGTCTCTTCTCATTGAGATTTTTCTTGCTACAAATCCATCCTTACATGGTTTCGGTTTGATGTTTTAGATTTTGTATGAGTTATTTGACGATTCATTTGAAGGTCGTTGGGTGGTCTCCGGCAAGGACGACTATAAAGGTTATCTTCTTCTTCCCTTCGCTATGCTCCTTTGATTTCACTTGTAATCAGATTAGTACGATAGTACCATTGCAATATTAATTATGTTTCATATCTATTGACAGCTTGCATGTTTCTATGCCTCCCTATTTAGTCATAATTGTTGATTTGAAAACGAAAATTTTTTAAGCTTATCCAACAAAAATAAAGAGTGTGTTCATAATCCAACTTTATGCCTTCATATCCGCTCAAAAGAACAATATGAACATGCTTAGAATTCAAGCTCATCCAACCTTATGCCTGCTTAGTTTTCTAAGTTTATCTAACAGAATATATGCTTAAGTTTGACCAAATCACCAAGTATTAGATATTATATTTTATAATTAGTCTAATTTGGTCAACTTCTGATTAAGAAGTCAAATAATTTGTTTTTAATGACAAGCTGTAATCATCTGATTTGTACGCACAAGTCGGAAATATCACACTATTTGATCCATAAAGTTTTTGACATGAGCTTTTCTGCTATAGCTTCATTATGAATTTATGATTGTAAGTTATAATTGAATATGCGGACATATTATAAGTTTACATAATCCGAATGTTCTTGCATTACCACCCGTAAGACCTTAATGCATTATAATACATTGTGGGGGTGGCAATCTAAATGCATGGTGTATATCATTCCTTGTCACTAAAACACTTGTAAGCTGATAGCTCTTTATGTTAACAATTAATTGATACTGACTTGAGGCAATTTAACGAACGGACTACATTAGCCTTTTTTAGGAAGATATTGGTAAATGTAGATAAAAAAAAAAAAGTTAGTGATTTTACTATTAGCAGTTTGGATGTTTAAAGACAAGTAAGCTCATGAGTGTATTTTATATTTGGATTTGGTTGGTTAAACAGTAGAGTACCTCCAATATGCCATCTACTGTTTTCCAAACAAATCTTTCACAAAACTTGAAATGCATAATTATATTGTAACCTGTTTTTATGTATATTAAAACTTGCTGAGGTTTTATGCTCATTAAATTTGTGAATAGCTAATGATGTCAATAATTATGCGGATTCATGTGCTTCTTTCCATTCCAATTTATGTGCATGGTAGTGTGGGACATAGTAATTACTTGATTGGGAGCCGTACATTGTTGGGATTTACCCGTGTTTTGTTTTGAATTTTTCTCCAATTATTTCCATAATGCTAGGGATGTTTGTGGTCATCATTTTCTGCCTGCGAATTTTGTGTGTAAATAGCCTACTTCGTGAATTTTCTTGTTTTCCTACCCTTATAGTCCTGTTTATGTGTGTAATGACTGGATGCTTTGTTGGATTTTCTAAAGAGACCCTTAATGTCCTTGATGGTTTGATTAAGCACAACTGCCATAAATTAAAAACTCTATTATTGGATCATAACTTTTCTATAGTTTGAAGTCTGGGGACACACCTACCTATAAATCTATATGCTCATAATGTTGACAAAAAACATTATAACACGTGTTTCTCAGATGTCCACTAAGAATTTTAGCATATGTGTCTTGCTTGGTTATTCAAATTACTATTTCGGATTCTACTTCCTTTGTGGTATGACGAGAGCACAGCTGAGTCTGTGTGAGTATCAATGTGATGTTCCTTTTTTATTATACATCCAGACTATGAAGTGAGGGAAAACACAACATTAGGCTCGTGGATGGAAGCAGGCCTTGATCATATAATGTTACAGTACTTGAATATTGATGGAATTCGTACGATAGGCAGTGTCCTTGATCAAAGTGTAGCTCTTGACTACTATGTACGACAGGTATGCATCACTACTGTACTCTGTGATTGTGAGTTATTTAGTCTGTATCATGATATTCTCATGACTCAGTTGTTCTTAGGTTGATGGGATGGTTGCAGAATTTACTGACATAAACCGTGGAATGGAGAAAACTGGGACATTCACTATGAAAAGGAAGAAACTTTTCCAGCTTGTGGGAAAAGCAAATTCTAATCTTGCTGACGTGATCATAAAGCTTGGGCTGTTTGAAAGGTAAAAAGGGAGCAGAAAGTAATGAAAATTTGGCTATATAAACTTCTTTACAAAAATAGATGTTACTTGAATGTTGCTTTGCAGTTTAGTTTTAGTCTGCCTAATACGCAAAAGTAGTCCATAAGAAATTTAGGCTTGTCTTTTGGTTCATTGGTTTGTCACCAGCGATTTAGAACTACAACCATACTGATCGATACCTGTTTTTCTTAGTATTTTGTAAAAAAATAGTTTAAAGTAGCTAAAAGGAGATTGCCACCAATCACTCAGATACTATGATACCTGGAAATGTTATACTGTATGTGGATCAAGGTCGTGTAATGGAGGAACATGCTTTGGCTGTCAATTGCAGAATTTCGATCTCTCGAGTAATGGTTTTTAGTTGATGAGGTGTTTGTACTCTCTGAGTCTTTGCTTTAGAGTTGTTGATTGTGTAGTTGAGTGGTGGGAGTTTAACATGCAGGTACGTGTTGGATGTGAATGTGGAGAGCGCGGAAGATGTTCTTACGCATAAGCGGTTGCTTCAGCTGGCTCATGACCCTGCTAATAGGCCTGCTTTTGATGTCCGCCTTGTGCAGGTAATTCGACTTTTTCATCGGTGAATCTGCTAATTTTGTAGGTGATTGTGATTGTTTGGAGTAATGAATTGTTCAGGTAATTCGATACTTCACGTATGGAGCTGCTTTTGTATACCTATTCTCTCTTAGTTTCCGGTGAGCTAATGCTAATTGTCTTGGTGCTCTCTAGGTTAAGAATGGGAAGGAGTTCCTTCTTACTGATACTGTGGGGTTTATTCAAAAGTTGTACATGTAGTGGACATCAGGTATAATTGAGTTTCTGTACACTATACCTTGTTCCAAAATGTCATTATAGGAATTGATGAAAAGTCCAATTTTGACAGAACTTTCTCAACAACATCAATTCTGACAGAACTTTCGTCTTCAGTTTGTCAGTCGCGAGTCTCAGGGTTTTGTTTGATCAGTACTAATTTTATTTCTATTTTGTTTTTTGTTTGATGAGTACCAATTACATTTAGATTTTCTCTTTTCTTACGGTACAATCTTCAATGCAATTTTCTTAGAATTATGTATATTTATGCCCTTGAATATCACTTACCACAATTTCTCTTCTCCAGTAGATAATATAGAAGATTTAAGTGCTTTTTTGTTTGTACATGCAATAATAGGCTAATTGATTTTTATGATATTTTATCTTGTCTGACATCCAAATTGGTGCTTAATTACTTGAATTTAGTTATTGGAAGAAGTTGCTGCATATATTATTTACAGTTCATGTGCAGTGGGTAATATGTAGCCTTCTGCATTTCTTGTAGGATGAAGTGATAAATGATGAACATGAACACTTGGTGCTCGCAAGTGATGGCCTGTGAGACGTGGTGGTCAATGAGGTACGTTTTTTTCGTTCCAGTACCAGAATTCCCATCAATCTACTAAGTTATGTAATTATGAAAGACTGTTATATTGGCTTTCATTCACAGAAGCGAGAAGCTCAATGGATATCCAGCTTCAGTGGCTGCGAAGTAGAGAGGAAAATAAGATGTGTATTATTTGTGACTTTTCTATATGTTTTGGAAACAAATCAATTTTTGTAAGAGACTAGATAAAGACGCGCGTGCGTACCTGAATTCGATCGGGGAATTTTTCGCTATACATTATATCGGAAATCAACCATTTATTACTAAAATGGTACTCTACTAATTTCTTTTGTTGTACATTAAATCGAGAATTCTTTATCGTTACTCATAAATCGCGCCTTTTAGAACACCAATATTAGACTTGATGATCTAGCAAATCTTATGGGATTGATTCATAATGTGTAATTACGAAGATTTGACTAGGTGGATTCAATCTTGTAACAAAGCGCATAAGCGGGATGCTTCTCTTTCTACTGCTTCTTTTAAACAACCACAAATTAGCTTTGAAAATTATATCAGGCTTATAATTTATGCTTCTCTTTCTACTGCTGCTTTTAAACAACCACAAATTAGCTTTGAAAATTATATCAGGCTTATAATTTACTAAAACACGACTGAACATTTGTCTTTCCTGGAATATGTTAAGAGTTGTATGAAAGAGAAGTCAGTAACATGATATTCTTAAGCAACTATTTTGCTGAGATTTGATCACTTCATCACCCAAAACAAGACACTCATATCACAAGTGATTGATAATCAAAGCATAGGTCGAGATTTCACAAAAGTTGGCTACCCACCAGCATCGTGATTGATAATCAAAGCATAGGTCGAGATTTCACAAAAGTTGGCTACCCACCATCATCAATAGACTTACAATTTAACTCGTGCAACACATCCAAAACTAATACACTGTACCAGTAGGATTATCAAAATCACATGCCAAACCAGCTTCATAGGGTAACTAAGTTAGAAATGTTTGAATATGGCACAAAATCTGGCTACTATACACAAATTATCATATTGGTCATATCATGATGTAAACAACACCAAGTTTGATCACTGTTTGAAGATGAATGTCTTTTTCTTTATGAGGAAGTAAAATAAAGATAAAAATACCTAAAAGAATAATAACAAGTAAAATAAAGATTAAAATACATAAAAGGTTGCTAAGAATGCTCTTCCCAAATCAGCAAGATCAAGTAGTTGTAGTATCTGCATAGTACTCAGTTACTTACCCCTGATTTTGCTGACAATATCTCTTCATATTTCTTTAACTCTTCAGCTGGACAAATATGGTCAATCTCCGCTCCCAAGAATGTAATAGGAACCTTGACCTCTGAAAAAAAAACAAGGCCTGAGTTCTCTACTGCACAAATAGGAATGCTTTTTATATTTTGGTAAAATTTTAATTGACAATCTTACCGTTGATGTCATCAATGCTTATAAGACCAGGATGCAATGCAACTGCAGCCTGAATGTCATCTGACTTGGCTAACTTAGCTGCCACAACTCCTGCATGAAGATGTAAAAAAATATGAGCATTCCTAGTACTGGGATTATAGGCAAATTAGATGAGACGAAAATTGATACCGCCCAGAAAAATCCAGCTACTCCAACAGAACATACTCCTCGACTTTTTAATGAAGTGATGACTGACTTTGCATCTTCATATCCTTTATCCTAGTATTAGAGAAGTCATTTTCATCCCATCAGCTGATTTAGCTCATCAAAGTGAATGTAGACACAAATGCATGCTGTAATTTTTTAACAGTAGAAAATTGCCTTCACAAGAAGTTTTGTGGTTTCAAGATTTCGTATTTATGTTTTATCTGTGGGGTTGAATCCAAAAGTAAATATACATTCTAACTTGATTTGTTTTAGAAAAGTTTGTCAAGAGTATACCAGCAATCATGCACATTTTAGGGATGAAAACCATCAGAATGCAGAAACTATCTTAATTTGGCTCCACATTTCTCAAGTTGATGAATCAAAACCATCAGAATGCAGAAACCATCAGAATGCTCCCTTATCGGAGATGTATAAGTAACATTTCATAGTAAAGAAAAAGCCAGTCAAAATTAACTGTACAAGCATAGACAAGAGAATCAAGATATAGTTAGACCATTGAGAAACTAACCGTTCCATGTTTTTTTTCCCATTATTGAAGATCAAATCAAGGTTCGCCAAATTTTGTAGGATCTCCATAGAAGAAATCAGGAACCACCACAAGGTATCCTTCAGCTGAAACCTTATCTGCTAGCTTCCTTGAGTAAAATCCAATGTCACGAAGGTGTTAAACTAAGCAACAATGAAACCAACACCGATGCTTAGCATGCCAACCAGTTCTTTCATTATAGAATGATTTTTGAGGAGGCTGGTGAATTATAATGCAAGAAAAATAAAGAGGGTGAGTATCAAAATACCTCATATATCTTAACAATGTTAGAATGATTCAATAGCTTCATTGTTTTGATCTCTCTTTATGCCTAAAACCACAAAATACATTATAAGGAGCATTTGAAATAAGCATTGATGGTATTATAGAGAAGAGCCTTTAATGTGAAATTCAATTCAACCTGACAAGAAAACAAAGATATAGTTATTAACCAATCCATTGAACAACATTGAGCAACAAAGATACCTCCACTGCGTTTGAGTTCCAATTGCACAATCCTAGCACTTCCTGTTCAGCATTAAGCATCCTTGATTCAGAGCTAGATAATACATGAAAATTTTGAGAATAAACAATTAACATGATTGATGGCCTTACCATATATGGATTATGTTTCAGGATAGTGTTGTATTAGGATAAGACGGGTCTTCTATCCATTCAAAGAGGCTTTCTTCGCCTGCACATAAACTCCTGAAAAAAGCAAAGCATTGAAACCCAAATTACATCAGTACAAGGACCTACACTGCTAGATTTTCACATAGCATACCCTTGCAACAACTACTGCATCTTTCTCCATAGCAACATCCCTTAAAGCTTTACTCAGTGAGGGTACAATACTTTGCTCCTGAAATGTGAACAAAAAGGGCTCAGAATACGTTTGAAACCCAAATTACATCATCTTGCATCAACAATGGTATATAAGTATCAAATCCTAAACTATGGAATCCAACCATAATTCAAATTTGTTTAGGGCTAATTTCAACGGATATGAACCAAACAATTGAATCTCAGCATTTTCTATTTTCTTTTTAACATGTGAGGATTTTCAACTCTCAATCTCATTGCTAACCTAGTTTAGCAATCAGCAGAGGAAGACTTACTTTTCTTGTAAATAGCATCAACACATCCGACAACAATAGCCTACTAAACATCAACACATTGACCAAATCAGCTAATCAAAATAACAAAATTTGATAACCTAGTTTAGCAATCAGAGGAAGACTTACTTTTCTTGTAAATAAATAGCATATTGTAAATCGGAAACAGTAGCCTACAAAACAGAAACACACATAACCCAATTAACTAGGGGTGGGCACAAATCCCGCAAATCCCGGTCCCGTTCCGGGCCCATCCCGATCCCGTCCCGATCCCGGCGGGATTTCGTTCAAAAATATAAATCCCGTCCCGGACCCGTCCTGCCAAAAACTATGCGGGACGGGATATGGGCCTTAACTTCTCCATCCCGCTAGGCCCGTCCCGTCCCGTATATAATAAAGTTTTTAATTTAAAATTATAAATATAAGTAGAATCACTAAGCATTAGCAAATTACTTATATAGTTATTACATAGTTACGTTCTTATATTTTAAAAAATAAACAATGTTGGTCAAACCGTTAAAATTGATAAATGTATCAACTTCATTTATATGTGTTTTATTATATATATTTGGAAACTTTAGTTTAACTCTAATATGTTATCATGAATATTTGAAAACTTTAATGTTTTTGCGTTTTAAGTACGATATATACGAATATTTTGTGGATAACGTAAAAATTTTAAAAACTTTTGATAAACTAATGTGTAAACGGGATTGGGTCCATCCCGTCCCGTCTCCAGCCGGGATAGGACCCGGTGGAATTCAATCTAAAATACCCAAAGCCCGTCCCGATCCCGTCCCATTAAAAATAGCCGGGACGGGACTGGGATGACCTCAACCCCGTCTCATCCTGTCCCATGCCCACCCCTACAATTAACCATAAGAATCTCACTTATCAAAAACCCTAAACCGCAAAATGTCAACACACAAACGATGAAAATCGAAACAAATCAAACAAAATGGAGAAATTAACCAGCTACAGTGACTGAGCTAGAAATCAAAAGAGTAAGAGAGAGATTTACAGAATCATTGAGTTCAACGGGTAACAACGGTGACCTTCAAAGCTACGCTAAAGGATCTTCACTGATTAGCAATAAACGAAAGCCCTTTTGACTTTATTATCGACAGAAGTTCATCCGAGATCGGAAGACGCGGGCTAGAAGATGAGAATCCTGACAAGAGATTTAGTAGAGGGATGAAAGAAAGAGGAGAGGTGAAGTCGAAGTTAAATTGAATTCGAAAGGCACCTCAATCGAGTCTTCGAGATCGAGGTCCCGATAACAACGGCCATAGTGAGACAAAAAGCCGGAAAACCACAGGTGATCGACAAATCCGTTGAGTCCGAGGTAATCCACACCTACTCCAAGCTATTAAGAGAAAGAAAGGACAGAGAAAGCATAGAAAAACAAATTGTCACAAATTCAGAGCTTGAGAGACTAAAACGATGAAAGAAAGGAGAGAGGAGGTTGAAAAGCTTACCCTATAGCCCGAGGGGAATTCAGGCTTGTTTCCCATCTTGGAAAGAAAAGAGGTAACAGTGGAGGTTTTGAGAGGAACGATCCGGATATCGATCGAAGAGGACGGCGAGACGCCGCTTTCTTCTTCCACGACGGCTCCGATTTTGTTGACGATGATTCCTTGCTCGAGGGCTCCGAATTCCGATCATGTGAAGCAATGGGAACAGGAGATTATCACCATAATGCAGGAATGCTTGGAGGTCACGGATGGATGAAGAAGCAGGATACGTGTAGCCCTAAAACAACTTTACTCAAACACGTGTAAAATACAAGGGTAAAATCAAAAATATCCTAATACAAGGGTAAAATCGAAAATTGACTGTTATGAGGGAAAAGTCTCCCTTTTATAATATTATAAGAAATTGTATGTGCTGCTGGGAGATAATTTGTCATGGGGTTGTGGCGTTGGAGTTTTCCCGAAACTTTGTCTGGCATTACCTGGTTATTCGGATGGCATGCTCTATTTTCCACGGATGGTTTCGGGCTTTGTTTCTAAATTCTTTTGTAAACTTATCTTGTGAACAAAATGCCATGTCTACAGCACAGGAACAGGAAGACCCGGAAGCTGCATCTAGAAAGGATAGTCCAATAGCTAATGATGAGCCGGATGAAAGGCTAATCCAGCAGAGGTTGAGCAGCCTGAAAAGGCTAGCGCTGTCGAAATTGAGCAAATGAATCGGTTAAATAATGCCGATGATCAACACTCTGCCATTTACACACGTAGCATGGTTGAATGCTTGTATTTGGCAGTGTAAAATATCATTCTCTTAGGGGCTGCAGAAAATACAACAACCTCAAATACATAAATGAAGCACACATTCATAAATTATGCTTGGTTTATCTCTTGATCTTCTTGGTGCCATTTTGTTATATGCCTTTTGAATTACTGTATGTCGTGAAAAATTTCCGTTCATGTACATCGAACATTTTTCATATTAATTCAAGGTTGTGCGTGCGGAGCACACGCGACGCCCTAGTAAATAATAAAAATGTGTTACTTAACAAATATCAAATTATTTTATCTATATTTAAAACATCCAATTATTTGAAATATAAAAATTAAATGACCAATCATATATATTTGGGATATAGTAGATTTTTAGACCGTGGTCTCGTATCAATGTAATAAGTGGTGGTTATTTAAAAAATAATTTATAAGAGGGGTCTTATAAAAAATGTATATAAATGATGATTTTGTATAACTTGCTCTAGTTTTTAGTCGTAAAAAGCAAATAATAGCCGGTGGCAAGTAGCAAATCATAACGGATGACAGACAATTTCGGGAAAAAAAAAATCAGCTCTGTTCCAAAATAAATTCAAATTTTGTGGGGAAAAAAATTCAAATTTAAATTAGAGGCGGGCCAAAGATAACCATAGTTAAATCTGACCGTTCGGCGTAACCGAAGAGCCAGCCAATGATAACACTCAACAGGCAACCCGAGTTAGCTAACCCTGGTTGATCATTTAGGGTTTGAACCGCTGTCCCTCTTCGTCTCTTCGATCTTCTACCCACTATATAAACCCCTGTAAGGGACAGAGCACCAAATATTGTTTTGCCAGTGTGAAGCGTCTTGATAAACGCTTCCATTTCGTTTCGTTTGAATTTGCTCTCTTCCTTCAATTTCTTTAAGCTTTTTTCGTCCAGATCTTTAGGAGAAAATGAGGGAGTGCATCTCGATCCACATTGGTCAGGCCGGTATCCAGGTCGGAAATGCCTGCTGGGAGCTTTACTGTCTCGAGCACGGTATCCAGGTATACTTCCTCTCTTCATCTATGTGTGCGAATTTTATAAATTTCAGTATTCTATATACTCATATGTATGCTGATGCGTCATCTGTTTGCGAAATTAGTTCAGATCTGGGTGTTTTATTGAAGTACTTAACAGATCTGTAGGATTTCATCTTAGATCTATGGATTTGATGTTATTTCTTTGTGTTGTACACTTCAGATCCGCTTATGCAGTAGTTTGTTTACGTTTTAGTTTGTTTTCTTGTAAATAAAATAGATCTAAGAGTGTGAAGGTCATCAGTATATTTGAGATCTAGTTATTTATCTCTCTTTCACTGGCACTGTGCACGATGATTTTTTTAATCTGTTTATACAAGTAGGTTAGATCTACGGCATTTTTAAAGTGATTTTTCTAGTCGGTGGGAATCCACAGTAGATCTGTCAAAACATGTTGCGATTCCACTGTGCGACACACTTAGATCAGCTAAGAGTAGTCAATTAACATTTCAGATCATTTTTCTAGTGGATAAACTAGATCTAAGATTTTGAACTTTTATGCATGGAGTATCCTAAATAAAGTAGATATAAGATTTTCAAATTCATCGCATGATTTCTCGTAACTAGTTAGATCTGCAATTGGGGGTCCTCAAATTTTATGAACATCGTTTCTTTACTTCTGTTATATTGGAAGTGCTTTACAGTTGTGTTGTAACCTACTTGTGTCTTAATTTTATTTTCTTTGCTTGTTTCAGCCTGATGGCCAGATGCCAGGTGACAAAACTGTCGGTGGAGGTGACGATGCATTCAACACCTTCTTCAGTGAGACTGGTGCAGGGAAGCACGTTCCTCGTGCTATCTTTGTAGATCTTGAGCCCACTGTCATTGATGAAGTGAGGACTGGAACATACCGACAACTTTTCCACCCTGAACAACTCATCAGTGGAAAGGAGGATGCGGCCAACAACTTTGCCCGTGGCCACTACACAAGTAATTTCCTCACTATAAATCAATTGTTTTCCTATTAATAATCGCTACAAGATTCTGATATTATTGTTTTTTATGTTTCAGTTGGAAAAGAGATCGTTGATCTGTGCTTGGACCGAATCAGGAAGCTGGCTGACAACTGCACTGGTCTTCAAGGTTTTCTTGTGTTCAATGCTGTTGGTGGTGGAACTGGATCTGGTCTAGGGTCTCTTCTATTGGAAAGACTCTCTGTTGACTATGGAAAGAAATCCAAGTTGGGTTTCACTGTGTACCCATCTCCACAAGTCTCAACCTCTGTCGTTGAGCCATACAACAGTGTTCTTTCCACCCACTCCCTCCTTGAGCACACTGATGTCTCTGTGCTGCTTGATAATGAAGCCATCTATGACATCTGCAGGCGCTCACTTGATATTGAGCGTCCTACCTACAGCAATCTGAACCGACTTGTTTCTCAAGTCATTTCTTCTCTGACTGCATCTCTGAGGTTCGATGGAGCTTTGAATGTGGATGTTAATGAGTTCCAAACCAACCTTGTCCCCTATCCAAGAATCCACTTTATGCTTTCATCCTTTGCCCCAGTGATCTCAGCTGAGAAGGCTTACCATGAGCAGCTGTCGGTTGCAGAGATCACCAACAGTGCCTTTGAACCCTCATCTATGATGGTCAAGTGTGACCCAAGGCACGGGAAGTACATGGCTTGCTGTCTGATGTACCGTGGTGATGTTGTTCCCAAGGATGTTAATGCTGCAGTTGCTACCATCAAGACTAAGCGCACCATTCAGTTTGTTGACTGGTGCCCTACTGGATTCAAGTGTGGTATCAACTACCAGGCTCCCACTGTCGTTCCTGGTGGTGACTTGGCCAAGGTTCAGAGGGCTGTTTGCATGATTTCTAACTCCACCAGTGTGGCTGAAGTGTTCTCTCGCATCGACCACAAGTTTGATCTTATGTACGCAAAGCGTGCCTTCGTTCACTGGTATGTGGGTGAGGGTATGGAGGAAGGAGAATTCTCTGAAGCTCGTGAGGATCTTGCTGCTCTTGAGAAGGACTATGAAGAGGTTGGTGCTGAAGGTGTTGAGGGTGAAGATGATGATGGTGAAGAGTACTGATGGATTTTTCAGGTGTTTAAATTCTCGGTTGTGTCGTGTGGAGTATGGAGCTGTATGATCTCCATGCAGACTTTTGTTATCATGTATTTCTCGTTTTTTCTTTGAACGATTCGGATTATGTTTCTCCGTTTTGTTGATTTCGATTGAACTATTTTCAAATATCAGTTTGTGGCTTGTCAAATTTGTTTATTGTGTCCTTTTTACTCTAGCGTAAATTACATGTTATTTTCATCTCCGTCCACATGATCCACAATTATTAGATTAATCAAAAAATTGACATGTTGTAAATTGATATTACGCAATTTTGCAAAAATAATGAGATATATGATGAGCGTAGAAAATGAGGACGAAAATTGCAAATTTGCAGGATTATTTTTGACATATTTTTTATAAGGAAATCTCCCTCATTTTTTTCTCCTTGAAAAAAGAAAACTGCAATATTATTTTTTTGATTCATTAAAATTTATGAAAACAAAAGGTTATATTTTAAATTATAAACTTGTCCTAAATAAATATTTTCATAAATCACCAAAATTTTAACCTTTAAACATGATGTTGTCGAACTGCCCATCCATAACGTTTTATTTTATTTTAATTGTAATTCAAATTGATTAGGAAATTCCTCTTGCCCGACAGATTTTGAAAACTGCAATATTATTTCCCTTGATTATTTTCGGATCACTTAAATTTCTTTAGTGACTTCTTTTTTAAGGCCTTGACTTGTGCTGGAAAAATACAAATGGAATCAAATCTAATAACATCATAAGGAGAGTTCTTTTTAATTAAAAAGAACGTTCAATCATAGCGAATAAATTGAACTCGTTATTTGTTTATAAAGTTCGGATCAAAGTCCGAAGAAAGAATTGTGTTTAATCCTTTCAAGCTTGTAGGAAACACTCGATCTTACTATTTATCTTGGAGGACTATCAGAGGTAAAAGAAGAGATAAATAGCAAGAGTGGCGAGGGATCAGGATGATATTAGGGTTAGAGGAGCTAAACAACTAACCATACACGTCTCACACCATTACATGTCGTCGTTCAACTTAATGAAAGTGAACCCGAGTCGGTTTCATCTTTTGGCTAAACTTCTGATTTTCTTCTTTTGAACCCCAATTGGTTCATTCATCAAATTAGAAATTGTTGGAGTTTTACGGACAAGGCCTATAAATGATCCTTTCTTCCTTAGCGAGCCAACAACCACTCCATTTGTCCAGAAGTTGGAATTGGACCTTCACGAGCTATAACGTAATCAATTTTAGCAAGAATTTATCATAGTCCTTTCGTGATATAATTCTTGTGTTATAAGTTTAAGATTTTTGACAAGTGGATAGGAATTTCGTCATCGATGCTAGTCTTCAAGAATGAATCAGGTGATTCCCTTTAGGTGGAGAAATCGTTGCAAAATACAAAATTATTAGAAGTAACAATTTTAGTACCAAAGTCTGTAGGATATACCTCACCATCTATTTTTTCATATACAATTCCTTATTTTCAAGTTTGTGTCCGATATAGTGATTTTTGACATCTATATGCTTAGTCCTTTTTTGATATACATGATCTTTGCATATATATAGAGCATACTGTATAGCAATGTAAGGACCATTTTCAATATCCTTTTAGAATTCCTTGTAGCCACATTACTTCAATGGAGAAGAGGACAAAAATAACTTATTGTTGTTGTGATTTTCATGAGGTACAATTTCCACCCTAGGTGAATAGAAAACATGTAGTAGATTTTATGGTATCTTTGTTGTTGACATAATCGAATCAACATAGTCCAAAAAGTCTTTGAACTTATTGCGAGTACCATAATATAGTGTAAGGTTAGCTATACTAGTTAAATACTTCAGTAGGAACTTCATAGCACACCGGTGTTTCTCAGAAGGATTGGGAATGTATCTACTAAGAACACTAACAAAAAGGCTAAATTTGACCTTGTACAAATCATGATATATATAATTGAACCAACATCATATAGAACATATTTCATGGATTTTACTTCCGAAGAAAACATCTTTCCAGACTTAGTGAGATCTTAATGCATGAGCACCATGCTAACATGCTTATCAATATTAATCATTAAATTTGTCTAACAATATAAGAATATAAGCATGTTGATACAACCAAAATTCTTTTTTAGATCTATCACAAATGATATTAACACCAAGAATTTTCTGAACTAGAACAAGACCCTTCATGTCAAAAGAGTCTTTTAAAGAAGTTTTAACCTCGTTTATTATAACTTTAGATTTGTAGACAATTTAGATATCATCAACATAAAGCATAATATATAAAGGACTTAGAGGAGTATAAGTCTTACTGTCTTAGCTAGTATACTTAAGATATAAACAAGAATCATATGAGCATTGTATAAAACCAAAACTTTCATGCAGGAGCCACATTTTGTATTTCATTGTCTAGATTATTGCTTTAAACCATAAATTGACTTATTTAACAAGCACGCATACAAGTTTTTTTAAGTTGGTATAGCTTTTATGTTGACACATGTATACAATTTCATCATTATCACAATGTAAAAATACAGTTTTAACATCCATCATTATTATAATCATGCACATCAACAAAGAATATAAGTAACCTTAAGGTCTTATACTTAACAACATGGTTACAAATCTCATTATAATCTTCATTCTTCACCTTACCTTTGAGTAAAATTATTGGCCACTAATATGAATTTAAACCTTAGAGGATCAGAGGAGTTTTGGCTATCCTTAACCTTATACACCCACTTATAACCTATTAACCTAACATATTTATGTTTAAGAACCAAAGAAGAGCAATGCAATACAATTATGAACAATTTTTAATAATCAATGACTATTTAAAGAGAGAAAGTGTGTCGTGAAAGATTTTTTGAAATTAAGTAGTTATCTTTTTTTTTTGAAGGGAATTAGTTATTTAATTAGATGAAGTTGGTAAACGTTTAGTTTGGTTTTATTTTTAGGGATTTAATATTTGATCTTATCTACATTTTGAATAATGTTAATATATTACCTCAACTTTGTTATATTAATGAAAAAATTTAAAGAAGAAAGTGATTTTTAGTAAAATAACAAATACAAAATCAATTTGACAAAAATAAAATTTTTGTATTCAGTGATAATTAAAACTAAATAAAACCTAATTAAAGATACTATTGTTGGATAAAATTGATAATAGATTGTGGCATGACGTGACAAGATGACATGCAAAATATTTTTTTTAAAAAGAAAATATTTTTATTAATAAATAATGACAATACTATATATCTTATGACATATTTGTAAATATTTAGAAAATTTTTCTAGGTGGCATGCCTATGAAGTTGAAGGTGGACTAAGTGTACATTTAGTAAGATATAATAGATGGATACTAGTTTAGCGTCCGTGCATTATACGTGATCTGTAAAATTTAAATTGTATATTTTATTTGTCATTGTGGATGAATGATGATGTATTGATATCAAAACGAAAAACAAAACTTTATCAAAATATATGAAATTTAAAATAGAGAATAAATAAGCCTAAAAATTAATAATATAGGATGAATAAAATATAATCAAAACGATAACTAATGTATTAAAAATCACATTAATTTGACGTTAAAATAAATGTTGAAGGAAATCTCACTTAAAGATAGAAAGTTTACATAAATTTAAACGAATAAATAAACGACTAATAATGTTGATTACTATATATTTTAAAATGAATGTAATATGAAAAGGGAAGCATATAATAAATTAGTATTATGTATGTATTATAATTAAGGAATATGAATTCCTTATAATATATCTGAAATTTGGGTGTAGTAGTTTATTTATGGTCACAATACTAATAAAGTATTTAGTTATAAGAATATGATCAAGGATTTAAAGAATATACTTAGTTAAAATTAGAAACAATCGTTATCTCAATGTGAAAACGAACACTAGAAAAAATATGATATGACATAACACAAAAGTGACATGTGGCAAACGACGAGGTGGATTAACGTGAAAATGGCAAATGAGTTTAACCACTTATGTTTTAGTATTATACTAGTTTTAATACTCGTGCCCTGCATGAGTTAGACGATAAATGTGTTTATAAATAATATTTGATAATTTATTATGTTAGGAATTGTCTTACTTGTTATGTGATGCTTGTTGTGAGGTATTGAATTTTTTCACATTATGAATGAAAATCAACAAAGAATCCAAGCCTTGTTATATTAGTCGTGAAAGAGGAACCCGAGACAATATCCCATGAGTTACTCGCATGCCAAAGTTAGTATCGATCTAAGAGAAGGATATGAGCATTGTAAGCCTCCAATAACTAACGTGACTTAAGATTTTGACGCACTATCTCCGAGGTTGCTCCGATGCCAAAATCAATATCGATCTAGCGAGCATCATGGTTATATATTTGTAGCAAATTAATATCGATATAAGAGAGCATTAGGGTTGATTATATTTAAATTTAGATTACCAATTATGTGATACTTGGTGTAAGGATAAATTTCTCATGATATTAAAAAGGGTGAGGGTAAATTCCTTATAATAATCAATTAATTAATAATTTTATAAAAAAAACTTTAAAAATAAATAAACATACAACCACTAGTTTTTGGAGTAAAATTGATCGTAGAAAAATATTTATTTCAAATTAATAATTAAGCGTAATTTCAAATAATATAATAAAATACTTATAAGACATTAAATTGAAAACAACAATGTATTATAATTTTATTAAATAGATCATTTTTGTAGTCCATAATAATAAAAAATACTTATGAGATATAAATCGATCACACCCTCAAACAAAAAATGGTTTAATCGTTATATCTCGAAAATCATCCATAAATTTGACAAACTAAGTTGCTTGATTATTACTTTACTAATTAGACAAGCGCGCATGCTCACTCACGCACAACTCACGCACAACTCACGCACACGCACGTGGTAAGTGAGGTTTAGACAATAACAAATGATAATAATATAATTTTATCTTAAAATCGATGATAAATTATTATTATATGATTTTTTTTTCTTTTTATAAATATTTGGACATTGTGATAATAAATATTAGTTTTCTTGTTTGCTTAATTGTAAGATATGATCAATTGAAAAACTTTTATCAAAATAATCATAACTGTAAAAATATCAAGTATAATACAATATGTCTGAGACCTCAACAAAATAAAAGATTCAACTTATAAAGTTAAGTAAATAGAACTTTAATTATCAAAATTAAATCATATATAAAATCAACAAATAATATTATAGTTTTATTGGATAGACCATGTTTACAGTCTATAATAAAATCGTTAATAATTATGAAATTAAATTAAATATTAATTCATTTCAATTATACAATTTCAATAAAAATTGTTATATATGTTTACATAAAAAATGAAATTAGAGTTAGTTAGGATCAAGATTTTGAATGAAATTGTTAAGTTATTAATTAATTAAATGTTAGTGTGATATGCTTAACAAAAACCCAACACGTATATATTTAATTACGTAAATTCATAAAACTGTGACATGTGTAAGTTTACGGACTATTTTAGTATATAAAATAAATAGTTAAGGTAGACAAGTTCAAACTTACTCTCTTTGTGACAGATGAAGCAAGGGGAAATCCCTATGCCTCTTTGCCTACAACGACAACCGCAACAAGGCTTAACAAACGCACCAAAAAAAACCAAATATCCTTTGCACCTCTTCTTACTCCATCATGGCAATAGTTGGTGATTGGGGAAACACCACTTTCGACGATAACTTGAACACAATTATGACACCAAATATATATTTGAATATTTAATCTTCAATAATGATTTGTCAAAGATTTATGTTGCTTATATCAACTATTTGTCGATTCAATGGTTAGTTGATCAAAGAGATCATAATCCCCATCAATACTTGGTTGAACAATCCACCGTACTCACCAATCTACCTGCAATTACTTACCGGCGTTTTTTTAACGCTCATCCCAAAGAAACTGGCATTTGTGTTCAATCGATGGAGACAACAAATCCCCTCTAGACCTCTACCCTCAAATATAAAAATAGCCTTCCAATACTTAACTTGTATCCACATCTGCATTTCAAACTAGATCTGATTAGGTTTACTTTGTAATCTCAAGTGAGTAGATCTGAAATGGTGATATTTGGTAATGGTTGGCTAGACTCGAATGTGACTTTCTATAAAATTTTGTCCGTTTATTCGTGTCAGACTCCACTTGAGTCCGAAATTCAGGCTGTCCATCGTGTTTGGACCCAGGCCCGTCCAACAAGGTGTGTCATTCGGCCCAACAACTCCCATTTTTTTGGGGCCCCATAATATTTAATTTTAGTTAAATTATGACATAAAAAAGTGATTGTCATAATAGTTAGAGCTCAATATTTGGTATAATTAGTCATAAGTTCTAGTCTTGCAATCCATCATTTCTTTCTATTTTTTTAAATCTTTTGTTTAATTTTTTTCTCCTAAGATATATTTAAATTTAAAAAACGGTCTTATTTTGCTTTTTATTGTCATTTTTCACGTATTTCCATTAAATTAATTAAAAAAGTTCAAATTCTCTTTCTACTATTTTCTTTCTTAATATTTTTACGGGTCTTGTATTATTTTTTTTATTGTCACTCTTTCATGTATTTTTTTAGTTAAAAAAGTAATTTTATTCTTTTTTCTCGTTTTTTTTCTTGGTAAAATATAACTTTTTAAAATCAATAATAATTTTTTTTTATGTTGACACAGGGCCTCCGAAATTGATTGGACGGCCCAAATTGGACCCGTCGGATTTCCGGACACGGGTAGTCCGCGGACATTATTTTGTTTTCCTTCTTGGAATTATAGCATATGAACATGTTTCGGTTTAGGTTTGTGGGTCCACGTTAATACAAGAGAAGAAGACAACTCGCAATCGACAACAATGATAAGAAGGGAAATCAGAATATGCAAAATGTTTATTTTTTAATATGAAAAAATGTTTACTTTTATGGTAAATGATGCGTTCTTAGATGTGCTGTAGGACAAACTCCGGATATAAATCAAGCTAGAGCTTTAACTACTCATTTGTTGATGTGCAAGTTGTAACTTTGAGAGATTTTTGGTAGGCGGAAGCAAAGATTGATTCGATCTAGGGAGATCGAGCAAGCAATTGAAGTGGATAGGTTGGTTGGTTCTTAAGAAAAATCCTCGAATGTAAATTCTTCGAACAAAAACTTAGATCCAAGGAATAACTTTGAGAGGATGGAAGAAGAAATAATGTCCAAAATCAAGAGAGATTTTTTTTTAAATAACTTGATTAATATTGAACATGCTTTTTAATTTATCAATTCAATATAAAATTAGTGAACACTAAACAAACAACAAATAAACTGGTTGACAAAGTTCTACTTCACTCGAGGTTTTGTTTCACTTTTAGTGATCGTTACAATTAATGCATAATGCATATATTGGTGAATGGAGTTTCGTCTTGAAATACCGATTAAATTTGCTTTGTTTAAAGAGGTTGTGGTCAAGTCTTCGAAATCTAAAGACGTAGGCGGTTCAAATTTAAGATTTTCATCGATAGTTACTTAACTTTTACATGCAATTTTATAATTGAGTGATAAATCCATAATCTATCTACTTTCCTTTGTTTTGATTATGTAGCACTTTTTTATACTTCTCTTTGATCAAGTACTTTGTGATTAAAAATCTCGTTTGTTAATGTCTCGTGTTTTTCTAATTGTGTTTTTTCTTCTTGTGACGGGCATCTCTATGTCATTTCACGATCACTCCATATATTATCTTATGTGTCGAATTATTTCAAAAAAAAAACCCCCTTATCCATAAAATAAAAAATCTAAAAAAAATTAACGAAGGGGACTATTTCGGCGTCGACTAGGCCAGCCAGCCAGACAGCCAGCTAATTACACCAAGGCAACCCGAGTTAGCTAACCCTGGTTAGTTCTATCAGGGTTTGGAATTTGAACCTTTTGCCCCATCCTCACTCTTCGTTCTTCCCACTATATAAACCCCCAGAAGCGGTAGACCACCAAAGTTGTTTTGCCATTGTAGAGCGTCTTGATACACGCTCCGTTCTTTCATATCCCTCTCAATTTTTCTCTCCTTTCTCCAAATTCACATTTCGTGAAGCATTTCCTGCTAACCTTTCGAAGAAAATGAGGGAGTGCATCTCGATCCACATTGGTCAGGCCGGTATCCAGGTCGGCAATGCCTGCTGGGAGCTTTATTGTCTCGAGCACGGTATCCAGGTAAATTCCTCATCTCCTTTTCTAAATGTGCGACATTTAATAATATTTGAGTTCTAGATGAGAAGTGTATGGGAATATTTATAGGTTTCGACAAGTAGTTCAGATCTGATGCAGATCTGGTGGATTCCACCATAGATCTATGAATTAGATAGTTCTCTCTCGCACTCATCTTATCTGACGTTCCGCACTTTATGAATCTTTTCGTTTAATATGAGAAATTGCTGGTTTATTTTTAAATTCAGTTCTGTATTAGTTAATATCTAGGTTGTTTCCTTTATTTTTTTTACAGATCGGATAAATTCCACAATGGATCTGTGAGTTTGTTGTTCTTCCACTGTGTTACACACTTGAGATCCGCTTTTCATATTTCAGTTCAATTTCGTCTAAAATATTGGGTCTAAGATTTTGAATTTCATCGCAGGTTTTTAAAAAAAATTATATGTATTTTGTAGTTTGTGGACCCTTATGGTAAAATTGAGATCATGTAATCAATCACTCCTGAATACTGATGCTCTACATGAGAGAGTGAATGTTGACATGTTGTCTATTTTCGCAATTAGATTTGATCTAAATATCTTCTTGTCAGATTGTTATAGATCTGTAGCATACTACCATAGATCTATCATCTATGAGTTTGGGTTTTCTTCCACGGTGTTATACACTTGAGATCCGCTTGAGCATGTAGTTAGTTTACATTTCAGTTCACTTTTCTCTAAACTAACTAGATATAAGAATTTGAAGTGCATCAACACATCGCTCACTTGGTATAATTTGTACTTGCGAGACCTTTTATGATGAAGATTTTGTAACCTTTAGTCTAACAGCCAACGAGTTTCTTTCCCTGAAATAAAGATCTGCTATTTTACTTGAATTACTTTACAGTTCTCTTTTGTAACCTGCTTGTGTCTTAATTGTATTACCTTCTTTGTTTCAGCCTGATGGCCAGATGCCAAGTGACAAAACTGTTGGAGGAGGTGATGATGCCTTCAACACCTTCTTCAGCGAGACTGGTGCAGGGAAGCATGTTCCTCGTGCTATCTTTGTCGATCTTGAGCCCACTGTGATTGATGAAGTAAGAACTGGAACATACCGACAGCTTTTCCACCCTGAGCAGCTAATCAGTGGAAAGGAAGATGCTGCCAACAATTTTGCTCGTGGTCACTACACAAGTAATTTCCTCAATCTAATCTGCCCAGCAGAATCTGTCATATTGTGTTTCTTATCATTGGTTACAACTTAAAGATTCTGATGTTAATGCTTTTGGTGTCAGTTGGAAAGGAGATTGTTGATCTGTGCTTGGACCGGATCAGGAAGCTGGCTGACAACTGCACTGGCCTTCAAGGTTTTCTTGTGTTCAATGCTGTTGGTGGTGGAACTGGATCTGGTCTAGGGTCACTTCTCTTGGAAAGACTCTCAGTTGACTATGGCAAGAAGTCCAAGTTGGGTTTCACCGTCTACCCATCTCCCCAAGTCTCAACCTCTGTTGTTGAACCTTACAACAGTGTTCTGTCCACCCACTCCCTCCTTGAACACACTGATGTTTCAGTGCTTCTTGACAATGAAGCCATCTATGACATCTGTAGGCGCTCACTTGACATTGAACGTCCTACTTACACCAATCTTAACCGACTTGTTTCTCAGGTCATTTCCTCACTGACTGCATCTCTGAGGTTTGATGGTGCTTTGAATGTGGATGTTAATGAGTTCCAGACCAATCTGGTTCCTTACCCCAGAATCCACTTTATGCTTTCCTCCTATGCCCCAGTCATCTCAGCTGAGAAAGCCTACCATGAGCAGCTGTCGGTTGCAGAGATAACCAACAGTGCCTTTGAACCCTCATCCATGATGGTCAAGTGTGACCCGAGACACGGGAAGTACATGGCATGCTGTCTGATGTACCGTGGTGATGTGGTGCCTAAGGATGTTAATGCCGCTGTTGCTACTATCAAGACCAAGAGGACAATCCAGTTTGTTGACTGGTGCCCTACAGGTTTCAAGTGTGGTATCAACTACCAACCACCTACTGTGGTTCCTGGCGGTGACCTTGCCAAAGTTCAGAGAGCTGTTTGCATGATTTCGAACTCCACCAGTGTTGCTGAGGTCTTTTCTCGCATTGACCACAAGTTTGATCTCATGTATGCTAAGCGTGCCTTTGTTCACTGGTATGTGGGTGAGGGTATGGAGGAAGGAGAGTTCTCTGAAGCTCGTGAGGATCTTGCTGCTCTTGAGAAGGATTACGAAGAGGTTGGTGCAGAGGGTGTTGAGGGCGAGGATGATGACGGTGAAGAGTACTGATGAGTTTTCCAGTATCAAGTGTTTTTTAAATCTTGAAATATGTTGTGATCTATGATCTATCTCCATGCAGACTGCTATGTTTCCTCCTTGGGTTGAGCTGTGTTTCTTGTTTCTGCATTTAAGTATCTGGATTAATCTATGTTTCTTTGTCTTTGTATTGAAGGATTTGGATTTGAAATATCTTCAAATATCAGTTTGGATTGATCTATGTTTCTGTGATGAATATAATCAATCAGTTTGTGCCTGACATTTGTTGATTTTACCTCCGCTTCACATTCTATGTATCAAATACCCGTAATAATTTTGGATTTCCCAACTCATCCTGTTTTCATCCGTTTTAAAACAAACACAATCCATCTATGTACCAAATTCTAAATCTCTGGCGGCAAAACCTCTATACGCAATCAGCAAACGACATCTGATAAGAGGAGAAAACGCCTTGTGTGAACCTCAATGGAAGTCGACTGCCTTTGATGGGTACAAAAGAGAAGAAAAGTAAAGTAACAACGAAACTAGATTTGATCTAGAGAACGGCGGAGATGGAAGTCATGATTCTTGGGGAAGAAGAGAGCCTCTTTCGTGAGTTTTGGGCAACAACAGATGTTTCAGGCATCGTTAATTTTCCTTTCAGAAGTGATGAGCATATAATATTGTCGCAAAAGATTAAAGTGTGATAGAGCAGGGTAAAATGTTTGAGAAAACAGTGTGTGCTAAGAAAGAGACACAAATTTGATAGCCTTATTGAAATTTACCTTTTAATAAATCAACAGTGTCTGTGCTAATTCTTTTCTGGAAGTGATTCGATCGATCAATATAACTCAGGTAGAAACTTTAGCTTGCATCAATTTCCAGTTAACAAGGCCAAAGGAAACTCTAAAGTCGCCATACACCTCAACTATGAATACAACGTCACCAAAGCCAAGATTACTATCTGTCTAGAGGTTACCTCTACGAATAACCCTTAATAGTTGCAAAAGAGCCTGTTTTCTTTTCCAACAGAAAAAGAAAGAGAAAAAAAAAAGCCTGTTTTTGGGATCACGTCCCTCCACTCCTCTCCAGACGGAAAGTCTTGTGCGTGCTTAATTTCAGTCTTCATTCTTCAATGAGGAATTCCGTCCTTAATAGCTACATATTAAATCTGTCAGAAATTAAAAAAGTTTCTTCAAGTCATTTTTCTCCATAAGAACTACATATAATATACAGATGAAGTTTAAAGTATACGTAGAGAGCTATGGCTGCACAAGTATGTCACCTAGACATCAGGAAGTTTCAGTCTCGCTCATGACGAAAGCTTGGATAAGACTTTGAGCAGCATGGGTTTGTTCAGGGTTGCCAGATATAATAATAGTTGTTTCTGAAGCACCCGGTTTAGGATCATTTATTGTGATTTTTGCTTCCGAAATCTGCAAAAGATAGATATAAGAAGGGTGAGACAACAATTAGGTTATGAAAATCCGAAAGGAATGTTATATGACATAGTTCCGTCACTTTACCATACGGATTTGTTTTAAACAGCCTCCATCTTCTCCATAGATTGAGGGAACAACAGAGCTAGGAACCACTACTTCCACTCTAGTGTTAGTGATGATAGCAGATTGGTTTCCCCTATACAAGATAGTGTATATTTCAAATTGACATCAATAAACCTATCAAAAGCTAACTTGTGACCAAGATTACATACCCTCCAAATCCAGGCATTCTTCTTGGAGGACCTCCAACAAAATCGGAAGGGCCCATTGGACCACCTTCTAACAAACCCTAGAAAAGGGTGGTTCCAGAAAGCACACTCAGAGGAAACATTGATGTGACGGAATGATTTTGTCAATAGAACTTGGTGGTAAGAACTGGATCCATACCTGAGGTCTCCACGGCCTTTCAGGCATATGAGGGATTCCTGGTCTGTGGATATCATGCATAAATGGAGGACGGTCGTCACGGGGATGGAAACCGCCATTAGGAGGTCCACCAACAGAATCAAAATGATGGAATGGACCACGAAACCCTCCCGGGGGTGAAATTTCTCTTCTGCCCATAAATGGAGGTTGATGTGTTGAATCCGGGAACATGGGATCAAAAGGGAGGTTCAGAGAAGGAAAGTTTTCCCGGAAGAAATGGTGCCTTAACCTAGTTGTGATCTGCAAAAGAGCTTCCTGGACCACCTCAAGATCCCCATTTATCTGAATATCATAATTTAGTTTAATACATGGTATTTGCACACAAGGGGGAAGGCTGTAAGTATGAATTTGAAGAAACCCAATGACCAAGAAAACTTGAAAAAGCTTCATTTTATACACTAAGCCAGAAACTAAGCAAACAATTGCTGGCAGTAGGTGGACAGCGATCTTCATAGAACATAAGTAACCATTTATATAAAGAACATCCAGACTCAGTGAAAGAGTCAATGACAACAACACAACAGCAGCATTACCTGAACAACTTCTTCGTTTTCTAATGCCCACTGCGGATTCTGATCCTTTCCCAAGACCCGGATATAAGCACCAGTAGCCTTCCTCATTTCTGCTATAACAGCACCACCCTTTCCAAGTAAGCAACCAATTTGATTGGAAGACACAAGTAACTTCGCTGTTACCGTTTTGTCAATGCTATCAGCTGCCACTTTCGATATCCGGGCATGAACTCGAAGAGCTGCATCTTGAACAGCAGATATCCTATCATCTGGGTGCTACATCAGTGAAACATATGGTCAATGATCATGAATTTACCTTTTTTTTATGGAACAAGTTGGTTATAACTGCTATGAAACACGTAAACACACAAAAGCACATGAAAATATATGAGAACGTACCACATGACCTGCTATAATTATAATACGCTCCTCTCCATTGGGAACATCTTCAATTACTTTGATGTCACAGCCTGTCTCGTGCTTGAGGGCCTTGATAACAGTTCCCCCTTTACCTATAAGACCTCCCACCCTCTCAGCAGGGCAGAGCAAACGGATGGGTAAGACTTCAGGAGGGAAGTTCATCCTACTAGGCCCAAAGCCTTCGCGAAACTTGCCAGGACGAAGATCAGTGTCCCGAGAAAAACGTTGAGAACGGGAGGTATGAGATTCAGACCTTGAAGCATGGATGGTAACTGATTGATTTAATGCTTCTGTTGGGTCAATGTTCCTAGAAGCATCCTCGATAATCTGTTCAGAGATCAGCTTGATAGCTTTCTTTACTGCATCTAAAATCCCCGTTATCTGCAAAAGTAATGTACATAAGCAGAAAAGTGGAAAAGACACATGAGAAATCAAAATGCATATAATAAAAAAGGCCCTTAAAGATAAGCCACCAATATCGTGAAGAGTTGATGAACCTTTAGAAGGCATTGCGATATATAGTGTCAAACGAAAAAGATACATTAAAACTATGAGTAAATTCCATACAAATTTACATTTTACGGCTTATGCAAGGACACCTTAAACTTTACGATTAGATATCAAATATTTCACACTCCTCATGTGCAACACCAAGTATATGGTAGATTGTGAATAGTTGAAAATGGTCCCACGCAATAAGGGTAGAGAGCATTTTTCTGATGATTTATAACATTTCAGAAATCATGTAAGATTATTATGTCACCACCAAATTGAATGTCAAATGTGCTGGTAGTCTACCTGAACTAGTTCATCTGAATATGAAGCACATAGAGGAACTTTATCTCTAGGAAGAACTTGAACTTCTGCCCCACTTTCATCAGACATTTGCTTAATCGCAGAGCCTTCTTTATCCAAAAGGAAGCCAACTTGACTGGAAAGAACAAGCAACCTAAAGGTGACATTAACAGATTCACTATTTTCTTCATTCTCATTTCCCAGTTCACTGTCAATGTCTGTCAATTTTTCAAATACAAGTAGAAGAGCACTCTGTACAGATGAAGTTCCCTTTCCTGACACTAAATCATCAACAACCGCAGCAGATTGCTTATCTTTATCATTCTCCTCATCGCATTTTTGTTCCTCAGCCACGTCCGCTGGTTCCCCATCATTTTTTTTCTGTTCATCGCTGGTTTCAGCCTTCTTGTCAGTTTCTGTAATAAAGATTACTCTCTCATCACATCCAGGGAAGTGTGCTTCTACTTTGACATCTGCACCCGTTTCTTTGCAAATTTGTGAAATGAGGCTACTGTCATTTCCCGCAATTTTATCAATTTTAGAAGCAGGGAAGAGTAAACGGAAAAACACTCTCCCAGAAGGAAACTTGGTGGATTGGTTTTCTGTCTTTTGTAACTTGTTCCCGTTTGACTCAGGACTTTGATCATGTGATCTCTTGGATGGAGTTAATGATACAGACATGTTAAAGAGATTCCTGCATCATTCACAGAGCATTAAGTCATTGATACAAAATTTTACTGAAAACTCCTAAACTCGTCTGTCTAAAGTCGAGATGGCCTGAAGGCACAATAAGCTATACATACCATTTGCAATCTAAAAGTACACTTACACACTCAACGAGTAGCTATATTCAAGATGAGATGATTGTACTTCTTAGCAAAATTACGATAAACATTGAACGTCACAGGCCCGGTGTGTTTGAAAAGAAACAAAGTCTTACAGCTTCTAGAAACTCCAATCAGAGATGTTCTTCAACAATGTTGATTGAACAATACTACAGCAATTGACAAACATTTCACAATTTACTCCAAGTAAAAAGGCCGAGCAGAAACCAAAACCAATTGTCTCAATCTCCCAACACAGAACCTCCTCACAGCAACAATTTGATAGACCATCAAAATCGAGAAAAAGCGTACACAAATCCGAACATAATGAACGTCTAGTAAACTCGTTGTTAGAACAGCTGCAAATCCCACAAACCCTAACGTTTCGTACATTTCACGGGGAAGTGACTGACGGTGAATCAACAAGCCAATTGCAATAGAACTGAATCTTTTCAAATTGAAGATCGGGATTTAAAACCCTAGAGCAAACAAGGCACTGGAGACTGGGAGAAAAAAGAAAACCCTAGATGTAGAGAAAGAGCGTGTGTGGGTTACCTTGTGAAGCGTCGTAGTCACAACCGAGCTTCTCAATGGGCGTCGACCGTTACTTCCGGCGACAAATCTTGCAGAGCTCGCCCCACCCTTCTTTTTTAAGTTCGGCCGGTGACTGCTTCGAACTGGTTGTTGCTGCTACGAAATCTCCGGCTTTTATATCTATTGATATTGATATTGTATCATGAGATTACTTTGAACATTTTTTCTCGTCTTCAATACACCTTTTGAGTTTCTCATCTCCAAATAAGCTCAACGTCAAGTATTAATATTTCATCTATGCCTAAAATCTGAAAGTTTAGTTTTACTGTATGATATCTTTCTTCATACAGAAAAAATATAGATCACATAAATTTATTTCGCAAGAATAGTTCTCGATAACATTATGCAAGTTTTTTTGGGATTTTTTCCCCGACTTTATGTATAACTATTATGATTTTAATCCGAACCTTAAAACCTAAAAATTATACGAACGTGTACATATATATTTGGTTGTTCTCTAATTCCTCTTTGTCTCCTCCTCTCTTTTAATATCACACTTATTTAGTGGTCGGGCTTGTTATCTTAAAAATTTACTCAAACTTGTTCAAAATTACTACGGTTATAACAATATGATTGTTGGAACTTGGAAGTCATCGAATATCATATGTACATATATTGGATCCAAATCATCTATTGCAAATAAGATGTTGTGACTTGAGTTTGGCTCAACGATGATGGTGGCTCGTATGTAGTTTCATAAGAGAACGTTCAAATCACATTTCTTCAATAAAAACAACCATACCCAGTAAGAGTAAACCCTCTAGACCTAACTAAATGTCAACCATATCCAATAAGAGAAAACTCCTTAGGCTCAACGACCACCGTCCGGTACAAACTTCCCACCTCCGCCTCACGCGGCCTCCTCTACATCTCCACCAACTCCACTACTACAAATTGTCATCCTTCCAAAAGACCATAAACAACTAAAGCCTAAGTCTTTCGTGTTCGCTTTTTAACCCTAATTTTTTCTTATCAACCAAAGTGTCTCTTAAACATCATTTTGTCCCCTTTCTATCGAAGGGTATCTAGCGGCGGCTCTTTCTATCGTCGCGGGGGATGTCACAACTTTTATCGATTGTTTTGAGTATTGAGGAAATTTGGAATTTCTTTTGTGATGTTGAAATTATTTGTTGAAATCGGAAGGTTTCGAGCGTAACCGAAGGAGTTACAAAAGAAATCACAAATCCAACCCTAATTGAAACCGGTGTTTATTACTCTATCATAGAAAAATATCCTTTGTTGGGATGACCTTCATTACAACGTTTTGACCATCACAATAGGTATAAGTTATATAACTCGTTTTTTATTCCGGCTCCGTCTTTCATTCAGAATAATACAAGTGAGTCCAATCTGATCACTAAGGCTGTGTTTGTTGGGTTTTTAAAAAAACACTAGTGAATGTGGTTTATAGTGATTTTGGGAGTATTTTGTGTTTTTGGAGTGTTGCGGTTTATAAAAACACTCGTACGAGTTTGGTGTGACTAGTGTTTTTTTGGAGAGTGTTTACTTGTAACCGAAATTACATAGATTGTCAGGTATATAACTCTTCCTATCCTCACAATACACAAAGGTTGCCGCTCACATAGAGCAACCCTTACCCCAATCTGCAACATACCGGAACCGTGCTGCTTCGCTCCCGTCTTTGCTCAGACTGAACATTTCTCATATCGAAGACTACTTTGTCATTGCTCAAACTGCTCTGCTCCCGTCTTTGCTCCGTCCCCGCTTTGCTAAGCTTGAAGGCTGTTCAAATCGAATACTTCTCTCTCCGTGCCAGATAACCATTTCAACCCCGTCCTCCCATATCTTCAAATGTTCTTTCTGTTGTCAAATACTAAACACCCTACCCTAGATGTATTGTGTTGCAGTCTTGTTAATTGAGAGAGTGTAGACAAGTTCAGATTTTACATTTGGATATTAAGTATTCTGATTTTGCTTGTTTTTATTTTATTTTATCTTATCAAACTTCTTTGGAATCTTCAAATTTTAAAAAAGAATGTGGTTTGTTTTATTTGTAATTTTCAACTGGATAAATAACAACTATTTTACCACTTTTGTACATCAAAAAACTTTGGAGGATAACAGAAGAGTATATCCTTCCAATGTAATCCGAGAAATGGAGTTTGACATATAGTCTCAACTTGAGAATCAGCTAAAGTTTTTCGAATGACAGAAGAATATAACTTCCATTTATGATGATACAATTTTAGTTGGAGATTGAGTATATGGGTTCATGACTGGAGTAGTGCAGTTCAACCCCGAGTCCAATTGAGACCGAAATGGTTCTTATTTGTCATGAATGGAGTAGTGCAGTTCTTATTTGTCATATATATAACTTGTATTCAATCGAAATGGTTCTTATGTTATCCAATAGTTTTATGATGAAAATTTTAAATTATCAATTAATATGTTATCGAATAGTGTCGATGGAGAATAATGTTTCACAAAGTCGTTGTAGAGGTCCAAATTTTGCGTGGGATGATGAACTTGTGAGACTGATTGTGAAGATCCTAATTGAATACCAAAAGAAAATGGTAGCAAACAGGCATATAATTGAAGGGAGATTAATAGTAATTTTACTAGTAAATGAGGAAAGAGTGGTGTGAAGGATCTTTGTAGAAATAAGTATGAGTCAATGAAAAAAAAGTACAAGTCTTGGAATTTGCTTATGAATTCATAGACGGACCTTGTTTGAGACAACACCACTCATAAGATCACAACAACTAATGAATGGTATTTATATTATTCTGTCTATAATAATCATTTGAAGATATGTAATATACTTATGTACTTATTTGTAATGCAGGAAGATGCAAATTGCAAGAAATATAGGAACAGGGGTATAGATGTTGAGTATGAGGAATTATTGCGTACTCTTTTTTCCGGAAATGTAGCAACATGACGAATAGCCATGTCATCTGGAATGGTTCGTGAAACAAGTCCCGAGCGTGTGTCCCTTGGAGTTGATGAGGAAGTAGGGTTAGGTGATGGTGTTGGAGGTGATTCTCAGTTCTTTCGGACATTTGTTAAAACCTGCAATGAAGAAGGAGCATCTAGCCACTTTGAATCACATACAGACTTCAACGAGCAGTTGTTTGAGACGATAGAAGCTCCTACACCAACTCTAGTTACTAGAGTTACTACCGAAAAGGCCCCAGTGAAGAGAAAAAGAAGATAATCACAAGACTCTTCTAAGTTTGAAGATCATCTTGCACAAACGAAAGGACCAAGTAAGAAGAAGGTTGCCCTCTTCCAAGAAGAAATTTGTTCCAAGGATAAAGTGGAAGACAAAATGCGGAAAATAAACACAACAACATGCTTGCACATAAACCTCGTCATTATCTTTTATTAGGTGATTCACTCTAGATTCAGCTTGTTGTGTAGTACGAGGGTCTCCCGACCCTCGCCTCCATTTCCTTATACCAACAAGAGTGGTACTACGTATACCTGAGTGGACTAGTCACGGAGAACCTCCTAGTCTTGTGGCAGAGCTGGACAGTAATGCCACGACCCGTTATACATACAATCGGGTCTCATAAAATAGTAACGTCATCCTATTCAAATTATAATTATAAGCCACCAAGCACACACCACCATGATATCACACATCAATACGAGGAAAGCTAGCTAAGTAAGTCCATGAGACTTACATGTACCGTCCAAACTCGCCTACCGCTAGTTCTTGGTCCCACATGTATAATCAGAAATGGAAACATGTTTCAACATCACATGTCTATCTTCTAGAAGGTTCTAATAAAGGCTTCTAGGCTGAAAGTATTTACAAGATTAGCCCTAACTTTAAGGAAAAGACAATCTTACCTCTAATTTTTCTTAAGACTATAAAAGGGTCCAAAAAGGCTCTAAACATTAAGATATAGCCCAACAACGTGTTATATATGACAAACGATCCATAGCGAGTTTTGAAAGTTTTTCAAACTTTCAAACTTAGTAAAAAATCCTTATAACCTTTACAAGCAAACTAGACAACTACCATACTTTGACCTTACATATATATATATCTACTCTTAAACAACTCCTAAAAATTCAAGGAAAATGTTCTAGGTACACTAGGCCATACATACTATAGGTTAGAAGAAACCAAACTCAAAAATTCCTCTTCGAGAATTCTAAACAAAATAGGTTTTTTAACCTAACTTGACAAGATCATAACTTATAATCCAACCATTGTATTTTATCCAAATTCAAACATGATAAACTAAAAAATATCAACTAACATATATATATAAAAAAAAAATCAACCATAAAAGGTGAGCCGATCATACCTAGATTTGGTCCAAAAAGGGTTGCTAGAGGACTTGAGAGAAAAATTGGAAAATAGAAGGTTTTAAGGCTTGGTTCTTTTGGGCTCTTGCGTGGTTATGAGGAAGGTTAAGGTATCCATCTGTCTATGGATCTACAAAGAACACAGGGGAGGTAGAAGGTGAGGGTCTTACCGACTTAGTCGGGTCCTACAACTCGAAGAAGAGGGGCTACTCTCCCATGGGTTCTTGCTTATGGACCAAGGTGACTGTCTCTTTTCTTGGCTTTGTTGGCCTAGCTTCCAGGTGTTGTGATGAGGAGTAGATAAGGTGAGACAGAAGGTTTTGCCCATATCCAAGATGAGAGGAGGTTGCATTTGTCGTCCTTTGTTGCCCAGATTGCTAGGAGGAAGGAGGAGAGCTCAATTGCTGCTCTCTTTGTCCATACTTGAAGGAGGGGACGAGGTGTTCACTGTTGTTGCTCTTGGGAAGAGAAGAGTTGTAGCTTGGTGTTGTTCTCGCGGGAATGAGAAGGTTGCTACTTGTTGAGGTGAAGAGAAGGTGGAAGGGTGATTGTTGAGGTTGTGCTCATAAGAGAAGAAGGTGGAGGTTAGCTCCTGTTGCGGCTTTTTCATATGGAAGAGGCGTGAGCTACCCAACTATAGAATAATGTAAGTTTGTGTAAGGGAGGGAGAAGAGGGTCAAATACCGTGTTGTTGTGTCAAAAAAAGAAGAAGAGGTGTTGTAAGATTGCTTATCCTTGGCATCGAATAACAGCAAATGAGGAGACATGTTCATATCCGGGTTCGGACCGGACTTTGTGAAAATTTTGGCCCATTTATTCGGACTCGAGCCTATGATCCCTGTTGTACCCGTGCGCCCGAATGGACCTCCAGGTACTAGTTTTATGTTCCCTTCCTGGAGTTCCTTCTCCGGGAAACTTTGTTTTACTTTTATATTTAAAAAATAGTTTAAAAAGTATTTTAAATATAAATTTTATTTAAAAGTACAATATATTTATGATATTATATGCAAAATACATTAAATTTATGATAACTATGTTAAATATTCTATAATTATACTTAATATTTTAAGTATATACAATATAATATCTATTTTTTTATTTTTTATACGGACCGAACTTTTCGGCCCGGTCAGACTTCTCCCTATGTTCATACCCGCCCGTTTTTTCGGGCCCGATAGACTGTCCGGATATGATCAAGTCTACAAATGAGTATGGTAGCAAAAAAAGGTACGTACTATTCTTTTTGACAAATAGTAGGACAATAAAAGAGGTAGGAAAAAAGGATAGGATTATGGTATTTCTATGCATTGTTTCTTCAATAAAATGATAGAAGAAAGAAGCTAGAAGACGAGGGATTTTAGCTATAATCACATAAAATGGCAAGAACAAAAGTGAGAGAGAGTACAAACCAGTTTAGATCCGGTTGAACTCGATCCTCTCATATCGAATTTTCCGAAAATAAAATTTATGGATTACAATTTTAGTTTGCTTATTTTTGTTCGAAATTATATTCATTTTAAAAAGGCTATACAATGACTTTCAAAAATACATATTAACAACCACCCTTGAAAACAAGACAAACTTTAACTAATAAATTTATAATTAATCACAAAATGTACAAAAAATAAATACAAAATGTAATAAAATAGTAATTGTATTATTTATGTGTACCACGGTCATAATTTTCTAGTTCTTAATAATTTTGGGATGAAATCTTACCACGAGATATATATTTAATACACTCAAACAAAAACGTAAACCTTCATGTTATATTGCTATCCGAAGTTAATGAAATGTTTTGTCCTAATAATAATAATAATAATAATATCTTTCAAATATAAAAATGGCATGTAGCTTGTAGCAGGGCATGCCTTACTACGCATAAAATTTAGACATTTAAGAATGTCGACCAAGCACATATACATATACGGATATAACTCACAACGTTCTTAAACTAATCTTATTCATATTTGAAACTTAATTCTTTATAATATACATATCGCAAAGACATCGTCCTTTAACGTTAATACCAGTTTGAACGGTACGTCTTCGTGTCATTATAACGTGATAGCATGAAATGCATTAAAAGTCATCGACAGCCCGCAGCTAGCAAAGCATACTATTTTTTCCCTTACAAAAAAAAAATAATAATAATAATATTTTGAGGTTGCTAGAATATTACCTAGTATATCAATAATTTAGTCGACCGTACGTACAGTGGAGACACGAACGTTAAGTTAGAGCATGACTACTGCACCACGTAAACCTGAGTTATTTTCTTAATTAGGAAGAATATAAATTACGTAAATAATAAGAAATTTAAAAAGTCAGAATATTGAAACTATTTTAAAATCACAAAGTTTTATATCTCAAAAGTGTTATTCTGTGTATAAAATATGTTTTGACTTAATTATGTGACGTTAGCGCTTTGGTGGTAAAGTGATATGCATGAAGCAGCTGGCAGTCATTGGCACGTATTAGTGAAAATGGAGTGTGATGAAATGCGTCATTTGTAATTCTTATACTCAATAAATGACGTCATTCAGTCGCCGTCTTTACACAAAAGACTATCCATATCCAGTAGCCACCTCGAACGGAAAACGAACTTAACTTCTACTAATATAATTATGTTTTAGGAAACAAGATTGCATTTTTTGATAAATATTGGCGAAACGTTTTGTACGCGTCCCCTTCCGTTTTTCCTAGGTGGTTACATGGGACATAATATTTGGGTTCAACTTGTTAAAAGCTCGGCATCAGCTCGTTCATATTTTAAACGAGACGAATATGAACACATTTTAAATTAAGCTTGTAAAAAATTTAGGGTCGGCTCGGGTTCCGCTCGGCTCATTCGGCTAAAATAACACTATATGAGCATTGTTTTAGGCGAGCTACTGCAGCTCGACTCGTCAAAAGCTCGGGTCGAACTTGTTCGTTTTCTAAACGAGCCGAATATGAACACATTTCAAAGCTCGTATAAATTTAGGCTCGGCTCAAATCGTTTATAAACGAGCCGAAAGCGACTAAAAGGGGAATAAACGAGCATTGGATCCTCAACTTCCGAACTCCCTTTGAAGTATTCGGAACTCTACTTTTATAACCAAAGGCCTGTCAAAAGACACGGGTTGGGCCTAAAAGTCCAAAATAAAATAAAATCGACGCTCAGGGAAGAATCTCAGGCAGAATCTCGGCCGAGATTTATCATGGTCGGGCCGAGATTTCGTCTTCGATCTTCACCGTTCCTAGGATATCGATCAAGTCACCCATAGGATCCCGATCCGAGATGCCGATCGAGATAGAAAACAGTAGCCAAATCTCGGCCGAGATGGCTTCTTCACTTCGGGCACTTGTATCGGCTTGGATACCTCGGCCGAGTTGCCTGTCTATTGTTGCTCAAAAACTTCTCTTTCGTTCCTAGCTCGACTTCTTCGCCTTTCCTTAGCTAGTGAGATTGCTCCTAGCATCCACTCCGAGGTTTAGTCCTCAAATGCATCGTTTTAGCTCCAAAATACGCCAAAATACCTACAATGACAACCAAAGTGTGTGTAGACATCCATACTTGCAAAGTAGAACTAAACAAGCATAAAAGACACAAACTAAGGCTAAAACATGCATGCGGAAAGGGAAAAATTACCTATATGATCATCTAAACTAGGTCGATAAATCATGTTATCATGGAGCACTTACATATTGGAACCGTGTCTTGGGTACCTTATAGACCCGTCAAAGCTGCCTTTGTCCTATGGAGGTTGATGTCGGATAATGTGTTTCTAGTCCAAGAGCTTTTGAGGAGATATAATGTGCGACAGGACAACATACGTTGTTTCATGAATATCGATCTTGTCAAGGCCTATGACACGATTTCATGGAAGTTCTTACACTTTTCCATGATTGAGTTGAAGTTCCCGACCAGGTTAATTGACTGGGTGATGGAGTGCATTACTACAACATCTTACTCGATCCGGGTAAACAAGACGTTGCATGGGTTCTTCCACAGCCGCGGGGGTTGAGGCAAGGTTGCACACTTTCATCCTTCTTGTTCGTGATCCGCATGAAGTTCCTCTCAAGGATGATCAGGGAGGAGACGTTTCGGACAGGTTTCCGGTTTCACAATCATTGTAAGGAGCTTAGGATGTCTCATATGATGTTCGTTGAAGATGTTGTGTTGTTTTGTTGGGGTGGTAGATCGTTTGTAGATACATTACTAGGGTATCTACGTAGGTTTGAGAAGTTTTCAGGCCTAGCGGTCATCTTACCCAAGTCTTCCATCTACCTAACATTTATGACGGAGGAGGAGGTGTTTGATTTGACCAAGTTCTCGGGATTTGCGACATGAGAGTTTCCTTTCAGATACTTGGGGTTCCCATATCACCTACCATCCTTCGACTTGGAGATTATTCTCCTCTCATTGATCGAATCGGGAGACACATTTCTTCGTGGAACAAGCGACACTTCTCGTTTGCCGGACGTTCGGAGTTGATTAGGGCAGTGTTACATGGTATAGAAAGCTTATGGCTTTCGCTTCTTCTTATTACATTTTCGGTGACTGACAGACTTGCCAGCCTATATAGGCAGTTCCTATGGAATTGGTCGCGGGTTGCATAATCGAGAGTATGTCTGCTGAAGACAAAGGGAGGTTTGGGGTTGTTGGACCTTAGGTCTTGGTATATAGCATATTTGTGTAAGTATTACTGGCACATTCATGCTCAGCGTGATAGTCTCTGGGTCAGTTTGATTCATGTAATGATAAGTAATGACTACAATATATAATTTTTTTTATCAAAATAATAATTAAGGTTAATAAAAAAAATGGCGAATTGAGTAACTAGCATCCTCCAATAATAAGTTAGTATAAATTGTCCCCTCAAAAAAATCATTGACTATTTATTCCCTTTCATCACTAACTTTCATTCACTCACTTTTCTCCCTCTAACTACAAAGTGATAAATACTTAACTAAATTATGGGGGAGGATAATAACTCACTTTGATTGTTTAAAGTGGATACCTCATCCAATTCTCTCATAATTTTTTTTGTTAATGTATTAATTAGGGTTGGGCATGAGACGGGACGAGACGGATTAAGGTCATCCCACGTTCCATCCCGGCCATTATATATGGGACCGGGACGGACCTTGAGATTTTTTACTAAAAACCATTGGGCCCTATCCCGGTTGGGACCGGGACGGGATGGGACTGGCCTTATCCCGCATGATCTATATAAAAAAAAATTCGCCTTTTCGTTTTAAAATTAACAATTTACGAAAGTAAATATTCATTGATATCCTTAAAACGAAAGACATCAAAATAGAATGTCGCAACAAGGTTTACAAAACATAATTAACTTGTCAAGTTTAAACATCTAAATACAATATAAGAACAAAATTACATAATTAACACTACTCTTTAAACAATGTCGCAACTGAATTCTTTTTTTTTGCCCTTTGTAAATGAATTTAGACAATTGTTAATTTATAATAACAAAATTACATAATGATTATTACTCCTTAGGTTTATATATTTCATTTATATTTTAATTTTAATATATGCAGGACGGGACGGGCCTTGCGGGACGAGGAAGGTAAGACCCATATCCCGTCCCGCAATATTTTTGGTGGGACGGGACGGGACGGGATTTAATAATTTTAGATGAAAAACCACCAGGATCGGGACGGGACCGGGACGGGCCCGGGATTTGCGGGATTTGTGCCCAACCCTAGTATTAATCATCCCTTTATTTATATTTAATTGCATATGACTAGGGGTGGGCACAAATCCCGCGAATCCCGGTCCCGTCCCGATTCCGGAGGAATTTTTATTAATAAAAAGTTTGAAATCTCGTTCCGTCAAAAACTATCTGGAACAGGATAAGGGCCTTAACTTCTTCATCTTGGTAGGCCCGTCCCGTGTCGTACATATATAATAAAATGTTTAATTTTAAATAATAAATGTAAACAACATTCCTAAAGCATCAATGATATACTTATATAGTTATGCTTATATATTTAAAAAAATTAACCATGTTGGTCAAACCATCAAAATGGACAAATGACCAAAATTTATTTAGATGTGTTTTATCATTAATATTTTGAAATTTTAATTTAAACTATAATATGTTATTTTGGATATTTGAAAATTTTAATGTTTTTGCATTTTAAGTATGATATATGCAAATATTTTTGTGGATAAAGCGTAAAATTGAAACACAGTGAATAAATTAATGGACAAGCGGAATTGGGCCCGTTCCGTCCCGATCCTAGTCGGGATAGGACCCGGTGGGATTCAATCAAAAATAATCAAGACCCGTCCCATGTAAAATTGCCGGGACGAGACTGAGATGACCTCAATCCCGTTTAGGGTTGGGCATGGGATGGGACGGGACAGATTAAGGTCATCTCACGTCCCACCCCGACCATTATATACGGGATAGGATCGGGATGGGCCTTGAGTTTTTTTTACTAAAAACCATTGGGCCTTATCCCGGACGGGATGTGACCAATCCCGCATGATCTATATAAAATTTGTTTTTGCCTTTTCGGTTTAAAATTAATAATTTACGAAAGAAAATATTCGATGACATCCTTAAAACGAAAGACATTCAAATAGAATGCCGCAACAAAGTTTACAAAACATAATTAACTTGTTAAGTGTAAACATCCAAAAGAAAATATAAGAACGGGCCTTGAGTTTTTTTTTACTAACAACCATTATATTTTGAATTTTTCTTTGTCCTTTGCAAATGGATTTGGACAATTATGTAATTTTATGAGAATAAAATTACATAATGATCACTACTCCTTATATTTATATATTTAACTATTTAATTTATATTTTTAAATTTTAGTATATGCGGAACAAGACGAGAAAGGTAAGACCCATAGTTACCTTTAATTAACAATAATATGAAAATAATTCACTGTTTTTTCTCCTCCTCTCTACAAGGCCAATTAAATAAAATTACTTCGTTAATTTTGGCGCAGTCATTAAAAATTAAAGAGAACATTGATTACAGAATGAACACATTTTAAGATGAAACATTTGCGGGTTCATATATGATTTTTCGTGCACTTATAGTACTGCACATATGAGAAGTAAAGAAAGAATAGTTTTAAAAAATGTTACGACTTATGAAAATGGAAAAATAAATACAAGATGAGAACAATAGCAAAGTACCTCGATGTTTCTCAATTATTTTTAATCATAGTGATTTTGCGTAAAATATAAGGGTTGTCAAATACAATTAATATAATTAAAGGGAAGTTTAATGCATTATAATTCATCGTAATCTTTTAATTAATCTTATATATTTTTATTTTATTTTATTTTAAATTATAAGTTCTTAGATCCCACAACGGAGGGCCGTGGGACTACAACCCCCAGCCATGTCATCAAGTTTGATGACATGGAGGAGAGTGGGAGTTGTAGCCCCGGAGTTCGATGTCAAAATTGGCGTCGAACCTAAACCAAAAATATATATTTTTTCTTTTTCTAAAAAGTAAAACGACGTTGTTTTGGCCAAACTAGGCCAAAACGACGTCGTTTTGGTGCTTTGCCTGCAACTGGCGCGCCACAAAGCGCGCCCTCACTGGCCGAAATCCGGCCAGTGACAGCTCGCCATGTGGCAGGAGGTTTTAATTAAATTTAAAACCCCCTTTTCCTGTATAAATATTAATTTTAAAAAAAAATTATTTTTGATTAGGATTTAATTTTATCTATCCAATGACACTCACTTTGCATATATTTCGATAAAAAAAATAATTCACCTCTTGTAATGTATATAGGACTTTACGTATTGAATATTTAGCGTTTTTAAATCTATGTTAGATAAGGAGTTACTTTTATCATTATGATATTTATTTATATATGTATTTTTTTATATTAAAATTTTAAAAAAATACAAGTTAAAATAGATCTTAGACATAAAATGAGACATTATCTTACAAATAAAAATCCAATTTAAACAAAAAAATCAACTTCAATTGATACATTAACAACATTAAATAGATCATAGACTTACAATAAAAAATCAACTTCAACATACACGTAACTTATAACATAAGATTGAAATGAAATACAAACGAGCAAGAAATGATAACTCAGTCACGGGTCCACTATACACAATAAATGGCATCTGACATTGCATTAAAATTTTAAATCTAAGAAACACAATAATCGAGCATGAAATGACAACTCAGTCACGGGTCCACTATACACATTAAATGACATCTGACATTGCATTTAAATTTCGAATCTAAGAAACACAATAATCGAGCATGATATGACAACTCAGTCACGGATTCAATGTATTTAAATTTCAGATCTGAATTTGAATTCAACTTTCCCTCTCAAATTAATCTTGAAATTCACCCAAAATTTTCTATAAAACCTAGAGTGAGGTTCACATATCTACCACACATTTCCACTTCCATTCCTCTAACTTCACAATGTTTAAAAGACCTTTCAATTACAGTTCTCCTTCTTCATCCAACTCTTCTAGTTGTTCTTCAACAGACCTTGTCCCTACACCTCATTCTCCTCCACAATCGGAAATCGATATGAACATCAATAGACTAATCAATGAAAAAATTGTTGAGCTTCGGATGAAATTGGTCCAAGAAAATGCTGGAAGTTCACGGCAACGTCGAAGCCGGACATACATAGAGAGAGATCGTGAAGGTGGGCATGCTCGATTGTTCGAAGATTATTTCTCTTCGACGCCGACCTACAATGATAGGATGTTTCGCCAAAGATTCCGAATGAGGCGACACGTATTTATTCGTGTTGTCAATGCTTTGTCCCAATCTTTTCCATTCTTTCGCCAACTTCCGGATGCCACTGATAGGCTAGGCCTAAGCCCGATGCAAAAATGCACCGCAGCCATACGTATGCTAGCGTATGGAGTGAGTGCCGATGCCGTTGATGACTATGTTCGCATTGGGGCGTCCACGGTAAGATCTTGTTTATCACACTTTGTTGATGGAGTTATCAATTTATTCGGGGAGGAGTACTTACGTAGGCCAAATTCCACAAACATGCAACGCCTATTATACGTAGGAGAGCAACGAGGTTGGCCTGGAATGATCGGTAGCATAGATTGCATGCATTGGAAATGGAAAAACTGCTCGACTGCTTGGCAAGGTCAATATGCCAGGGGTGATAAAAAGCCAACCGTTGTCCTAGAAGCTGTTGCATCTTACGATTTATGGATATGGCATGCATTTTTTGGAACTCCAGGTACGTGTAATGATATTAACGTTCTCGACCGTTCTCCTGTGTTTGATGATGTTTTGCATGGTCGAGCACCCACAACAGATTTTGTAGTAAATGGTAATCATTACAACAAGACGTATTACCTCGCCGATGGCATTTATCCCGCATGGGCTACCTTTGTCCCGTCAATTCGACACCCATTTGGTGCGAAAGATACATTGTTTTTCCAACGACAAGAGCCATGCCGTAAAGACGTGGAGCGAGCTTTCGGTGTCTTGCAAGCTCGTTTTGCAATTATACGTCATCCTGCGCTTGCTTGGGACATTAATTTGATCGGAAAAATAATGAGGACATGCATCATCTTGCACAATATGATCGTTGAAGATGAACGTGATACCTATGAACTATACTATGATCCATCCCAATTCGATCAAGTTGTTGTTAATGAGCCAATCGCCTCGGATCTTCCATTTGAAATGGCCCAGTTTATACAAAATAGGAGTGCACTCCGCGACACGAGTATACATCACAAACTGAAAGCGGACTTAGTTGAGCATATATGGCAAAAATTTGAAACTCCGGTGGTAATCAATAAACATTTGTAGTTGCATTATTATTGAGTAGTTTATTATTTAAATTATGTTTTTTCCGTTGTTTATTTTATATATTGTTGTTGTTTGATGTTTTTTAGCATGTAATTTTTGTTATGTTATTTGTTATTTAAATTGTGTTTCTTTTTATCAAGTTGTTTGTCATGTTTATTTTTAATTATATTAATTTTAAAAAATATTTATATTTTAATTTTTATGTCTAATATTTATTTATAATAGTATTAGTAATATTTTGTAATAATAAAATGATTTATAAATATACAATTCATTAATTATTAAAAATAAATAGAAAAGAAAAAAAGTTAAAATTAGTAGTCCCGAAACTCTCTGTTATAGGTGAAAATAAGTAAAAGTTGAGATGAAACTACTAAGCTAACGTGACAGGAAAAAATTAGTAGCTCCGAGACTACATGTGTAACATGGTATTAGTCGTTAAATGTCATGACATGTGACTATGTCGCTAGGACAAATAACAGGATATTGTCGATATTGTTTGACAGAGGTGTACTAATGTTGCACATTTTTCAAAGGTTAAGGATTGATATCAACAAGATAAAAAATGAGGGATTGATTTAAAAAAATGTGAAAAAGAAAGATGAGATGAATTAATGAAATACATTACCATCTACTATACAACATTAAAATAGAGATTAAGATCGCTTTCATTTTTACATTATGTCATATTAGATTTTACAACTTATTATCATTGGATTATATCACCTCATGTATTTTCACTACATTAAGTTGTCTATGTTGATTCTGATCGATTATTTATAATTTTAACTAGCTAGCATTAGTGATGGGCTCGGTTTGAACCAAACCGCCGAACCGACGGTTTCAAACCGACCCAAACCGCCAATTTGGTCAAATAGACGGTTTAGCTTTGCTGGTTTAGGTTCCGGCCGGTTTACGGTTTAGGTTTGGCAAATATAAAAAAAACTTAAACCGATGATTTAGGCTTTTTTATTATTATTTTTAAAAAAAATTAAACCGACGCAAACTTCCGGTTTAACTTCATATCCGGTTTTTTATAATTTTTTTTATACAACCGTCGCTAAACCGACAAGCCGGCGGTTTAGGTTAAGGTAAACCGCCAGTTTTGTTCACTAGGTTTGGGTTTAGAGTTGACCTTGACCCAAAACGACGATTCGCAAACCTAAACCAACGGTTTAAGTTTGCGACCCATGTCTAGTTGGCATACACTCTAAGAAGTCACATTGCTTGATATAATATATAATATTTATAAATTATATGTTTGTCTTTCTTTATTACATTTATTTTAATTTATATAGTTAATCTATATTATTAGTTATTTACTTAAGTTTATATAAAATTTCTCTTTTAAATTATCTTAATGTTTTGTTTCAATGTAAAAACGATGTGATTTTTAATACATTGATTATCGTTTTTTAATATTTTTTATATGAACATATTATGATTTGTTTATAAATTATTAATTTTTAAATGTCTTTATACATTTCAAATAATGTTTTAAAAAATTGTTTCTTGTTGTACTATTATGACATACAAATAAAAAAAAAATTGATTTAAATTTCATAAATTTATACAAGATACACATAAAAATTAAAAGTGATTTTTTCAAAAGGGATAAAATACATTAACTAAACTCAAGAAAAATGAGATCAAACTAGTATCTCAATTTAAGACTCATCGTCGTGTGATTATGATTTCTATATTACTGGTACATGTATTTCTATTTTATAGTTGGTCTCATGACCATTAACCTCAATTTACTTATTATCCGGTCTTGTTTTTTTAAAATTAGTGTATAGGTCAGATTAGTAAATAAATTTTAAATAATTAAAAAATATAAAATTAAGAAAGTAAATAAACTTAATTAATGATTACATATAATTTAATGGTTGGTATTTTAAATTTAAGTAATTTTTTTTATAAAACTTTAACGTAACTAGACAACTAGTGTAGAGCCTTATCTTTACGTGTCATTAGAAGGGAATTGATTAGATTTATCACTATTTAAATAACATGGAATATGGATCGACCGGGTCGTCACTTGCTTGGAACTTTCCAACCAGTTTTTTTTCACCTGCTGGCCCGTATATGCTAGAAAATGACTATCTTCTTTTTTATAAGGAAAATGGCTATTACATAATAAATAATTTATAATATAAATTATAAATAATTTATAATATAAATTATGCTTTAAGTGGTTGGTTAATGCATGCTGGAAAGATACCCCTACATGCTTTGGTGAGTTGTGAATCTTACTTGCTAAATTACATGACTCACGACTCTTCTAGAGCATATATGAGAAACAAAAAAAAAAGTTTGGCAAAGAGAGCTAATTAGGTAAGTAAGTTCGATCAAATGCCCAACTTTATTTTGGTGCATTTTGTGCTATAAACAAAAATTTATGTTGTAATATGTAAATTTGAAAAGAAGATGCCTATTTAACTAATGGAACTTTCTTTGGTATAGTTTAATAACACCATTTTTTATATAATAATCAAAGTATTACACCTAGGTGTATTTCGTGGGGTCGTAATCTTTAAGCAATGCCGAAATAAGAGTCTATTTATTACATGTAATCTACAATGTATAGACACAGATACAGGAAACAAAAAAACGGAGAAATGGCAATCCATAAAAGTATAAAAAAATGTTGACACGGCAAGAGAAACAAATAATATATAATTTTTAAAGTTATTAAATGTAGAATTCATAAATCATAATGAGATGTATGTATATGAAAAACCTAGTGATATATGAGTTGATAAAAATATTAACGTGACAACAAAATAACCGAAACAAAAGTTTATACACAACCATTTATGTCTTACAAACATGAAAATAAACATATTTAGTCTTACAATATCAACGTACAACCGAACAACATAATCAACCAAGGAAAACAATAATAAAAATGCATAAATCGAAAAGGTGAGAGAATTGGAATAACACACTCAACAAAGAAAGATTACACAGTAACTTAGTAACCAAATGTTCAAAATCAATATATAAAATCACAAGAAGAATAGAGAGTCGGCCGGTGGAACAACAACCTTTCAACCTTGGAACCGAGGAGGAGGAAGAGGAAAAAGATTGGTGGCCTGCTTCCGACAACCATAATCTCCTAGGTGGTCATAATGAGAGAGAAGAAGTATTACGATAAATCATTTTATTCTTAATTTTTTTTTAAAAAAAATATTTGTTGTTATTTTTTTCAGGCTTAAAAAATAGAAAAAAATTTCGTTGATCGTGTCTTCACCGGACACAACATGTGTCCTCGTCGTGTGTCCCCGTATCCGAAACGACGGAACACGCCACCTTCTAGAGGTGTCTGTGCATCCTATCATGTCATTTTAATGTAAATTTTTATTACTATTTTGGAAAAAATCTCTATTTCTACACGAAATCGAATGTTCATCCTATGTACTGGAATATGACAGAGTAATACAGGTACGTGATATATATCACCGGCCAGGCCGCCACGTACGTACTTAGTGGAGGTAGATATCATTTATGAATTATTAGAGGAATATCCAAGCGCACCCTTATTGTTTCTCGGTCTTAATCATACAAGCACTCAACCGCAAAATTTAACATGTGTTTCTCGGGCACTTGTACGTACACATTTTTCTTTAAACAAAAGAAAGCCATGCAAAATATATATATATATATATATATATATATATATATATATATATATATATATATATATATATATATATATATATATATATATATATATATATATATATATATATATCAACCATTTCATTCATGTTTTTGTTTGATATTTGGACGTGATTATTCGAACATTATAATTTTTATAATATAGGTGAAGAAGGGTGAAAATTTGCCCAACTTTAGTTTTTGACCTTTTAAGTACGAAACATTGATTTACTTTGTTTACTGTTAAGTTCAAGACTAACAATGTATTCATTGTAAGTTTTGTTTGCCGCAAAAGTACAAGCTGAACAACTAAAAGTGATGATTTAACAGTTTTTGCCTTCATCCTGAATCTGAGAGCCAACTTAAAAAGCAAAACTATTATTTCGCTTGTTCTTGAAATTCCTTTTTCATTCGAAAATTGCGGATGTTATTCTTGTGATTTTGGTTTTCAAAATTTACGTAACATTGTTTTTTAATTCAAATGACGTCCTTGTATTATTTGTTGGTTTTGAATTTCGCCCAATACCGTTAAAGATGTAAACTAATACACTTAACGTATGTTTGCCCAAAAATAAAATAAAACATAAAAATGTAAAAAAATTAATTGGGTAATGGCTTATGAATTATGATCATCTCCAATTACGAGCCTCTTGTTCCTTATTACTAATTAGCTACCGGTAGCCCATTACAGTTGCATTGTCAAAGTTCGATACAAACGGAGGAGTAGCCCACCGACCTTATATACTAGGTTGTGTGCATCCGAGCGCACATGAGCATTAGGCCCAAGCCCAACACATAAATCCGATGAGGTTCCATCCTAAAACCAATTGACAATAGGAGGAGTAGCCCACCGACCTTATATACTAGGTTGAAAAGTCTCAATCTTTCAATGTGAGAACTGATTATCTCCAACAAACCCCCGCAAGTGCAACTAGAGGATATAAACCGAATTGCACTAGCCCACGGGTTAGGATCACGAGCCACATAGAGGCAAACTGCTCTGATACCGTATCAAAGTCCGATACAAACAGTCCGAGTAGAGAAGGGGTTGTGTGCATTCGAGCACACATGTGCGTTAGACCCAAGCCCAGCATATAAACCCGATGAGGTCCCAATTTTTCGATGTGGGAACTGATTGTCTCCAACAAGCATGTTTCAAAAGTACTGAGAACTCCATGTTTGTACGTTATCACCTCCATCATCAAACGGTGATGATGAGCCACTTGGGAAATCGACGTTGTCATCGAAAATAGAGAACCTACAATAATTTAAAAATATGAGAGCATTTGCATCTCAAATTCTGAGTTTCTTTCCCTATTTTAAATTTATAAAATTACAAATAGATGTCATAAATAGGTAAGAGGATAAAAATAATGATTGGAGAGAAGTTTGTTGAAGATGAATGAAATCTAACAAGGTTATACCCAACTCACGTAAATCAAGAGTACAATAAAAGTTTTATAAAACAGAGAAAACCTAAGATTTGTTTTTGTTACTTTTGCCTGAATGTAAGGAATTAATAGGTGTTTATAAAGGTTTTATAAAACAAAAATAATTAAAGAAATTCTAGTGAATTTTGGGATAGAGGAGAGGAGTTTGCTAATATATATATATATATATATATATATATATATATATATATATATATATATATATATATATATATATATATATATATATATATATATATATATATATATATATATATATATATATATATATTACGAAAATCAACCGCATTTTGCTTACGTGTCCAATTCTAAGGCATGTCACGTGATATTTTTTTCGAGTTATTTATAAATTTTTCACAACATATTTACTGATTTTCCATTAATTATTTTATAAAAAAATTCTTATTAAAATTACTAAACAATTAATATGTCTATCATCTTTCATCAAATAGATTACCCTGACACGGCATCTTATTAATTTGAAATAGATTATTATCAAAACATAATTAAAAAGAGTTTTTTGTTATTTCAAATACTAAATTTATATTCTAACAAAAATAATTTTAAACCGAATGTCATAATTAAACAATAATGAAAGTATAATAGTTTAAATTGCAAACCCTAAATCAAGCAATTATATACTACACTACACGTTTCCTTAGAAATGTAATATTAATTACTCCAATTTTTTAAACTTGTAATTAAATTTAATTTATATTAATATCAATACATAATAAAATTTATAATGTGATATATTTATTCAAGTAAAACTCGCACAAGGTGTGAACATTGAACTAGGTATAGATAAAAAGTAATAGACAAATCAAATAAGAAACTCATTTCTATTTGGGGATTCTTTAATAGTTAAAACAAGTAAAAAATAAAAATAAATGTCAGATTGGGGAAAAAAATCGATATAATTAGTGGAGAGAAGTTTCTCTATAATGATATAGGTTCCTACACACTTCCCACAAATCAAGGGAAATTTTAATATCTATTTTATTAGGTAAAGGTAATTTCATAGATAGGAGAAAAGAGTATAACCTGACATGTTAAGACCCAACTATACTAAGGTAACAAAGTTTATGTACAAGTCTGTGACTTGAGGTCTGTAGTCCAATCTATCACATAAAATACTCTAGAGAGGCATGCAATCCTCTTGAACATATCAAAAACCCCGATGTTGAGAAAAAATGAAAATACATCAAATACTAGCAAAACTCGCGAGACTCGTCCACCTTCGGAATAACCATAAACAGACAAAGGATTCACAAACCACACATATGCCGAAACCACAACGACCAATCCACCTTCGGCAAAACCATCACCAGACTAGGACCAAGCCAGGTACACATATCAACACTGAAAACATCAAAGTTTGTAGCAGAATAGAATTCCAATACAAACCTATTACTAAGATGTAATCCTCGCTCTATCTCTTGCCGGGAAAGTCTCATGTAGGCTATGTAGCTATTAATAGACGTGAGTCTAGATCAATATCTCGCAAGTGTGTCAATCGATCGGTATTCTGTTTTGGTCAAATACCAAGACATTCTTTGAATAGCAAAGGTAGTAGACCATCGCATAAAACGCGTAATTCCTAGATTTGCTAGTCCAGCTCCTACCATGTGTAGTGTGACTAAGCAAATCCAAAGCATGTGATCTAGTAAAGATATATCATAGGATCCCGAAGACCGCACCAACCTGTCTCCAAACCTCACGTGCATATGTGCAACCAAAAATCAAGTGGTCTCGAGACTCACTCTCAATCATGCACCAGTTGCAAGTAGGGTCAATACCAAGGAAATGAAGTATATCTCTAGTAGATAATCGGCCAATAACCGTCATCCATAGTATAAAATAATGCTTTGGCGTATTACCTGGATCCCAAACAACTCTAAATCCACCTCCTCACCTTGTGGCCTAAGCATCTCATAAGCCTCCGCTACATGGAACCTTCCCCCTGACAACAAGAATCAAGTATCTCCATAAGTAGTGTTGTTACATCTGCAAAGGAAGTCATCTTATCCCTGACGCTAAGGAGTGCCTTTACCAAATGCGAGTCCCGAGGGGAGGCAGTTCAGTGCTCCAACTCAGGGGTTTGTAGGTACTTGTACATATAGTCATGACATGCGGTACAAGTAACTAGATATTCAATATTTGTTGGAGGAACTAACATTATACCTATTTTAAAGGTAAAAACCAAAATTGTTAATATGAAAAGTGAAAGTGTTAGAGATAGAAATAGGGTTATGTTAAAGTTATATGTACTTTAGCGTTTTATCTCTACCTTTATGTTATATAAAAGGTATCAAATCAAAAAAGAAAACAAACTTCACAATTACTAATTTCTACATGGTACTAGAGCTTATGATCCCTAATACACGTTTTGGTCTAAACAAACAAATAAAATAAAAAAACCTAGCCGCGCCGTCATCACCTCACGCCAACCTACCGGCGGCTAAGAGCCGACTATACTAGCGTGTTGTTATTGCCAATAAACCTATTAGTGCCATAGGATGCCAAACTATTGGCGCCCTAAGGCCGAACCTACCGGCGTGCTATTATCGCCAACCTACCGGCGTCATATTGGCGCCAATAAAACAAAGCCCAAAAAAAGGAGGTCCATCAAGTACTCATTTCATCCCTTCATATCAACTCATCGGGTCTAACCTACCCTATGACGCTAATCTACCTGCGTCTTAGGGCCCAATCTACCATATGACATTAATCTACCTTCGTCATATGACCCAACCTAGTGAACCTACCCTATGACGCCAACCTACTTGTGTCCTAGAGCCAAACCTACCTATGACGTTAATCTAACTGTATCCTAGGGATCAATTTACCCTATGATATGATGCTAATCTATGTGCATCCTAAAGCCTAACCTACCAACATCATATCAGCAACATCAAGTCCTCCTTCATCTATTCGCTCCAACGACAATTTTCGCTCGAGTCGATGTCTTCAAGTGCAAGTAACGAGTAATGAGGAGCGTCAAATTTTTTTAAAAAAAACCCTTCAAGTTTCTATTATTCAGCTTGGAATTGTTGAGTCTCACTTCCATCTTGATTCCTGAAAAATAGTGTTAGAGATAGATTAGGATTAATTTTATTTTTGGTACGAGGAGGGTAATTAAGTAATCTTCGACGCATCATATTAAATTATTTAAATTTATATATACTAACCTTGTTGTATAAAAGATATCAAGTTAATTAAAAAAAAAAAAAGTTTCACAAATAATTAACTTCTACCGATAGACCAATCTAAAGAAAATGCAAAGAGTTAAGGATAAACGACAAATGTGAACCCTCGTATTCATATATGTATATATATACTTGTAAAGTAAATTGCTAAAATAAAGTTGGACGTAGTATAAGTAGTTATTTATTATTATATGACATACCATTCTAGTATTAATTTTGAAGCATTCATATATTTCTTCACGAAAGCATGCTTAAGTGACAGATGGATAGAAGTAGAACACCCGTCATGTTGTACACGAACTATAAGGAAGAGTCAAAGTTTATCAAAATACAGGTCTTCAATAAATTGTCTGCCCCTTCAACTCATAAATCGAAGCCTAGTTTCATGCCAACCACAAAACACGTACGTATATCCCTTTGCAAAGCAAATTATTTTTGGGGTAACGTTTTTTATACTCACCATAAACACATGAATATATACAATTATCTCAATGCTAAATGACAATATAAATGTGAATACTAATATAATGTGGAATCTAATGCGAATAACGATTTTCGTGTAATGTGTGGATAACGCTGACACACTCTTTTGTCGTTTTTTTGAGATACATAGGGTTCGTTCGGTATTTTGGAAGGAGTTGATCATTCTCCATTTCAACCCACTTAATTCATAGTGAAATCATTTTTACCTTCTTCAACCCAAACAACCTAACAAGGTTTCGTTTAGAAGCGTTAAAAATCATTTCCTCTAACGAAATGATTCTGAATACATTAAAAATTATGTTTATTTAGAGGCCTTTTTAACACGAAACGAAGGAGAGGAAGTGGGATTTATAATTCTTTCATGTACCTCATCTTTGGTCACGGAACGAAGCACTAATACGGTTGATATAATAATAGCTAAATACAATAAAAATGCATAATATGTTGATAAAAACATATATAAATGTAGGCCAAATTAAACCTACAACCCCAACCCCCAAAATGGCCTCTCACTCTTCCCCACCAGGCCACTAATATAAAAGTGATAATGACAAATGAGGCGTTAAGGCATTAGACATGTAGTGTTTTTGACCCAAGAAGGATGTAACACGTACTTTATAATTTTAATATATTTTTAGTTTCCAATTCTTATTTTATTACTTATTTATTGACTTAACCATATTAAGAATATTACTTTAATAGCTTACCATAAATTTGCATTCTTGTTTTCTTTTCGAATGACAATTTTTACTACAATAACATTGGCCATCATTATCTAAACAAGAATTGTCTACATTATTTTTGTTATATTAATCTGTTTCCATAATTTATATTATCACTATATATATATATGTAGCATTTTGTTAGTATGTAATATGAATTCAACAAGGAATATTTCTACATTTTTAACTAATTTTTTTTATGCTCACGTAAAACTTCGCTTGTCACGATTATTGTAATATTTTAATAGTTTATCTAGTAATACTCTTTCATGAAAAAAGAACAGTGTATTTGACTCGTTACTTTCGTCTCCAACTCTTCATCATCCTCTCATGTTATATAATAGTAACCGTTTTGTTATTTTGATTGCCCGTTCATTACTAAATATAGACGATTTTTCCTACCACTATTTACATAATTAAATTCTATCTTTGGTAATACTTTACTAGGTAATATTGACTTTGGTTCATATACGGTGTTTGGTCGGTACTCAAAAATACAGTCTTCGGATTGATTTATGTCATTTTTTTCCCGATAATGAGCATTTTTTTTAGAATTTTTTGTTTAATTATTTCAAAACTTTTATTTGATTCGTTTTAAATTTGAACTATTGTATTTAAACTTTCTATTATTATTTCATGTATTTTTTTTGTTATATTTATTATTTTGTATTAATGATAATGAATTTTAAACTATTATTATTAAAGTTTAAGAACAAAATTTTATAAATTGAAAAATATAACTACAAAAAATCCAAGAAAAATAAGCTAATAATGTAAAATGTTCGAACAAATAGAAAACATTATATAAATTAATAGTTTAAAAATTTTAAATTAAAAATATCATGTACTAATAAAATTTATAAAATGAATCGGAAGAGTTATCAGCAATTCTGATTCAAAACAACAGTTTAATTGTTCTTGATTATTTTTAAAATTGAGATATTAATTTTGCCCATTTCAACAATTATACATTAGTTAGCCTATTTTTCAAATATGAATATTCTTCAGCACATACCAATTTGAATATAATTTAACTGGTGTAAATAAATTTGTGTTAGCTCAACATCCAAAATATCCATAACCGGCAGTATGATTTTCAATTTTGTACTCGGTTGAGTGACACTAAGATCTCACAAATAACTCAATAAAAAATATTGTACAGATTAATTTAATAAATATATTTATGTGAATAATTTCAAAGGAAAAAAAGTATAAAAACAACTATCAAATTATAGGATACAAATCGAAATCATCAAAAATACACAAAATCTGAAAAAATAATATCGTGAGAAAATTTTATGATTTTTTTTTTAAAAAATAAGAATATTAAGTAGTATATGTATTGTTTGTGAGTTACTGAGTTTTAATTTAATAGGAGTACATTATAATTATTTAAAAAATGTTTTGAAGAGGGCGCGTGGAAAGCTTCAATAAGGGCGGAAAGCTTAACTGAGCCGCACTAAGCTCGTGATTCTTTATAAATAGTGACCCTACGAACTTCATTTCTCATCCTCCCTTGTTTAGAACAACACACCCATTTCTATCGCTACTTTTATCCCCGTTATCTTCCACTCTCTATCCCTCTCTATCGCAATTTTCTATCTTCGCGACCGTCCTTCATTTTCGAGGTTCATTTCTATCAAACAATCTTGTTTCTCTTTTCATTTTGAATTTGCCGTTGGAACTGATTGTTTTTGTTGTTAATTTTTGACTATGTGGCCTTAAAGAGTGTTGTTACAACGGTGATTTGGGATTTCGGTGAGAAATTAGGGCTATGGTGGCTGAAGATAGGAGAATCATGAAGCTATTGCTAGAGGACGGAGGAAGAGCAACAGTGAACGAAGAGGACAACAAAATTATGGATAAAGAGATGGTTTCTTCGCAAGCCTTCTCGATTTCCATTAATATTCAACGTCCATTGAAACGAACCATCGTCGTCGGATTCGCTCTTACACAGAAGAAGACGAAGAGGTTTTTGCAGCCCAAGTTTGAAGCTGTTGCCAGGTATATTTTACTGTATTTGAAGATGCCAGGCTATTGGTTGAATCGTTGACGATTTTTTATTCTTTGTGTTACTTGTGTCCAATATGCTGCCATGTTTGTGGCTGTGATAATGCGAGTAGTATACAAGGTTTACGGAATGCTTTATGGAATCTAGAGTTCCAATTGTATTGGGAAAGTTGGAAATCTCGCTTACTATTACCACTTGCTACCGTTTTGAAAATTCTGCCGACATTCTGTTCCTTCTCATTGGCCCTTGGCTTTTGGGAAGAAAGTGGTAGGTGTTGTGCCAATCTTGTTCAGCTAAAGACTATAGTGACCACTGGCCGTAAAATCTCAGTTGATTTTTAAAATATTTTTTTTAACCTTTTGCCCATCCTACCTTACAGATGTTTTTTAGCAATATGTGAATTTTCATTTATTATGATAAAGGTGTATAGCTTTTCTTGAGAATTAGTGATCCCACATTTGTTACACTGTCTCAATCATCACTGTCTAATGTAGGAATTTTGTCAGTTTTCTTCCATCCCTTTCCAGAAGGAATATTTAGTTGTCTTTTAGTTTGTTGGCTCTTGTTTTTTTGGAATCATAAAAATCTACTCAATGTTTACATTGACATCGGGTCTGTGTTTTCTTGATATGTTTACCTTCCAATAAATTCTCCAATCTCACAAACTTTTGGTTATAACTGGACAACTTACCCTTTGGAGCGGCTTTCTTTAGGGGCTAGTGATCTTAGTCTTGAATTTTGAACAGTTTGCCTTGGTTGCTGCTGTCTAGAACATGGCAAATGAGTATGATGTCTGTGCCAATCTTTAGCAGCTGCTGAGTGCATTATTCTTCCTTTTTTATTTTTTTTGCAGGCTCAAGGGTATATCTTTTGTTCCTATCGATCTAAACAAGCCTCTTTTGGAGCAGGGTCCTTTTAACACCGTGTTGCATAAGGTAATAATTTATTCTTCATCTCCAACTTTTCTATGTAATGTAAAAAAAATAATGAAAAATGTTCTTACATCTTTCTGAAATTGCACAATAGTTATCACTTGTATATGATGATGCATTTGCCCTTCCCTTGCAGTTATTTGAAAAAGAATGGTGCCGGATTCTTGAGGTGAGTTACACAATATTTTAGCTAAATAATATCTTGTTTTGTTACAATGCAATTTATTCACAAATCAACTTGGTAACCTGTGAAAATGATGGCATTTGACTGCATCAGTTGATGGAATGATGCTTAATATTCATCACCTAAACATGAACATGCAGAATGCATGTTTTATTTGTGTTTTGCAATTTGAGACTTGAGAGTGAGATTTTTGTCTTCTAGCTATAGATTGTACTATAGAGGATCGATTCATTTCAATTGTGTAGCAGTAGCTCACATACAATAAAAACATTGTCTAATGTTGAAATTTTATGCAAAAGTTTGCCTCCCTTGCGTTTAGTGGTCTGACAATGATCATCTTATAAATTTAACTCTATAATGTAAAAAACGAATATAGCAGAGGAAATAAATTAAGAATGATCTACAAGGTCATATCATATAGACTGAGTAATGGTGCACTTGTACTTTATATTCTTGCTTCTTACCTTTGGATGATATTTTGCAGGATTACAGACTTGCACGTCCCGATGTCATTGTTCTTGATCCACCAAATGCAATTAAACACCTTCGCAACAGGCAGTCAATGTTGCAAGATGTTGCTGACTTGAAATTGTCCAACTCATACGGTAATCTTACTGAACTAGTAGTACTGCCTTAAAAGAGACATGCTTGGCTTACAATTGGCATGTTTCAACTTTGAAAGGTTTTTACCTGCATCATAACAGCTATGATTTTTCTGCAGGAACAATTGGAGTTCCAGGACAATTAGTCGTAAAAGGGGGTGCGTCATCAATCCCTCTTGCAGTTGCTAAAGCTGGACTATCATTTCCTATTGGTAAGCCAGTTCAACACCTCTGCTAATTCTACTATTCATTAATGCTATTACAAGCAGATCTTTGATTTTTTGGTCCTTTTTATGCAAGGAAGTAATGCTACATATTTATGATATAATTGTGCAGTTGCAAAGCCTTTTTATGCGGATGGAACTGCTAAGTCGCACGAACTTTCCCTTGCTTATGATTCATATTCCCTTACGAAACTTGAACCACCTCTGGTCTTACAGGAGTTTGTCAACCATGGTAATATTTAAATTCTTTACCATTTGCACACTGAGCGTCTGCAAAATTGTCTTTCATCTCTGATTTACTTTGGTATCTCTTGCTAATGTTAGGAGGTGTGCTCTTCAAAGTCTATGCTTTTGGAGATGTTGTAAAGGTTGTGAGACGGTTCTCTTTACCTAATGTTAATAAACACGAAATCTCGGAAAATTCTGGCATGTTCCGCTTTCCAAGGGTATCTTGTGCTGCAGCTTCAGCAGATGATGCAGACCTAGCTCCAGAGATTGGAGGTATCTTAGCAAAATGCCTACATATGTTGTAGATATTACACATAAGGCTTTTTGAACACTAAACTCACAGTCTTTCCGACATTGCAGATTACCCACCTCAACCTTTATTGGAAAAACTGGCAAGAGATCTTTGTCGCCGAAGGGTAGGCTTTTTCCCTGATATCTAATCTATCCATACTTGAATATTACTATGTTACTTCATTTTTCTTGATCTTCTGTTGTTTAAATTGCTTGATTTTTTTGTATATTGGATCATGTAGGGTCTTCGGCTGTTCAATCTAGATATCATTCGAGAACACGGAAGCCATAACAAGTTTTATGTCATCGACATCAATTACTTCCCTGGTAAGTGTGACTTTTGTCAATATATGATGGGTTTGCATTGCAGTAAACTAATCCTTTCATCTCTTGGGACAAATTTGTAATAGGTTACGGGAAAATTCCAGACTATGAGCATATATTCACAGACTTCTTGTTGAAACTAGTAGAAAACAAACGCAAAGATGCAACAAGAGACCTTATCAGAACAAAATCAGAAGCGAAGTTGCTAAATTCAAATAGGTGGATGCCTTCATCACCATTCCATTCAATTGCTCTTGGAACAGAGAGTTGAATGCTTTGTGTCAAATTCAGAAAGAGATAGAGATTACATCAAGGTCACAGTTGTACATAGAGCCTTTGGAATAATGTTAATTTTTGGTGTAAAGTTGTAGTTTCTGTGCTACTAATGAATTTAATGACTAACTGACTAATACAAAAAGGCTCCTCTCAAGTCTCAGAGGATCATATTACTGAGATGTTTTAAGGTGTCCCTGACCAAAAATAAAACTTAGGGAGAAAAGTTGCAATAAAAGGGTATCAACCTGGAGCTATTTGATGGAATGTTCCTTATCCGGTGGTATATATGAAATTTTAAGGATGTAATAATATTTTCATGTACGGACCTGCAAATATGAGCTATTGTCTTGTAAAGTATGAAATGTTACATAGTAGAATATTAATGAATTTTTTGTAATGGATTATTATCTTATATGAATATCTTTTTCATCATTGAGTATCGTGGTGTAAAATATGGATTGTCAATTTTATTAATTATTAATTTGTAAAGAATGAGTGGTGTAAGGTATGGATTATTATCTTATATGAATATCTTTTTCTCATCTTTTTTTTTTTCTTTAAACACATATAACAATAAAATTAATTTCTTGATATTATATAATTAAAATCTTAATATTCAAAATTTAATTTGGTTGTTATTTTAACAATTTTATTTATTTTGTTATTGTAGACTATAAACATGATCTATTTAATAAAACTACTTTAATTTTATATATTAATTATTTTTTATTGTTAATAAATGTTCTATTTAGTTAACTGTATACTTTGAATATCTTTTATTTTATTGAAGTATCAAATATATTTTATTACACTTGATATTCTTACCATTAAGATTATTTCGATAAGCGTTTTTTCAATGGAACATATCTTACGGCTAAGCAAACAAGAAAACCAATATTTATAATTAGTCACTTTATAAACGACTCAAGAGAATGAGATGTCACAAAGATTGATAACGAGCTATATAATATCAAAAAAATATAAAATTCATGATAGATTATATTGGAGGTGTAGCAAAAATGGATGATTTACAACAAAATCATCTTCGGAGATGATTGAGGAGGATTTGAGTAGGTCTGCTAAAAATGCTTGTGATTGGATCTGGAAGACTGGAATCATTTTCAAAATTAGAAAACTTTCTTTGAAAAATTTCTAAAAAGAATTCCAACAAAAGAAAAGTTATATGAAAGAAGAATTGCCTTAACAAGGCACGGCAAATTGTCAAATTGTGTAACTGTCATCTTGAGGATTTGTTCTACTTGCTTATTGATTGTCCCTTTAATAAACAAATCATTGCCAAAATTGATAGGTCATTTTTTCCGGAACTTTACAACATTATCCTTGATAGTAAAAAAGAGTTGATGACCTCCTACGGGCAATAAAAAAACAAGTTTGTACTTAACAAGATCTCATGTCTATCTCTAACACCCCTTAAATTGGAGGTGAGATTCAACAACTCCAAACTTGAATAGTAGAAACTTGAAGGCTTTTTTTAGTTTTTGACGCTCCTCTTTACAATGAGGACTTGATTGACTACCTCCCTCCCTTCTTTGTTCCTTCTTTTGTTAGTGATAATAACATGCCAATATGGTGTTGGAGTGAAGAGATACAATGAGAACTTGATGGACCTCTCTTCTTTGCTCATTGTTTTTCAAGCGATAATAACACGCCGATAGTTTAGCGACAATAGATTGACGATAATAACACGATAGGTTGATTATGATAGCTCGCCATTACGGTGATGATAATGCACGCCGGTAGGTTCAACCCTAGGATGTCGGTAGGTTGGTGTTCTAGGGCGCTAATAGGTTGCTGGAGCAAAGAGATGCAATAAGGATATGATGGACCTCCCTCTCTTATTTGCTCTTTGTTTTGTTGACATCAGTGTGGCACTGGTAGGTTTGACGACAATTGTGTGCCGGTAGGGTGGCGATAACAACACGTTGGTAGGTTCGGCTCTAGGTTGCCGGTAGGTTGATGTCCTAGGACACTAATATGTTTATGGTGGCATCATGGCGAACAAAGAAACCAACGACGATGATAAGCGCGGCAAAGGTTTGGCGGTGGCGGAGAAGCACGACAATGATGTGATCTGGGAAACCGATGCAAATGACTTCACTATATAGTAATGTTCCTAACTTCTTATTCCGAAGTCTGTTTGAGGCGATTCAAGATTTTTTAGAACTATAACTTCTAATCTAAAACTAATGTTTTAAGTGTTTCATCTAATGAAAACTTAAACATGCTTAAAACCGAAGTTGTTTAACACATATTGCCCCCGGATCCTCTTCAGTCGACCCTTTAGTATTTTGGGCATAACATTTGCTAAATTTATCCAATGGAGGTCCATAAATACTTGTTGGAAAGCTGATTTAAAGGGATACAATATTGATGAAGATTACAAGAGCAGATTCGTCCAAGAGATGGGTCGTATATGCAGTTCTTTCAGCAGTCAAATTTATGGGCACAATGTGAAGAGTCAAAAAAACATATGCTTCCTTATGTGGATCTTTAAGGCCTATGTTTTAATATGACTTTTGGCCTTGTTTTTTATCTTTTAGCTAGCCTTATTTTCCCTATTTAAAGGCTTGTTTGTTTCATGGAAAAATAAGTGAGAGTTAAGTATTTTTGGAAAAGTGTTTGGTTCCTTAGGTTTTTGGTGAGATGCCGGGCGGGTTGCCTTTGTGAGATGCGAGGGCGAAGACATTAGTTCTCATAGGTGAGAGGCTTGTGAGAGTTGATGTGAGTATTGTATAGTAGATGGTGAGATGCTTGAAGCTCTAGCAATACATAACTTGTATCTTTTCAATTATCACAAATCCAATAAAACACATGTGTATGTTTTCCTTAGTTTTTCGTTTGTCTTGCATCGTTGGATCCTTTGGTTGGGCGTATCAGACAATCATGGCGACGCGGCTAGGGATCATGTTTAAGTATCGTACACTTTGATATCATGTAGAGAATGAATATCGTAAAACTTGTTTTCTTTATTGACTTGATATCGTTCATACAACATCAATGTAGGGATAACACGGTAAAGTACATATAACTTTAAGATAACCCTAAATCTATATCTAACAATGTTGCGTGATGCTGAAAAATGATAAGATCTTATACCTAATGTTACGGTGAGACCTTTTTTAAAAAAAAATGTTATGAAGGACAATTATACAATAAATACGATATTGATATGAAATAATTTTTAAAATTAATTTATAAATCGAAAAAACTTGTTATGTATATATATAGGATTAGGTTCAAGTGAGAATCTTTCTTACGGTAGAGAGTAAGAACCTCTAACAACCGTAAGATAATTGGATGAATGTTTAAGAATTTACACCAATGTAAGAATTTATGGGTGAGTTTCATTAGATACAACAAAAAAATTATATACCTTCTGTTTATATAAATTTAATTATGGAGATAAGACAAATTTTAAACATAGTTTATTATTAATTATAGAGATAAAATATTTTATTTCTTGTTTATCATCTTATACGTTATAAAATTTTGATCTTTACTTATATACGTCGATCATTATTTTAAATTTTGATTGTTACTTATGAAAATCAATCGTTATTTTGATCATTAGTTAGACATTTTGATCATTAATCATAAATGTTGATTGTTATTTGAAAACTCGACTTATATATTAACAATCGACACTAATTTCTTTATTTGTATATGTTTCTATATTTTCAAATAAGATAATATCTTTTATATTCACGACTAACAGTTAAAATACATGAGAATATTTAAATAACCAAATTAGTGACGATCGTTAATATATAAGTAAAGTTTTCAAATAAAGATCAACATTTATAACTAATGATCAAAATGTCTAAATAATGATCAAAATAACGATTGGTATTTATAAGTACCGATCAAAAATTTTGAATAACGATCGTTATTTGAAAACTATTGAATTGTGCAATTCAATTTTGTTTGACTGTATAACTCAACAACTTAAATCGATCGAATGAATCCCATCGAAGACAACCGAAATGTCTCCAATTAGGACTGCTAAATATATAGTTAAAGGTGATGTGACGCTCTATGATTTCAGTATTTTGAAATACAACCCTCTCATTAATCGCCACAAAAACATTTTCATTATTTTTAGGGATCAAATTTTTTATTTTTAAATTACATTATTTTTTAAACGATTTTATGTTACTTGAAACAATTACGTATTTTGTTGGATTTCGATTTTTTAATCATTTCAAATTATTTTTAAAATTATTATTTTTTATATATATTTTTAGGGATATCAAATTAGGTTAATTGTTTGAGAACTTGTATAAATAAGGGGTTTGAAGATTGAACAAAAATCATACATTTTTGGCATTTTGGCTACGTTCAAATATAACTTTTATTCATATCGAATTAATATTCGTTTATGGAATTATTGACCTACTATTTTCTGGGTCGTTGACCTACTGTTTTGCTGGTCGTTGATCTGCTACTGTATGAGTCGTTGAATATGTGAATTTTCTTTTTTTTATGGCCTACCATTATGTGTGATGTTGACTTTGTGGTTGTGGATCTATTTCATGTGGATTAAAAAAATTTTTTTAACGATTTTACGATTAATATTTCGTTAAGTTATACTTTTTAAAATGAATTTTCTTCTTTTTTAGAACGATTATCGGCACAATTTATTTACATTAATTATTTTCATGGATATCACAATACCACATCGATTATCAAGTAAGACTGACAATTTGAGAACTTATATAAATAGATGATTTGAAGATTAAACAAATCATACATTTTATCATACATTTTTTTGACCCTTTGGCTAAGTTCAAAAATAATTTTTATTCATATCGGATTAATATTCCTTATGTGGATAATTGATTTTATGTTTAATATTTTACTAAGTTATATTTTTGTAAACAAATTTGCTTTTTTTTAGAAAGATTATTAGCACATTTATTTATGTTTAATATTTCGCTAAGTTATAATTTTTAATTCGGTCATATTTTCAAAAAAAATTTTAGTCTCACGTCGGTTATCATGTAAGGCTAACAATTATTGTTAGTTTATTCATATTGGATTAAAACTACAACATACTATCAATATTGTAGTATCAATGAATTTTATCGTAACATACTTGAAATTATGTCTAGATGTAGTCATTAGTACATGACGAATTGAATCAACAAGATGTTATTTTTCCATCTAAACTCACAAACTTTTTAATATAAATATAAATTGAACACAACAAATAATATAACCATATAACAATTAATTCACATGTAAAAATCTCTTTATATATATAACTATTTTATTAATACTTGTACAAGACAAAGAAACTAAACTAGCATTATATTATATTTACTTTATTAAACGATCTAGTGTATCAATCCAATAGATGTAAACTCGTAGAACCCGATAATATTAACAAGATATTTTTATCATATAATATATATATAAGTAATTGTTGACTTTTAGCAAAATGCTATGATTATGAATCGGATTTTTTTTATCTATTGTCTTATAACATAATTAATAATTGAACGTTCATGTAAATGACACAATTTCTTCGATCTATATATCTAAATTTTGAATCTAGTGATCCGAACCACGTCAAAATGGATATCATATATCTTGGATTTTTCCGAATCGGATCTATGAATTTTTTCGGAAGTGGATCGGTTTTGCCTTCCCTTCGTACCTATAATCATTAATCCGTAGTAACTGAATACTTTGATACTATATTTTGTGGAAAAAAGTGAGGTAGATACAAACAGAAACAAATATAGAGTAAAAAAAAAAAGAGCCTCTATCTTCCAGATAACTTGACCATGGACTTCAGTTGTTATAGTTTTCCCTATTTTTTATTTTTAGTCTCTTGATTTGGATCTCCTTTTCTTTTGTTTTTTGGCGTACAAAATCACGTCTTCGACTCTTTGAGGATGAAAAACGAACATCAACATATATCTACAAGTAAAAGTTAATATATTTATATATAGTCTTTCAGTTCAATAATTGGAGGGAGAGTATTATAAGTATAGAATACAAACAAATAACCACCAACTATAAGAAAGACAGAAAGAATTCCATAAAATCTCTTTGGTCTTTGCCATTTAAGTCGAAAAGTTTACGACTCTTCAACCATCCTCAATCTTCAAGCAGCAGAATTAGAAGCACTTCCGGTGCACAATTGAAGGCCCAGACTCATCATACTCCGCCTTAGCAATCCACATCTGTATTCATCACAAACCATTTAGCAGAAAGAATTCCATTGGACTGCATGCAGAGCGGGTTATACGATCACATATACACATCAGACTCAAACTCAACATAAGAAAAAGTAGTCCACTTCTCCACTATCATGTTAAAAGTTCATTGCACTACAAAACGGGATATATAAGTCTAGTGAAATTCCAATCTAAAACCAATAGAGAATAGGAGTATCACCAACCTTATAAAATTGTGCACTTTTTGGATAAATTTATGCTTTTCGTTTTGAAATTTGTTTTTTGATGAAAAACATGAATGTACCTGTTGGAATGTGCTAAGAGATGCCAAAATGGAGCCTCCAATCCAGACACTATACTTCCTCTCAGGAGGAGCCACAACCTTAATCTTCATGCTACTTGGAGCCAAAGCAGTAATTTCTTTACTCATCCTATCCGCAATCCCAGCGAACATTGTTGTACCTCCACTAAGAACAATGTTCCCGTACAAATCTTTCCTGATATCAACATCACACTTCATGATAGAGTTATAAGTAGTTTCATGAATCCCAGGAGCTTCCATCCCAATCATGGAAGGCTGATAAAGCACTTCAGGGCATCGGAAACGTTCAGAGCCTATAGTGATAACTTGCCCGTCAGGCAATTCGTAGCTTTTGTCCACTGCAGAGCTAGTCTTTGATGTTTCAAGTTCTTGTTCATAGTCAAGGGCTATGTATGAAAGCTTCTCCTTCACATCCCTCACAATTTCACGTTCAGCACTTGTTGTGAATGAGTAACCCCGCTCGGTCAGGATTTTCATCAGGTGGTCAGTCAGATCGCGCCCTGCTAAATCAAGACGGAGGATGGCGTGTGGAAGAGCATACCCCTCGTAGATTGGAACTGTATGGCTAACACCATCTCCAGAGTCCAACACAATACCTAACATAACAAAACAAGTTGATCATATCAAAAGCAGTAAATAATTTGGTTAAAAAATGCTTGTTCTACAAGAGATAAATGTGTAGTTGCTTGCTGATAGGCTTACCAGTAGTACGACCACTAGCATAAAGGGATAGAACAGCTTGAATGGCAACATACATAGCAGGGCAATTGAAGGTTTCAAACATAATCTGTGTCATTTTCTCACGGTTAGCCTTTGGATTGAGAGGTGCTTCAGTGAGCAAAACCGGATGCTCTTCTGGTGCAACACGAAGCTCATTGTAGAATGTATGATGCCAAATTTTCTCCATATCATCCCAATTTGTGACAATACCATGTTCAATAGGATACTTTAGAGTCAAAATACCACGTTTAGACTGAGCCTCATCCCCGACATAAGCATCTTTCTGGCCCATGCCAACCATCACACCAGTATGACGGGGACGGCCAACAATGCTAGGGAATACAGCCCTTGGAGCATCATCTCCAGCAAATCCAGCCTACAATGTTATGGATGGCAACATTTCACCAATTGATCTTTAATTAATTATCGATCAACATAAAATCGCTTTCCTGTTTACCTTAACCATTCCAGTTCCATTGTCACAGACAAGAGGCTGGACATCCTCCCCGTCAGCCATCTTCAATCAATAACAACTGGGAGAAAATTCCTAACCAAATGAATAGTATATCACACCAAATTCAAATTGATAAGTGTAAGAGAATCCATAAGAGACCAAAATAACTGATCAGTTGCTTCCAGAAATCAACATGAACAAGAACTTTTGTTTTAAAACAACATTGCCTAAGGATTCTTCCACGCATCAAGCAAAATAATCACATTACTATCCACCAAACTTGGGTTGAAAGTTGAATTTCAGACTCCATTCGGCGAGTTTATAATCCTTTCACACTAAATAAATTCTGACCTATCTTAGTGATATGATTAATACACCATCCATAGGATTGTGAAGCGTAAAGCCTCATCGCTGTAACATCATAACGAAAATCGCCTACGAGTCTACGACACTATCGAATCAAATTTAATACCTAAGCATTCAAATTAAAACCTAAAACACAACGCGCAATGAAATTTGTCGAACTACAACAATGATCGAGTTTCAAATAAGCTGTTAGAAACGCCGGCAAGGCAACACATAACAAGATCAAATTGGATTCGAAATCCATGCACATAGCCAAAAACAACGAGAATTTGACAAATCAGACCGTACCTTAACAAGGAAGCTGTGATTCGTTACGGAGAATTTGAGTTGCGAGAATTGGTTTGGAATTTTGAAATGAAACCAAATGGAAATCCATAGAAAAACGAAATCAGGCCTTTAAATAAGTTACAAAATGAAAGAGGAGATTTTGTTGGTGTGATCCGGTTTTTAGTCCTAAAGAATGCAACGCGTCTCATCTTCCGCATGGATAGAAGACGACAACTTAGGAGCCATTTAATTGGGCCCACTGTCCATCTTATTTGCGTTTCGCATAAACTCTCTACATCCTTGGGCATGTGAAAAGGCTCAATAATAATAATTATTATTATTTTATTTTTAAAATTTTATATTATATTTTACATGGAAAACTCGGGGAGTTTCAAGTCTCCTCAGCCAAAGTGGAGGGTTGGTCGATTGATCTTACAAAAAATAGTAATGATACATAGTCATTTGGTGAGACAAGAAGATTTGGATGTATGAATGCATATATATTGTAATTAAAACTAATTTACTTGGGTCCCTTATAAGTACCAGTCCACAACTATAAATTCATACTATAGAATACTGAGATTGATACACAATCAAAATTTACCCAACTAGGTACGTACAATACATAAAACAACTTTCCAAATAAATTAAATCATAACTTATAAAGATCGATCCATCAACTTATAGTAAACAATTACTTGCAAACAAATTAAAGTCTGAATAAGCTAGCTTTATTTTCTTTTCCCTCCAAAATTAAAGTCTAAATAAATTATAATAATTCAAAATTTTTGAGCATTTGGCGCGCATATAAGACGGTGAAACCTACTCCTATATAAAGAAGATCCACCATTCATCTAGTCTTACGGCTTCTGTTCGAGAAAGAGGGGACTCCAAAAAAGATCAATCATTCCAATTCAATTCTTGTCTTTCAGATAGGAATACAAATCGACAATCAAAAGTCGTTAATCGATCGATGGATGTATTGTTTTCTAATGAAAAATATTGTTTTCCTGAAGAATTCAAGGCCGATCAACTGCAGAATTCGTCAAACATTTCACCCCTAGGTAATGCAATCGTTAGTCCGGTGACTCCGATTTCCGACAACCACGTGGATTGCGACGTGGAAGACGGATACACGACACCAACGTTGGAGGAGTACCGGATCCCGGCCTCGGAGTTCCGGACATGTCCCGGGGCTCCTAAAAAGAAGCGTATGGAGAGAGAAAAATATGAATCAACGGCTGTGAACAAATTCCCACGTCGATGGGCTATGAAGAGTCGCCGTCGCCGTGAGTCGATGGTGTTCTTGAAGAATATTGAGTTTGAATTTTCGGAGTTTGGGTTGTCTAATATTGTTGGAAAGTTTAACTGACCCTAAAGTCGAATGATTTGATCATCACAATTGATGATTTTCATAAGCGTTTTTTTTTCAGGGAACGAACATAGCAATAAGTTTGTTTGTTTTTGTTTCCTGAATACAAATTCGACTTGGTTTCTCTTGAAGATCCATTTTATTAGTATTTGAGTCTTCATTTAGTTTTATACCTTATAATGAAAACGAATTAAGTTCAATTGTTCAAATATGGTTGAAAATCTTTATAAAATGGTAAAGTATAACAATTTCTTGAGTCTTGATAGGTAAGCCCATTTGGGACAAAAAAATTTTATCTGCAGCTAGTAATCTAGAGCTCTTGATCCGAGCCATTGATCTCAAAGAGACTGACTATTAGTCACTGTGCAAGCTATGATGCATGAGAAAGATTCAGTACAAGGGCCATAATCTACACAGAACCAAAAGGATAAAGGAGGATTATAAATCAGGAACGTTTTTGTCTTGAAATAAAGGGCCAATGGCTTTGGGGATTGGTGTTGGTTTGTGGCCATTTGTAAAATGAATAGGCCCGATAACTTAACATGTAATCCCACTCAAGTTCGATCAATCTCGTGTGCAATTAGGGAGGTGCAAAATTGACCAGACCGGATTTTATGGTCCGGTTTCGATTCGATCTACGGTCTATGATAATGTGAGCGCTTCTACGACTGCCTTCCCAGCCGTTGCAAACACTGAGCGAGAACGGTAAAGAGCGGCACCGCGAGTTTCGATTACGAGTGGCGAAAGCAATTCAGTCAGAACAGCTCGAGGCGACGCACTCTATCAGAGAAGGAATAACACGTAACTAAAGCGTTCCAACCAAACCAAAAGAGACACCAAGTGCACACTGCTGCTGTTGTTCATCTTTGCATCCCTCAAACACTTCTCAACAGACTTCATACTGCCCTAATCCGGTGCATTTGTTTTGATTTCATTGTTGCTTTATTTGCTTGCGTTCTTCGTTCAAAACATGCATTCTATAGATATTAGGAGATCTAGAATCCTTCCGTTACTCTCCAACAAGAAAATAAGAGCGCGCTAAAGATAGGAGATAACTCTCCTCGATCCAAGAGTCGGCCATAATTAAATCATAGCTCGAGTTGGACCGTAATATATGTAAAGAGAATTTCGATCCTATGAGAATGGATCGTATGATTAAAAGTACCCTTAAAAGTATTAATGATTCACAACCAATAGATCAAGTAATATTTGTTCAAATATAACACATGTTTAACTAAAATTTTTTAAACATATAAATTGGTTATATAATTGAACAATTGACTGTAATTGAACAATTTTGAATATAGTTGTATCATATTGATATATTTGAACAATTTTGAATATATTTGAACAATTTTTAGTTAAACAAATACATCTTATATTTGTAATATATATAGGGTCGGGATCCGGTAGGAACCACCCTTAGAGTAGGCAATAGGAGCCCCTAAGATCCGTTGAATTAAAATTTGAACGGACATGATAGAAGTTACATAATAACCTTCCATATGTGAGATTCATATGATTGTTCAATTTTCACAAACAAATCATTAAATAATATACATATTAGGAAAACAAATATCCTACTTTTGGGTTATCCCAAAAATAAACATTCAATGAATTGATTCTCATTGACTAGTAAAACAATTTGTTGAACATTTACATCATTAAGAAACTCTCTTTGTCATCTTCTTCTAAAAACGAAAAATTATTGAGGTTTTTTTGAACAAGATTAAGGTTAGTAATTTTTATATTTTGGTTCTGGTCGTTATTATAATTTTTTTTTTAAATTTTGGTCGTTAGTATTTGTAAAATCATCAGTCGTTAAAGTTAGTGTTTGATTTTGGCCGTTAATTTTTTTTTTTGGATTCTGGTCGTTATTATAATTTTTTTTTTAAATGTCGTTAGTATCTGTAAAATCATCAGTCGTTAAAATTAAAGTTTGATTCTGGTTGTTAATTTTCTTTTTTATTTTTTATTATTCTGGTCGTTATTATAAAAAAAAAATTTAAATTTTGGTCGTTAGTATTTGTAAAATCATCAGTCGTTAAAATTAGTGTTTGATTCTGGTCGTTAATTTTATTTTATTATTTTTTGATTCTGGTCGTTATTATAAATATTTTTAAAATTTTGGTCGTTAGTATTTGTAAAATCACCAGTCGTTAAAATTAATGTTTGATTCTGGTCGTTATTTTTTTTATTTTTTTTTGATTCTGGTCGTTATATTATAAATTTTTATGCTCGTTGATTCTGGTCGTTTTTTTTTTTTAATTCTGGTCGTTAATTTATAGTATTATACACATATTAACGACTAAAAAAATTAACGATCAATCTTATAATATTAAATTAACGAGCATCCTTCTATATAAAAACTTAACGATCATGTAATGACAAAATTAACGATCATCCTTATATATAATAATTTAACGATCATGTAATGACATAATAATTAATGATCAATCTTCTATATTTAGAATCTACTTCTTCACGTACATTAGATGATGTCAATGAAAAAAGAATATACATTTAATTTTTATTATTTTAGTAATTAATTAAAAAATATATAAGTCTATTAGAGGAAAAAGAATATCCCATTTTATTTACTAAAATATGCTATCATATATCTTCAAATCATGTACGTTCATAAACTTTAATCTAACGGATAATATTAGTTCATATTCCCTACCCTAAGAAGTGTTCCTACATGATCCTTTCTATATATATATATAAGGTTATTAATTAAAAAAAGGCTAAATTAGAAGTGATTGATGGATAATTTTATATAATTTCACTTTACACGATCATAATTTAAATATATTTCTCTTCGTACAGGTATAAAAGTCTTAGACACATAAAGTTTTTTGATTATTTTGTACTAAAAATAGATAATTTTTATATATTTTATACTTATTTTTAATTAGTATAAAAGTAAATTAATCTAGTATAATACTAACTCGAGTCCCTATATTTTCATGGCATCGGATTTACTAGTACCAACTTGACGCACAATTGCGCATCAGGTTTAAAAATATGTTTACAAAGTTAAATAAAAAATGGTACTGACACGCGGTCTTGTTGAGATTACGTGTCAGCGCATCGTTTTTTTAGTTGAATTCACAAAGAAAATGTAGGTTATAGATGGACATTCCATATGTGCGATTGACGATTGACGCGCACTCACAATGCAAGCGTAGGTCACAATGTTATATGTGTCACCATATATCTAACCCCTAACACCTTGGTACCAACTCATATATTGAGTCCATTTAATTGAGGATAATTATAGGATGAAGTTGAGGACTATGGGAATGAAAATTGTAGAATTTCAATCACCTTCCTCTAATAGATTAACCCTCCGTTTGGTTGTAACTCCGAAAACGGAAACGGAATGAAAATGAATCTAGTCCACATTGTTACCTTGTTCATGGAATCATTCCACGTGATTTCATGCAAAATGCACATGCTTTCCCCATTTTGTTACCCTATAGGGTATTAAAGCTAATCAATTTCTACTACAATTACTTCAAACCACAAAGAATGATTCCCAAAAACTTCATGAACATGGGTATACGTATGGATTAAATACGTTTTCATTCCATTTTCGTTTCCGGAGTTCAAACCAAACGGGCCCTAATTTCTAATAGATTATCAAAATTATATGGAATTGAAACTTTTTATTTTTATATTCAAAACATTTTACTTTATTTATTTTTTCAATTATTGTTAAATTTTAGTTGAATGAACATATCCTTTATTATATATATTTTGTTTTCATCTCTCCTCATCCAAAGTGGAGGGTGGTGCAGTGGGTCGATTGATCTTACAACAATAATGATGATACATTAGTCACTTGGTGATACAAGAATATTTGATTGTATGAAAGTGTATATATTGTAATTAAACATTAATTTACTTGTGTCCCTCGTGCAACAACTACAAATTCATACTATAAAAGACTCAAATTAATACACATTCAAAATTTGTCCAAATATGTATATTTGTACGATACATAAAACATCTTTCCACATAAATTAGGTTATAATTTATAAAGATCGATCCATCAACTTATGGTAAACAATTATTAGCAAACAAATTAAAGTCTCAAGAAACTAGCTATTTTCTTTTCCCTCCAAAATTCTTTCTTTTTACAGATTTATCACAATTTATTACTATAATAATGTCAACAAATTTCGAGCATTTGGTGAGCAAATAAGACAGTAAAACCTACTCTTATATAGAGAAGCTACTCCATATATCCATCTAATCTTACGGCTTCTGTTCGAGAAAGAGGGGCTCAAAAACAAGCAATCATTCACAGAGAGAGAACTAATTTCCTATTTCATTTTTGTATCTCATATAGGAATACCGATCGACAATCAAAAGCTGTGAATCAATGGAGTTTTGGTTTTCTAATGAAAGATATTGTTTTCCTGAAGAATTCAAGGCCGGTCAATTGCAAAATTCGTCAAACATTTCATCCCTAGGTTTTGCAATCGTTGGTCCGGCGACTCCGATTTCCGGCAACCACGTGGATTGCGATGTGGAGGACGGATACACGACGCCAACGTCGGAGGAGTACCGAATCCCAGCCTCGGAGCTCCGGAAATGTCCCGGGGCTTCTAAGAGGAAGCGTCCAGAGAAAGAGAAATATGAATCGACAGTTGTGAACAAATTCCCCCGTCGATTGGCTATGAAGAGTCGCCGCCGTGAGTCGATGGTGTTCTTGAAGAATATTGAGTTTGAATTTTCGGAGTTTGGATTGTCTACTGATGTTGAAAAGTTTAACTAACCCCAAACTCAAATGATTTTATCATCATAATTTGATGATTTTTTCAGGGAACAAACATAGCAATTGTTTATTTTTGTTCTCGTGAGTACAAATTCGAGATCCATTTTTGGAGTATTTGACTCTTCATTTAGTTTTGTATCTAATAATGGAAACGAATTAAGTTTAATTGTTCAAATATGGTCGAAAATCTTTTTGTCAAATGGTAGTATATCAATGTCGAGTCTTGAGGTGATAGCTAGGCTCATTTCGGACCAATTTTTATTTTCAGTTAGTAGGATTGAGCTCTTGATCCGAGCCATTGATTCTCAAAGAGACTATGACTATTAGTCACTGTGCAGGCTATGATGCATGAGAAAAGTTCAGTACAGTGGCCATGATCTGCACAAAACCAAAACAAAGGATCAATGGCTTGTAGGATTGGTGTGGATTTGTGGCCATTTGTATAGTGAATAGACCTGATAACTTAACATGAGTGTTCGGCTCAATTTTTTTGCCATGTATCCAACTCGAGTTCGATCAATCTCATTTGTTAGTAGGAAGGTGTAAAGTTGACCCAAATTGAATTCTAAAGTCTGTTTCGGACCAATTTAATTTCGGTCTATGATCCAATGAGTATCGGTTTAATACCATGATTAGATCGTAACCCGGACTGTAAAATAATCAAATTGTATAGTATGTTTCGGTCCGATCTACAGTCTAACTCGAGTTACGATCTAATTATGGACTGAAACCGAAACTCATAGAATTATAGACCGTTGATCAAACCAAAACGAACTATAAAATACAGTCAGGTTTTAACCGTTTTATGGTCCCGGTTAAATTTTCCACATAATAAATATATAATTTATTCAATACACATAAGTAATATATAATTTATTTGAACAAACCAACTTTAAACTTAAATGTTTATTGAACCAAACCATATTTTATTTCCTTATTGATCCTGGTTGGAGGCCAACTACAAAACGGCTTATTTTGGCTCGAAACCAACTTTCATTACAGGACCCAAATATAAATTGCCTTATCCCTTAATTTAGAACTTGTTTTGAATTGATGTTACTAATGCAGAAACTATAGTTTCGTCTAATATGTCTCTAGCTATATTAGTTAAGATAATTAGTGTAAGGAAATAAATAAATTCCAAAGAATAGCACTTTTTTCAGGGCTTTCCTTTTATGGTTCGATATATTACATATTACCGTTACAAATATTATATTTATAAAATTTTCAAAAGATCACCGAGATTTTAGCGCGCAAATAAGAAGGCATATGGATTCTTATATAAAGAGGCCAGGAGAGGAGAGACTACGCTGCTGCTCGAGAAAAGGGGAAATTGAAATCGAAAACCAATCAATCTGACAACATACAAGATCCATAAATCAATGGATTCTCAGTTTCAAACCGAAAAATCTTGCCTTTCCGAAGAAATCAAGGATGATCGCTTACAAAATTCATCAACTGCATCAACCCTGAGCGCTGAAATCGTCAATTCGGCAGTTCTGATCTCCAGAAGCCACGTTGACTCCGACGAGGAAGAAATATACAAGACGCCGACGTCGGAGGAGCAGCGGATTCCGGCGCCTGAGTTTCGTAAATGCTCGGGGGCTCCTAAAAGGAAAGCTCCGGAGGGAGGAAATGATGAATCGACGGCTGCAAACAAATTCACTTTCCGATCTTTGAGGAATCGCCGCCGCTGCGTGTCGAAGGCGTTGATGAGAAAGCTCGAGTTTGAGTTTGAGTCTGAACGATTTTGATCATTATAATTGGCGGTTATTACAAGCTTTTTTAGGAACATCAACATTAGTTTATCTTTTTGGTTTGGTTATACATAAATATGATGTCCGAGTCTCATGAATAAATATTCTTGTAGTACTTAACTCATTTAATCGCCTCTTAATCTAGGATTTGTTTAACAGATAATTTCTAACAAACTGTATCTATAAACTGGAAGAAAAAAAAATTAAACAGTTGCAGTGTATTTGTATGTCATATAAATTGCCCCCTGCAGACTGTAAGTTGAAAAATGGTCGATCTAAAACCTCTAGGGGACCCGACAAATCAGACCACTAGAGTGAAAATCTGACATAATCGGGCGCAATTTTGGGTGATGAGCAGATAATGATGGGTTCAAATCGGGTGAAGCGGATTAGCCGTTGGGTTAGATACCACCTGACAGTATTTTCCTAAAAAAAACTTGTTTATACATATAGGCTTATGGAGATCTGCATCATGTAGGATAAGGTCTTGCGTATATATTTTTTAAATCAAACAGCTATACTGCTATACCCACTGCCCGTGATTGATCTAAGTATACGAAAAAGTCACAGTGGGACAAACAAATAAACTACCATTCAGCAACAAACATCCTAGTTGGATGCCCAACAACCCTACAGGGTACTACTAGCTACTGTTATATTTATTTGGGCCCTCAGATCTTATCAGCAAAATAGAAGGTTGCAAGTACAATATACCAGCAATGAAAGTCTCTTGCTTTGGGATTTTTAGATTTTCCAAATATTTTAAAATTTTGGATATACTGTCATGTAATATCAAGAATCTACGAGAAGGCCTACAAAAGGCCAAACACTTAGGGATATCAGCTATTGAGATAAAGGGGGGACAATCTGACTCTAATCAATTCGATCAACCATATATGGAAACCACCGTGGGAGAAGGACATGATTATCTCAAACATCTCCATCACCATCTCAGGTTTCGCCCAAGCTAGCACTTCACACATCTTCAGGGAAATCAACAAGGTGGCGGACGATATCGCAAAACACGGCTTCTCCAACACTGAAGACCATGATACCCTCTCAGATGATGTAGTTGTACTCTTCGTAAGGATGTCATAGGTTGGTCGGTTTCTAGAAGCTGACCCACCTATTTCGCTTACCTTGTATTAATTTGCTTACCCTGTATTAAAAAATATATATATGCGATAGAATAAATTTTGTACCTATTTTTTCTAATTTTTCTTTTATCTATTTATGAAACTAATGATCACACCTTCTCTTTTTCATGTAGAAAGTAGTTAAATTTATTCATTTATGGTACATAGCCCAGTACCCAACCAAAAGATTGAGATATTTGACAAAATACAAATACTTTATGACAGAGTTTGAAATTACTCTAAAAATTAGGACATTTTGAACATTTATTCCTAAAAATTATGTAATATAATATGACTCATTTGGTACACGTGTAAGAATCTAGTTGGAATAAGGAATCAAATAAGATAAGAAATGACTTGATCAGATTAAACAATGGACTAAAACACAAGAGTTCAAGTATGAATAAGTCAAATAATTCAAACCTATGAAAAAAATTAAGGAATGAAAAATATGAATCAGCAATTTTATAAATTGTATGTTTCAATATTTCTTTTCTATCATACATATAAGAATTAGTTTGAGTGTATCTGTCGACGTGGAATCACACCAAACAGCTAGTTTGGTATATATATATTAGATGCGTAATCAAATTAATCATAAATTATCGTTATAAAATAAGTTTTAATAAAATAAAGGGAAAAAAAAAAAGAAGGAAGAGAACCCTCTTTTGCTTTAGTTAATTGCTGAATTTTACTTGGAACTAAAGCTAGCAAGGCATCTCTTTGTCTCTAACGCACAGCACAACACACTTTTGACAGCTTTTTGTGAAACCCAACAATTTAAACAAGTTGCAATTTTTCATTCTATTTCCCTCTTTCCAGTCAACAACTACAAGTGATGAGATCCATTTTTTCATTGGTTTAGACCACTTTTTTTACTCATCTTTCCTTGCTCATTTCCCTCCTTTTAAAGACTGCTCAAGTGCTTCTGCCTCCATAGATCTTCCAATAGCAGGGAAAACAACAAGTGGATATGGGTTTTGTTACTTCTTAGATTTTACTTTAATGGGCATCATTGTATCTGCGTACTTGCTTGTTTGATTAACAATTCAACCACCGAGGAAGCACACTACTTTAGAGTTGCACCTACATGGCTCGCCAGGTGTTTGATAATATGTCTCTTCCAACATTTTCCCTTCTTTTTCCTTCTAACTCTCATCCCACCTTTTTTATTATTTGTGAATTTATTCTAAGACAAAAATAATGCTATGCATTTGGTTTTAAGTTAGAGAGTTCTGAGCTTGTGTTGCTTATGTTTGATGGGTAATTGATTTGATTATATTACAGGAAGAAGGTTGGCCACTGGGTTTGCATCTTCTGAATGTGAGAGTTGGATTGGGAGGAAGAGCAAGGGATTATTTTGGATCGATTTCTTTCAACACCGTTCTCACAAGTTCTTCTAGTTCCTCCGCAGATTCTTCTTCCGATTTAGACACCGAGGTATCTGAAAGTGGGAAGATTTAATGATTGTTGTTAGCTTATAAATGTGCTTAGAATGTTAATTAGGATCCTTTTTCCGGACAACTCGTACAGATTTTCATGCTAGTGTATTCATAAACTTGCTTCATTTTGGTGGCCAATTAGGATTTCCAATCAACAAAATTCACATGAATTTGCTCAGCTGAATTTGACCTTTTTTGGTGGATGAATAGATGATGAACTGAGCAAATTCATGTGAATTAGCAACTTGACCACTAAATATATATGATCTTGTTTCTATGCTTCCAAATGAAACAAACCATACATTAAGGGGTATGAGTTTACTTTGAATGATTATGTTTTTCTGATTATGTGCTGTGAGCAAACCAGAAGACATGATATTTTTCCGGTTCAATCATATTTGCTAATGTGACCCATAATTTGTACCTGAAATTTTATCAGTATTCAGTCCACAGGTTCTTTCTTCCATGACAGAAGCAACACACTAGGAAGCCTTATAAGAGCTTCAAGCATCCTGGATCTCTCAAGACGTTCATTCCGAGGTATAAGAAGGTCTGCTGAGCCTTTAAAGCCCAAAAGATCGTACAAGTCAAGAACATGGCTTTTCTCCCTATGTTCAAAGGACAGCACAGATGTAACAAACCCAGAAAACCCACCATCTCTAGGTCACTTCCTTGCTGTGGAGAGAAGAATCCGCAACCCAGATCCTTATTTAGTACCAGATGAGATGACTTTGGGTCAGCACATGAATTTAGTGCCTACTTCATTGTTCTTAAATGGACAAATTGCTCCACCCCATCTTCAATCAAGTTCAAGATCAGTTGAAGGATTTGAGAGAAATTATGGTAGAGGGTTAGATCAAGGTATCCCGGTATTGTTCTCGTGCATTTGTTGCAATGCAGATCACTAGTTGAGCTCTGGCTGCCTGCTTGTTTTCGTGTTTAACTTTTATCGGAAGTTTTGCGTTTGGATAGTGAAGTATGTGTTGTTTTGGTTGCATGTACTCCATAAGAGTTGATTAGGCTTGTGTTATACCTTTGGAGATTGAATTTCATTTACACTGCATAAAAAAATGAGACTAATATTGAGTTTGTTTTTCTCTCTTTTGAAATGGAATATGGACTTGTTTGTAATCCCTCTTGTATTTGTGCTTTCATAATCACCCTTCACTGGGTTGGTTGTGCTAGTAAGCTTTTCTGAAACTCAACTATTTTAGATATGGCTTTGCTTCCAGTCAGTATCTTCTCTCGAGTTTTGTATGTATATTCATCTTTGCTAGGTATGTTACAACTATAAGGAAAGAAAAACATGCAACAAGTATAAGTGTGTAATGCTAGGTATGTTACAACTATAAGGAAAGAAAAACATGCAACAAGTATAAGTGTGTAAAACTAAAAGATGAGAAATAAAGTGTGGCTGCTGGGATTCGAGCCCAGGTCTCCACGGCCACAACGTGGAATTCTAACCACTAAACTACAGCCACTTTGTTGTCTTATCCTATAATGTTTAATTTTTATCTATGATAAGTTGATAATTAGTCATATACTCTATACTAAAATACAAATAAATAAGTTGGTATGTTAAGGAACTAGTAAGTTAATTAAGATAGTTTATGAATTGTTAATCAATTATATCTATCAATTTATAAAATAATAAATGAAATATAAAGTGTCATGAAAAATCTATTTTAAAAGTTTAGAAAACTACAATATTATATATTAATACTTTTACGATCCTTATAAACGGCATTATATCTATCTTATTATAAACTGATTAATGAAATTTAAAGTACCATACAAAAATACATCTTAAAAATTCAACATTTTTAATATTATATATTAGCAGTTTAATACTTTTACAATCCTTATAAACAATATTATAATAAGAAACATTATTTCATTTGAAGGAGGGGGTTTGGAAGAAGGTAAATGGTCATGAGAAGAAACTATTATCCTAGGTTGGAAGATAGGTATTGATTAAGTCAGTATTGTCGTGTATTCCTTTATATAATATGAGCGTTTTTTGGATTCCAATATTTATTATCAGTGAAATTCAGTTAATGATAGCCCGCTTTTAGTGGGGTGACCAAGATGGAGGTCGAAGGTGTATTGGTTGTCTTGGGAATGCTTGTGCCGCCCTAAGTCGCACGGTGGAATGAGTTTTCACGATCTCCATATTTTTAATGAAGCACTCTTATCTAAATAGGGATGGAGGTTATTGACATGGAAAGATGCTTTTGTTTCTCATTCGTTGAAACAAAAATACTATCCCCGAGGAACTTTTATTGACTCCCGTAGGGGATATAACCCGAACTACACAAGGGCACGGGGTGTAAAATCCATCCTACTGGATAGGCTTGGATGGAGGATAGGCATTGGGGACCGGGCTTTGATATGGGGTGAACGCTTGATATCTTCTATGTATGGCATATGTCGTGTTCCCCACCTGGGAAACCAAGTGGACGACACCTTGAATGTGGATAAGCTCATTCATCAAGGCTCTCGTACTTGTCTCATCATTGTTTAACCTATAGGATGTGGTAGATATCTTGAGTATCCCTTTGTTTAACCATATAAAGCCGGTTTGCCTTGCTTGGTTTACAATAGATTGGGCCATACAGTGTCAAGTCAGGATACCGGCTCGGTATTGCCTTGGCGTTTGGTTACCAATTCTCCTTCAATGAATAAAAGTATCTTCGATCAACATATCCTCCCGAATTCTTATATGTCGCAGCTGTGATAGGAATAATCACGAGCTTATGGCACATATTATTTGTTGTCCACGCTCTCGGATCAATGGTTACCTACTGTCTTAGACCAAGTTATGACGCTCAGTGGGGCAAAGGGTGTGGAGGTTTTTTTTTGTCTTGTGTTAAACTACATGGACGTTCCGTAACGAGACTATTTTTCAAGACACACCACGACAAGATTATGTGATCTCCAACTCTCTAACACGGTATGTGGTTGATTACAAGAGGCATGGATTATCCGGTACGGTGTTGGTTGTCAAGGGGCTTTACGGCTTGCATGGGAACCACCTTCAATCAAGGGCGGATCCAGGGGTGGGCTCGGCTAGGCCGTCGCACACCCCGACCCAAAAAATAATTTTTTTACTAGCTGTTTATTCTTTAATTTCGACTCTAATACACAACTAATTTTTATATTTATATATATATATATATATATATATATATATATATAGGGTTAGGATCCGGTAGGAACAATCCTTAGAGTAGGGAATAAGAACTCCTAAGATCCGTTGGATTAAAATTTGTACGTTCATGATGGAAGGTGCATAATAAGCTTTCTAAGGTGAGAATCACATGATTGTTCATTTTTCATTATTCATTCATTAAATAAAATAGAAATTAGGAAAACAGATTTCTTATTTTTGGGTTATCCCAAAAATAAACGTTGAAGCAATTGATCGTTAACATATTTTATAAGAAATTTGATCGTTAATATATTTGGTCATTAGTATATTTGGTCGTTAATATATTTTATAGAGAAATTTGATCGTTAATAAATTTTATAAGAAATTTGATCGTTAAATTTTGTAGGATTGGTTAACGACCCACAAAATTTTAATGATGACTATATTAATTATATAAGAAAATATTTTAACAACCAAATTCTCTCTATAAAATATAATAACGACTTATAAAATATTTAACGACCAAATTTAACCAGCATTCTTTCCATATTACAAATTTTAACGACCAAATTTAACGAACAATTCTAAATATTTTATTTTCTTATTGGGTCATTATTATATTTATTTGGTCGTTAAAATATGAAAAATTGTTGATTTGAATCGTTATCTTAGAAATTGACTAGATTTGGATCGTTAAAATATATATTAGAGGAAATTGACTAGGTATGTGTGGAAAGCTAAATCGTTAAAAAATATTTTTTTAATTTTAATTTATGTTTTTAGTAATTAATTAAAAAATCTATAAGTCTATTAGAGGAAAAAGAATATCTCATTTTATTTACTAAAATATGCTACCATATATATCTTCAAATCATGTACGTTTATAAACTTTAATCTAACGGATCATATTAGTTCATATTCCCTACCCTAAGAAGGGTTCCTACATGATCCTCTCTCTCTATATATATATATATTGACAATGTTAATTAGTTATATCATATCTTTTTATAGTTTATGTATTTTGAGTTTTAAAAAAAATTAATAAAATTTTGGTGGAATATAAAAGATGAAATATACATGATTTTTGTCCACAATAATTACAATATTTTTCATTTTAGTACCGACGAAAACCATTGTTTAGAACTATCCCGAACCTATGAAACTTCGTATACTCGGAATTAACTTTTCTCCGTACTTAAATTGAAATACTTTTTTGTTTTTTTTAAATTATTTTATGGAAATTTTTTTCAAAATATACATGTATGGACACATCATTTATTAAAAGGGTAACGTATAGTAAAACTACATGTATAATTTATTCTTGTTATATTAAATCTTTGCCCACCCGTAAATATTTTATGGCTCGGCCCCCGCCTCCGATGGGCTTTTTGAAGATTAATACAATGTGGCCATGTTGCCGGACCTAGAAGTTGGTTTGGGAGATAATTTCATAGATGAATTGGGGACCCACTTTTACACGAATTTTCAAGTGGATGAGATCGGTCGAGTGGTCTCAATAGGAGATGGAATTTTACATGTTTATGGATTGAACGAGATTGAAGCATGGGAAATGGTGGAATTTGCCAGTTGTGTGAAAGAACGTAGGGGTCTCCTCAAAGCGGTTGCATCAGTTTCCATTGATGGCGGAGATTGAGGCAATGTTGTTTAGCTTACAGGTTGCCCAACATTTGGATGTCAGACTCTCTAACGGGTATTCTCCTTCTTCAATGACGTGGTGATGTGCAAGACCGATCCTACGATGTTAATATGGTTTAATATATTCTTCACTTGCTTTCAACTTTCACTTCTTTTATTTGTCTACATGTTGGATGAGTGGGTAATAATATTACTCAGCTTGTCACGAAATAGCTATCGGTGCTCAATGCTTGTATTTCTCAAAGTTTTTTCTTGACATTTTTTTCTAGCGGATAAGTATAAGTAATATAGTTCATGTAGTTCCTTTCAAAAAAAAAATTCTACTTAAACAAAACATATATAATTTCCTTATTCTGCGATTTATTTGTATCAAAAGAAAATGATTATATTTTGAATTAAAATAAATATTAAGTGATTCTTAAAATCAGATCTTAAAGTTTGAAATTAAAGCTTGATATTTTATATAGTTTTTATTTATATTGATTCCCTTAAAAGTAGTCCATTTCAAGAAATATAAAAACTGCCTTTCAATTTTCAAATAATCTATTTGGTTTTCCAAATAATTATCTAATTGAGTTCTCTAAGTAAAATGATATACCGTAGTCTGTATAAATAGACTCAAACAATTTGTTAAAATCAATTATAAACACATAAAAATATTCAAAAGTCGAAGACCATAATAGTCGCAGTCGTTGGAGAACTTGAAGGAGTGAGTTTGGTGCTGCTGCAGATTCTGCTTTCTGGTGTCATATATCACTCAATTCAATTCTTTCCTTAATGTTTAAGCCATCGAATCGTGTTTGGTAGCGTAAATTTCTTCCTTCTCTTGTTGTCGTCGTCGTTTGGTGAGGGAACCTTCTTCTCCTTCAGATCGTGCGTATTTTTTAATTCTATATGTGTAATTGAGGACTATATATTCACACTTGTGCTCTCTGATCTTCAAACTCGTGTCTTCCTCGCCAATTAGGGTTTTCCATTACATTTCGGTAACAATGAAGTTTCGCTTGTTTAGTTTGATTTTCTTTCAGTCTTAGGATTAAGTTCCGATCTTTCGAATTGTATCGTTGATCTCGGAATTCGATTAATGTAATTCGGTTTCTGTTAAGGGTGATCTGAGAAATTTTGTTGGTGTATTGGTGTTTGAAAATCTCTCTTTTTTACAGGTGTTTGAGTTTTTGCAAGATCTGAGCAATGGCGCCTAACATTGACCAGCACTTGACCACAAAGCCACCTCCCACCCCATCGCCGTTGCGCAACTCCAAGTTTTTTCAGGTTCGATTTTTCTCTGTGGTATTGAATCCTGGTAAACAGTAATGGCTCAGTTTTGTAGTTTATAATTTCTCTGGTTCGATCTTCATTCAAAGATGTTTAGCAGATGTCGTTGACCGATTCATAAATCCGAATTGCAATATATATATTTCGAGAGATGAAACATTATTATGTATTTCCGTATGTTTCTGAACTATAATCTGTTCAAAGGACATTGTAATTGATCCTGTTTTTGTTGTATTTTGATGGCATCAGCCATGCAAATTTATTCGAAAAAGTTGTCATAAGTTCTTCATATTGCACTTTATATTTTGGTTTTTTTCAGGCAAATATCTTATTTACAAATCAGGATAAGCTAAAGGTTGACAGATAACAACTGTCTAGCCTTGATACTACTTCCCTTGGCTCTAACATAACTATTTCCTGTGTGATTGAATGTGACAGTCAAACATGAGAATTTTGGTCACTGGAGGAGCTGGATTCATTGGATCTCACCTAGTCGACAGGCTGATGGAAAATGAAAAGAATGAGGTGAGAATTCTCTTGCATTCTGCAAATGCACTCCTACTGGAGATCAAAACAAGATAACACATACAATTGATAAATTTGTGTGGACTTACTTAATGTAGGTGATTGTTGCCGACAACTACTTTACTGGTTCTAAGGACAACCTTAGCAAATGGATTGGTCATCCAAGATTCGAGCTTATTCGCCATGGTACTTGTTCTATATTTCTGGATTGCTGTTTATGGAATGTGTGAGCTATAAAAATTAATCGATATTTGTCTAATCTAAGCAAAAAGCATGGTAAAATACGCTTACCAATTATCAGTATACATGTTTTTGTTCTCTTCAGTATATATTTGTGAATGCATTAAGGTGAAACACCGATTTGTAGATTGGTATTATGATTTATATTAGGCTCTGCATATATAGATAAATCAAATGTGCAATACTGTGTATAAAGCAAATGTGTTTACCTGCATATGTGTTTGAAGAGTGTATGGATGTATGACATTCACATATATGTGTGCATAATTATGAAGGACATATTACTGCAAAAAAAAAGATTTTAACACATCAAAATGTATGTTTATACTAGTATGATCTAATCTATATGGGTACATATATAGTTTAATAGGCCCTACTGTATATTGTATAGTTTGCACATACTGAAGTGCACTTTCTGCGTTGATTTAACATAAATTACTGTATGCAATATGTACTAGATCAGTGAGAAAGGGGTTGATCTCATCTAATGTAAAAATTACCTGGTTGAGTATTTGAAATTCCCCGGCTCAAATTGTTAATTTTCACAATTTTGTAGTGAAGTTTTTTCTCTTTTATTCCCTTTCCGAATTCCGAAATATTTGTATATTCTCAGTGTTGGAGCTTCTGCATTGTAATAATACATCTTTGTTATTAAAAGAGGAAATTTTTACTCTGAATTTGCTATTCCAGATGTCACTGAGCCTCTATTGGTTGAGGTTGATCGGATTTATCACCTGGCATGCCCTGCTTCTCCAATTTTCTACAAGCACAATCCTGTAAAGGTGATTTAGTATACCTGGCTTCTGGTATATATTATTAGTATTGGATCAATTAGTCTCATGATGCAATCTCTATCAGGAAAAAAACAGGTGGTTGCATCTTTTCACTGGCTTCCAGAACATTTTGAGCAAATGAAAAAATGTTTCTGCCACATATTTATGCTGCTTGTGAAATTGCAGATTTTGTTTCTTCTCTTGGACACTAGATCAGTATCTTTCCCCCCATAAAATAAAAATCTTCAATCTTGAACTTCGCCTATTGAGAATCGAATTGAAGTTATGGTCCTAGCATATGCAAGTATTGACTGCTGAGTGTAATGAAAAACATCTAAAAATCAACGACCAGCTCTGTTTTAAACTACCATGATTTCCTTAATCTGGTTCTCATTTATTGTTTTCGAAAAACAGACCATCAAGACAAATGTGATGGGCACTTTGAACATGCTCGGTCTTGCAAAGCGTGTTGGAGCAAGGTAGATTTCTATGAAACCCTTTTTTTTAACCATGTGAGAATCCACTCCATGAATTAACGATTTTATTGCATTGGAATGCTTAACAGGATTTTGCTCACATCAACTTCTGAGGTGTATGGTGATCCTCTTGTGCATCCACAACCCGAAACCTACTGGGGAAATGTCAACCCAATTGGTATATACTATTGAATTTTCTTAGTTATGATAAAATTATTTCTTAATTCCATGCATGAGGTTGAAGATTAAACTGTTGTGGTTAATGAATATTATTCCTTCGCCCATAGGTGTCAGGAGTTGCTATGATGAAGGGAAGCGTGTTGCTGAGACTTTGATGTTTGATTACCACAGGCAACATGGGATAGGTATAAATTTGTTTCTCTTCTTGAACCTTTCATCTAAGGCCGGAAATCTGATTTTATTATTTCCGTTGTGCAGAGATTAGGGTAGCAAGGATTTTCAATACCTATGGGCCTCGAATGAATATTGATGATGGCCGTGTTGTCAGCAATTTCATTGCCCAAGCACTTAGGTAACTGTTATTAGTACATGTCAGTTGACATACATATGTAACAAAACAATTCATTAGATTCCTATTAGAATAGTAAATCTTGCTAATATATGTTGGTGTGTTGACTTCTATAGGGACGAACCCTTGACAGTCCAAGCTCCTGGAACACAAACCCGCAGTTTCTGTTATGTCTCTGACATGGTATGTTAGTCGTTGGCTCCTTGATAACTGCAAGTCTTAAATGCTTAATTAACATTAGATGATTAGCTCAAGTTAATTTTGCATTTGTTCAGGTTGATGGCCTCATGAGGCTGATGGAAGGAGAGCACACTGGCCCTATCAACCTTGGCAACCCCGGTATAGTTCATTGTTTACAAATTAGTAGATTATCCCTAACCTTTTGATTCACATGTTCAGTCACTGATTACTTTAGATGGTTATCCTGCATCAGGTGAATTTACCATGATTGAACTTGCTGAGACTGTCAAAGAGGTCTGTAACAACTTACAAACTGCCCCCCCAATCTATGTTTAGCGAAAATGAACATCTTACTGATTTGATTTGGCCTGGTGTGTTTAATATGTCATTGCACAGCTTATCAACCCCAATATAAAGATAGTGACAGTGGATAACACACCTGATGACCCAAAACAAAGGAAACCAGACAATACAAAGGCAAAGGAGCTTCTCGGATGGGAACCTAAGGTTAAGTTGAGAGAAGGGCTTCCCCTCATGGAAGAGAACTTCAGACAGAGGCTTGGAGTTACCAAGAACTAAATTACCCAGAGATGAATTCTTTCACAAGGCGGAATTTCCACAATTCTGAGTCTTTTCTTTCTTCTGAGTGCTTTTAAAGAAAACCAATTCAGATTTTGGCCCCTAAATTCAGTTCCTCCTTTCTCTTTTGATTATGATGACATTTGTTCTTAAATAAACAGTGTTTTCTTTTCCTTCTTATCCATACAAATTGAGAATTTATGATTCTTTGTGTAAGGAATTGTGCAATATTCAGCTCTCTGTCAATTTTTTATTTACCATTATAGCATGGGATTGAAGTCTTCACTACTTGCCAGCTGAAAAAGATGACAAGTATAATACCACATGAACATCTTTATTCCCCGGAGCTCGTCTTTGAACTTATGAACATCTTTATACAATCCATAGATCTTGTTGATACTGTTAAAGTGGAAGTTCGTTGTTGAGATATGTTTCTGAACTCTTCAATGAGCTGCACCATTGTAACTACGATAATAATATTTACTGTTTACTTGTTATCCTGCAACATGTGTGTGCAACTTTGCAAAAACTGTTCAGAATTGTATAAGTCACTCGTAAACAAAGCAATAACCATTTCACAATATGAATTGCAAATACCTTTGTAAGCTGGAGCTCTCTCTTGCTTTGTCTAGAGTTAAATTTAGCAGCTCAAGGTTGCTCTTATAAATATTTTATATTATTATTTGTAACATGGATCTTCAATCAATGGGCTGCAACAAATGGAATTTTATTTCGAACAAGTAATGATAATTAACCCGATTTGTAAGTAATCATAATTCATCCGATTTAATTAGAACCTTCGGTCTCCAAAGCAAATTGTGTTCTTTAATTTGCCTTTACCACTGCAATCTGAATTCACTACCATTTTTCTATGAAATTCTTCAAGTAATAGAGAAATGTTTCAACAAACAATTAGATTAAACCTTCAATTACTTGTGAGCTACAAGCGCAATCAAAGATCTCGACAGAAATTCACAATCCAAGACCACCAAACAAACCCTAAAAACTACAGATCTAACAGTGAAATCACAGAAAGAAAACAATCTTTAACCTCCGAAACCGTAGAGAGTTCTTCCTTGCCTCTTGAGAGCATAAACGACATCCATGGCGGTCACCGTCTTCCTCCTAGCGTGCTCAGTGTAGGTAACAGCATCACGAATCACGTTCTCCAAAAAGATCTTGAGAACTCCTCTGGTCTCCTCGTAGATCAGACCGCTAATACGCTTAACACCTCCTCTTCTAGCAAGACGACGAATCGCAGGCTTGGTGATTCCCTGGATGTTGTCCCTAAGAACCTTTCTATGACGCTTAGCTCCTCCCTTTCCCAAACCCTTGCCTCCCTTTCCACGGCCTGACATTTTCGATGCTTGAACAAGTTGAGAGAAATCCGAAATTGAATGAAAGAAGAAAAGGGAATATGTGAATGATTGTGATGGAAGAAATTGTTTCAGGCTTTTTATAGAGAGGTTGTGTTTTGGTTAGGGTGAGAGTTTGATCCAACGGTAGAGAAGGGTTATCCGTGTGATGTGGTATGGTAAAGGATTGTCCGTTAGATTGTGTAAATCGACGATGCGGATTAACTTTATCCGGATTGGTGACATGGATTGGCCTGGTCAAGGGATCCCTCGTTTTTTGTTCTTTTGCCTCCAAAAGTACAAACCTCCTTCGATATTTTCATTTAAATTCAGATGCAATTTGTGTTTTCCTCTACTTGTTTGTTTCCCCTCCAAAACCAAATATAATAAGATTCGAATTAAATTCATAACTTTAACAAACTACAAATCATATTAGATTAATCGTTAGTTACAATTCATCTGTGTTGCATTATCAAATAAAATAAAACGATATTTCTATTAAAAGTCACCAATGCATGAGCTAATGAAAACTTATGTTATAAAATTATATGTTATAATCTATTATTATAAATATTAAATCTTAATTAATTTATTTCATTGTTGATTAAAGCGACTTGTTAAATTCATAATTAATGTTACAAATTGATCTTTTATATATTCTAATTAATTTTTGATGGATTTATTTACAAAATCAATAAAAATTAATTATATATTACTAATCCAAAATTTTAACTAATGATAAAATTATATATTACATTATTTTATAATTATTCATTCTAATTAATTTTTGATGGATTTACTCGTTATGAAATATTTTATAACAAATTTATAAAATATTTTTAATAAAATTATTTTATGATTAAAATGAAGAACAATTTACCTAAACCAATTAAAAAAATCTAAATTTAATGAGAACCAAGCACTTAAACAAACTGATTGCTTATCAATTTATAAAGTATCACAATGTGGGAGATGCATGCTCAACTTAACTAGTGGTCCTAAGTTTATGTCATATGGCGTCTTCTTTGGTTTATGGGACATGCCCAAATAAGGAGAAGACGTTTGTTGACTTGTTGCATTTTTTTAAAGATTACCCCATGCTTCTCGAATTTGAGTAGGTATTTTCACAACGTCTTTATATACAGATTTTTTTGAACTGAGTTGGAATGAATTTCTTTTCATGAATAGAAGTGTCGATTTTTTCAAGATATATGACAATACATTAAGAAGTTTTTTTTGCCGTAACTATATTGTGGCTATAGAGGTGGAGCAATGATTATTTTTTTTGAAATGACAATAGGGTCAAGGATACAGTGAGTTTCCATTGGGATTATTATCGACATAATATTCTCGCATTTGAAAGAAAAAGGAAGATGGCATCTTTTTCAAGTGAGATTGAAACCCTTGTGTGATGGCATAAGCCACAATACGGGGTGGACCAAGGTGAACTCGGATGGGGCATCATGGCAGGAACCAGGTTTGGCCGTTGAGGGATAAGTTATTAAGGATAGTAGTGGGGTTTGAGTTAGTGGCAATGGCAAACATTGATATTGCTACAACTTCTCCGACGGCCGCTCTATCGTGGGGAGTCATTGATGGGTTGGAATTAGATGGGACAATGGTAAGATACAAATAGTTTTGGAAGTGGACTCTTGTGGGTTCTTAACTTCATCGATAAGGGTTTTGGACACCATACATCCTCTCCTCACCCAGATATGTCGGTATCGATGATTACTTGTTTGAGATTTGACCATACTTTATTATTTAAATGTATGCACACATCTTGAAAAATAATTATGCAGATCAGACGATAGAATTTGAGAAAAAAAAATATTTGAATTTATAATTGGTATAAGTTAAGATGCATGTACAAATTTTAGACCGGATAAAATTTGATAAAATTGAATGTGGTGTACACTCTTATAAATTAAAGGCACGTTTACTTATAATTTATTTGTATTATATTTTTCTATGTCCATTCTTAATGATTTAGTTAAACTATTTAAAATTATATTGTTTTTGTTAAATGGAAAAGATTAATAAAAAAATCAAAGTTACTAAAAAAAAGAAATTTACAGATAATAATAAAGAGAACAATCACGTCCCACTAGACCAACTGAGTATTAGTACAATCACTACATCTTTATTATTATAAGATGTAGTCATAGAATTTTTCGTCAAAATTACAAACCGCAAGGAGTAGAATCCCATCCATAATAATAATTATAAATAAAAAATTTCATCACAAAAGCAGAAGTTATATCAACTATTTACATTAATAATCTAATAATAGCACAAACTTTTGCTAATAAAAAATAGGTACTACCTTTACATAGCATCAAATGGTATTACAAAAGCTTTGGTTATTTGATTTATCATTCTATTTTTTATGGAAAAATTGATATTGGGAGGGTATACTCTAACAATGGGCCACGACTTTCTACCCGATCCGAACGTAGAGCGGCTAAGCCGATCAAACTGGATGGTCTCCGAATTTACCATTAAAAAAAAAACAAAAAAGCTTTGAGCTTGGTCTCTACCAATCAAAATATCATGTATCACATATATCATCTCCTCTCATGTGATTAGTCAAAGCGATATAAATAAGTAAAAAAAAATAATATTGTTTTACGAAAAAAATAATAAACAATATCAATTCTACCAATCACGTAATAGGATACAAAGATACATGAAGTGAGTGATACGGGAGATCTTAACCGGATTTCTACAACCTCCGCGTACAAAATATATATATATTTAAGTATTATACATACAAAATGCAAAGTGCGTTAATCGATTCAGTTGTACAACAAATCAAATAAGTAAATATCTTTGAAAATGCATATTGCGAAGTATTATAATCAAAGTTTAATTACGTGACTTATGTGTCGTGATGTGCGAAGGTATCTTCATCAAAGAATCGGGGCCACTAACTCTGCCATAGATCCAGGACTCTAAGAAGAAACGCGCAACCAGCAACAACCAAACCGGAGAACAAAGTCGGGATGAAGAGATCAACCGCCGATCTCCTCACCATATAAGCAGGGAAACACAATTTCTCCCCCGGCAACTCCATCGGTATTCTCACGTAACCGGTCTCGCAAGCAGCTGAATACGCCGACGATGGTGAAACCGCTCTTACGAACGCCAATTCCGGCGAAAATGACGCAATCGCCACCGTTAGCGAGAGTAATACCGTCCAAGTTCCGGCGTAGCACAGCGCCGGGCGGTACGTTGCCAATTGGTTATACAATGACTTGATCAATGACAGCGACATCACAGAAAGTAATTCAACTTAGATTTAACAAATCCCCGAAAATTTAGATTTTATACAATATGATCTAAATTGTTAGGATTTTAAAGGGGCGGAATAAAAGAAAGAAACGGAGATGGGAATAGGATCGTGTTTTACAAATCACGTTGACTTTGCACTTGGGTGTCGATATCTCCATGGCGAAATGCAAGGGGTCCCTCACACGTTTGTCTCGCAATTGTAACCTAACTAGTTCTCATCAATCACATGGGAGGAAACATTCGCTATTAATTCGGGTCTCGACTAGAAGGCAAGGAATTGGCTAGTATTTCAAGCAGTCTGGACAAGAACGAATATCCAAGCAAATTTCAAGATCGATTCAGGTTCAACTATTAACATCCACTAACCCATTCGCTACACAAAATCAACAATTTCAATCAAGAGGCAACACAGCATTCAATAAGCTATTGAATCTAAAGCGAGAAGATAGCTTAAGAACTAGTAAATTTGGTAACAGCTTTGGTCCCCTCGGAGACGGCATGTTTGGCGAGCTCACCTGGAAGAACGAGTCTCACAGCAGTCTGGATCTCCCGGGAAGTGATAGTAGGCTTCTTGGTGTAGCGAGCGAGTTTGGAAGACTCCTGAGCAAGCTTCTCGAAAATGTCGTTGATGAAGCTGTTCATAATCCCCATGGCCTTGCTAGAGATTCCGATGTCAGGGTGAACTTGCTTAAGAACCTTGAAGATGTAGATCTTGTAGGTTTCGATGCTCTTCTTCATTCTCTTCTTCTTCTTGTCGCCGGCGACACCTCCTTCCTTTGGTAGCTTCTTCCCGGCCTTTGGCTTCTTCTCCGCAGGAGCTTTCTCGGCCGCAGGCTTCTTCTCTGCTGGCTTCTTCTCGGCCTTGGGTGCCATTGGAAAGAGACGAAATTAGGCTTTCAGGTAAGAGGTATTTGAAATCAGAGTAGAAAATTGGGAGCGGTGTGATTCAATTGTTGAGATGAGTTTCGATTATATATGTAAAGAAAGTTTGGTTTGATTGGATGAATGTTGTTGGTGTAGATTGATGACATGGCATGGTTTGGTACGTTGGATGTAGAGGTTATATATGCGGCAATCGATGGATGGTAAAGAAAGTGGATTTGTGTGTGGCGGATTTATGACTTGGCAAGTTAATGGATTTGGACGCGTGATGTAAAACCGAAGGAAAATCAAAACATAATTCAAAACGAGAGTTAAATCTACATATTTATATATACTAGGCCGTGGCCCAACTTTATTGGTATTATTATGAGTAAATAAACGAAATTTTATGATATTTAAATGACATTAAGCGTTTATTTCTCGTATTAAGATAATTTTTAGAACTAAACGTAGTTTAATACATCACATTAAGTAAGTAACCGTGAAGGTTAAACCGTTACATATAAAAGGTGACAGTTGTATCCTCCAAAACCTTCGAGCAAAAATTGCGTAGATATATAACAAAATAATTCAATTCTGAAATTATTGAATTAACCATGATTACATTTTTACTTCAATCTAATTTAAAATGGTAGAATACTTAAATATTTATCTCTATGAGAAAAGTTGAAGGAATAGCATACATACATTGTCATATTTTTTCATATTTGTGGACGTGGGGGCAAATTGTAACGTCGAAAATCGAAATAATGACTTTTCGAACTCAATATAGAATCAGAGATATTTCACCAAGAGCAATTAGGTTTTTTCACATTGCGGAATAATGACTTTTCACGTAATGGAAACATTCAAGAGCAATTTCACCGAGCCTTTAATGCGTGGCATTGGGTTCAAAGCTCATGAGCAAGCAAAATGGATAAGCTTTAGATATAAAAGGGTGCCAAAAATATACTATATTTGTTGAATCATAATACACGTTTTCAAGGAATGTAAACATTTTTCTCCTATAGATAGTGCACATCCGACATTTCAATTTGGCCTTTGGATGCGTTTCTCAACAACAAATTTAAGAGCAGATCTTTTTAAAATTGAAAAGGATTTTCTCTCTAAGTGGGAAAAAGCTATGGCTAATAGTGATCCTGAAATGCCTTGTTCAAGCCAAACAGATTCAAATCAAGAGGTTGCAGCTAGTCAAAGCTCTTTACAAACTATCATTGCTATCTCTAAAGTTTATACCTCTCTTGGTAAAAGATCTCATATCACTTTCTATAGCTCATGTCCAGATCAGGTTTCCCCCTCTAAAGCATGTCCTCACAAAAAAAAAACATATTGACACCCAAATCAGAATATGTCCTTCTTCAGTAGTGGTAATTGAAATTTGCCGTGAACAACTATGAAGCTGTTTAGTTGAAATTGTAGTGGGCTCGGTAATCCCAGGACATACACAAAACTTACTAATCAAATTCGTAACCAGAAACCTTCATTTGTTTTTCTCATGGAGACAATGATCAAAGATTCTCCTACTGCATATATCATGCACAAAAGTGGATTTTCTAGTTGTATTAATATCTCTTGCTTGGGACTTTCAGGGGTTTGTGTTTATAGTGGAACAAGGATGAGTGCTCACTCATCTCCTATTCTAATAGGCACATAATGGATGAATGGAATAATGAAACTAATAAATTTGTTGTCATCGGGATTTATGGTTATCATGTATCATCTCGCAAGCATGAAACTTGGAATCTTATGTGTAACCTTTTTGCTTCCTATAATGGGCCTTCAATTTTTTTTGGTGATTTCAATCAAGTTCTTTTTCAACACGGATATAAAGGAGGGGCTCAATGTCTTGATAGAGCTATAAATGATTTTGAAAATATGATTACTGATTGTGGTCTTGTTGATGAAGGTTGGAGTGGTCTCAAGTATACTTGGGAACAAGGCAATTTTGTTAACACTTTAGTTAAAGAGAGACTAGATCGTTTTCTCCTTTCTAGTACCTCGCATTCTACTCATGAAATTTATTATACTCTCTCCTTACCTAGATATTGCTTAGATCATAGCATCATTATTTAAAATAGTGAAGCTAATAATCGGATACATCATAGGCATAAAAGGCACCAATTTGAAAAATGGTGGCTAAATACTTAAGACTGTAATAATATTGTTATGTAGGCTTGGAATAGATCTTCTTTCAGGGATATTCCAGAGAGATTAAATACAACAATGAAGGATCTTTCTAGATGGGGGAGGTTTGATCTAAACAAACGGAAAAAAAAAGACATCAAAAACCTTCAAAAGGAGTTAACTATTGTTCAAGCCATATCCCCCTTTGATGTTAACATTCGGAAAAGGAATTATATTCAGTCTCAATTAGATATTCTTCTTAAAGATGAAGAGAGTCATTGGTATCTCAAATCCCGTTACCAAAAACTTAAGGATGGTGATGAAAATTCCTCTTTATTTCATCATTCAACTAATTTTAGAAAAATATATAATAATATCACTAAGCTACAAAGAGATAACGACACTTGGGCTGACAATACTTCTTCAATTCAAAATGTTGTTTTTTCCTATTACAATGATCTTTTTACATGTATAAGAGCAAGAGACGATATTGAAGACACCAACCACATTTTTGGAACATTATAGGAGAGGATGTTACTACTTATATTCAAGGTTGGTGGAGAGGTGATCTTAGTTTGGAAAATCTTAATAATACCATTATTTCTCTCATTCCTAAAGTGTCTTCCCCTACCAATATAAAAGACTTTAGACATCTTAGTTTGTGTAACGTTCTTTATAAATTGATTACTAAAATCATTGTTGATCACTTAAAATGGATGCTTCCTAACATCATCATGAGAAGTGTGTTTTTGTTAAAGAGCGTCTCATCACTGATAACGCTTTAATTGCTCTTGAATGTTTCAATTACATGAAAAATAAGAAGTCTAATACTGGTAATATGGTTCTCAAATTAGATATTTCTAAAGCTCTTGACAAGGTTGATTGGTGTTTTTTAGAAGGTGTTCTAAAACAGCTAGGTTTTGCTCTCAAGTGGATTAGTCTTATCATGAGTTGCATTACCACTGTTTCTTATTCTTTCAAAATTAAAGGTAATGTGGTTGGTCATGTTAAACCTTTTAGGGGCATCACGCAAGGTGATTCCATCTCTCCCTTGTTATTCATTATATGCAGTGATGTTTTTTCATACTTGATTAAAACTGCTATCTCTAATCAATCTTTGTTGGGATTAAAATTTGTAATGGTTCTCCTATTATCTCGCATCTTATTTTTGCAGATGACAATCTTCTCTTTACTCAGGCCACTAATGATAATTTGTTTGGTGTTAAGAATATTATTGCTAAATTTGAACATGTTTCTAGAAAGTTGATTAATTTTGAAAAATCTGAGGTCTGTTTTATTCATAACATAAGCTACCAAGAATAACTAAGGATATCTTCTATTCTTAATATTTCTCTTCATGTTTCTCACATTATTAATGAAAATGGTAATTGGAATGTATCTCTTATTGAAGATCTCTTTGAACCTGCAGATGTACAGGCTATCACTTGCATAACTTTAAGCTGATTATCTCCTAAAGATAAGAAATTTTGGTGGTCGAAAAAGTTTGGTGATTTCTCTATTAAAAGTGCTTACATCCTGGGACGTTTTGGGCATTTGTACAATTGACAAAATTCTTATCACCAGGCAGGATGGAAGTCTTTGGAAAAGATTTTAGAGAGTCAAACTGTCACTTAAGTGTTGTCTTTTGCTTGGATATTATGTTCAGGTATCCTAGGAGTGGGAGCTACGCTTTACAACAAACACATCATTAATTCTCGTATCTGTTTTAGATGCTCTATATAAGATGAAAATGTTAGTGATTGCTATCTTTCAAATTCTCTCTTATTAATATTTGTCTGTGTTGTGGCCTTTCAACGAGTTACTTCAGGAAATAGAGAGAAGAAGAGAAGACAAAACGTTTTATGATTTTGCTGCACAAACCTTGCAGCTAGTGTTTTCAATAAACTTTGGTGGATAATGAATACAACCCTAAACCTATCTATTTATAACCATAAATAGATAGAATTCCTTATAAATTGATAGAAATTCTATAAATAGATGGAATCCTCCGCGGAGGCGGAGCCCCCCGCACCCTCCTGTCGCCCCGGGCCCATTAATCTATGGGCCCAAAATATGTTTCCCCTAGCCCATTGTATCAATACACCTAGATTTATTGTCTTATTATAACAATCTCCACCTAGACAACATAATCTAATACAAAAAATGGAAACACACATACAACTTCAGGATCTTGTTGTCAGATCCTCTTTGTTTCTCTTGACAGGGGGTTTTATCACTCATCTAACAACGAGTGACATGAACCAAATCCAAGCAATGCTTGAATTTGTCTGCGATAACTGGTTTGGTCTTCATATCAGCTGCATTATGAGAAGTGTGCACCTTCTCCAAGATGATCTCACCAGAAGCTTCTAGCAGTGCCTTGTACCTTATGCCTTCTTTCTCCGAGATGCCTTGTTTCTTCTTGAACACCCATTTGCATCCTATTGCCCTCTTACCTGCTGGAAGAGGAACCAGCTCCCACGTCCTGTTCTTATGAAGAGATTTCATCTCCTTAGCCATAACACCTACCCATCCTTCTTTCTCCTGACTATGACTAGCCTTTTGAAAGTTGGATGGATCATCTTTGCCAATGACTAGAACATAATTAACCATCTCCTCAAAACCATATCTTATAGGGGCCCTTGTGATGCGTCTGCTTCTGCCAGAAACAATACTCTCAACATGTTGTTGATCTACATCATGCTCCCCACCTGCTGGTGTAGGTGTGCTAGAATTTGAAAACTATACCTCCACTACTGATCTGGATTCAGTCTTTGTAACTGCAGGTTTTTCAACTTCCTTGGCATGTAGAAGCATTGCCTGCTCATCAAATACAGCATCTCGACTGATCATTCGTTTCTTTGCAACAGGATCCCAAAACTTGAAATCCTTCACACCATCCAAGAGACCTCGCTTGTAAAGCTCAATCATCCCCCTTTCGCCAATGTGACCCAGGCGCATATGCCACAGAGTTGTGTAATCTATCTCAGAAGCCACGACTGCAACTCCACCTGCAACGGTACTCCCTACCAACCGGTAGATATTACCCGATGTAATTTTCCCCTTCATAACTGTCATTGCCCCCTTGCTCACCTTTACACATTCCTTTTCTGTTTTGAAACAGAACCCTTTCACATGCAAAGTACCCAAGGCAATCAGATTTTTCTTTAGAGCTGGAATGTGACGCACGTCAGTCAATGTTCGAATCACACCATCGTGCATCCTCACCTTTATCTGCCCAATGCCAACAACATCACAAGCCTTGTTGTCTCCTAATCGGACGGAGCTGAAAGTTCCAGACTTGTACGTCTCAAACCAATCTCTATTTGGAGTCATGTGAAACGAACATCCCGTATCCATGATCCATACATCTGAGTAGTTGCGTGACGTCACAGAGAGCATATCAAAATCTGCACCATCTGAGTCATCTTTCTGCACCACGTTTGTTGATCTTGAAGATTCCTTTGACTTCTTATCTTCGTACTTCTTCTTCCTGGCAGGACAATCACATTTGAAATGACCCTCCTCCTTGCAGAAGTAACAAGTTACTGGCTTTTTACCCTTGGACTTAGACCTGGATTGCTTGTTGCTTCCTTCTTGCTTCTCTTTCGTCCTCCCTCTATCCTGGTTGTCTCTAACATACAACCCTTCACTTTGAGAACTCTCACTGGTATGTTGTCGTCGTTCGGTTTGTGAAAGCAACGCTGTTAACACCATATCAAGACTTATCTCGTTTTTCCCACACGTCAACGTCATCATCAGATTCTCATATAAAGAGGGTAGAGAACATTGCAAGATCATAGCTTTATCTTCATCTCCAAGTTTTACATCCACCCGAACCAAATCCCCAATAATTTGATTGAAAATATTCACGTGTTTCACCAAGTCAGAACCTTCCACAATTTTCAACCCATACAATCTTTTTTTGAGATACAATTTACTAGACAAAGATTTTGACATATACCGTTTCTCCAATTGAGTCCAAATCTCTTGACAAGATTTGAGATCAATAACGTGGTATATTACCTCGTCTGCCAAGCATAGCCGAACGACCGACGCTGCCCTCTCCTGCATCTCCTCCCATTCGTCGTCTTTCAACGACTCCGGTTTTGTCTCTTTCAACGCCTTCAACATCCCCTACTGCGTTAGCAGTTACTTAACTCGTCGCTGCCAAAGACCGAAGTTTCCAGTTCCGTTGAATCGCGGAACCTCAAATTTTGCAACGGAACTCATTGATAACCTTGCTCTTGATAATAGTTGGTGTGGTCTTTCAACGAGTTATTTCAGGAAATAGAGAGAAGAAGAGAAAACAAAACGTTTTGTGATTTTGCTGCTCAAACATTGCAACTAGGATTTTCAATAAACTTTGGTGGATAATGAATACAACCCTAAACCTATCTATTTATAACATAAATAGATAGTATTTTATAAATAGATAGAATCCTCCGCGGGGGGCTCCGTCCCGCACCCTCCTGTCGCCCCGTACCCATTAATCCATGAAACCAAAATATGTTTTCCCTAGCTCATTGTTTCAGTATAATTAAATTTATTGTCTTAATATAACAGTTAGAATGCATAATTCATCTGATACAAAACTAAAAATGAATTTTAAAACTTAACTTATTTACAAAATTAAAAGGGGGGAATTGGATCTAACTAGCACCTATAGTGAATGCAACGCCCGCCGTGCCGGTGCAGTTCTTCATCACCGGAATTCTTCCAGGACACCTCCAGCTGGCCGTAAAAGAATTTATCGCGGACAGGTATTAAACCTTAGCAATTTTTTGAGATGTAATGTAATTAACAAGAAATTGGAACTAGCATGATATGAATCGCATTAACATGGTTTCTAAATTCCGAGACTAAAAAGGGAAGAAGGGAGGGATCATCGAGGAAGTGCTTGTTGAACGTTAATTGCATCACTTTGAAATCTTAATGTCATTTGATCGGTTACTACATCTAATTGTCAACGCAATGAAAAACATAGCCAAATGTTAAATCCAATTACTCAAATTCAAGTATTAACATCCACAGGTCATTCCTTGCAAGAGACTATAACTCATTCTAACCAAAATAGGAACAGTCTAAAAACAGTAGGCCTAAGAACTAGTAAACTTGGTAACAGCCTTAGTTCCCTCAGATACGGCATGCTTCGCGAGCTCACCAGGAAGAACAAGCCTGACAGCAGTCTGGATCTCCCGGGAAGTAATAGTAGGTTTCTTGGTGTAGCGAGCGAGCTTGGAAGACTCCTGAGCAAGCTTCTCGAAAATGTCGTTGATGAAGCTGTTCATAATCCCCATGGCCTTGCTAGAGATTCCGATGTCAGGGTGAACTTGCTTAAGAACCTTGAAGATGTAGATCTTGTAGGTTTCGATGCTCTTCTTCGTTCTCTTCTTCTTCTTGTCGCCGGCGACACCTCCTTCCTTTGGTAGCTTCTTCCCGGCCTTTGGCTTCTTTTCCGCTGGAGCTTTCTCGGCGGCAGGCTTCTTCTCTGCTGGCTTCTTCTCGGCCTTGGGTGCCATTGGAAAGAGACGAAATTAGGCTTTCAGGTAAGAGGTATTTGAAATCAGAGTAGAAAATTGGGAGCGGTGTGATTGAATTGTTGAGATGAGTTTCGATTATATATGTAAAGAAAGTTTGGTTTGATTGGATGAATGTTGTTGGTGTAGATTGATGACATGGCATGGTTTGGTACGTTGGATGTAGAGGTTATATATGCGGCAATCGATGGATGGTAAAGAATGTGGATTTGTGTGTGGCGGATTGATGACCTGGCAAGTTAGATGGATTTGCTTGACGAGTGATGTAAAATCGAAGGAAAAATCGTCAACATAAATAATTATTTTGATATAAAAATATATAAAAAATATTTGCTTTTACAAAATCATTGATATCAATAAAATTTTATACGACGAATCGATAACATAAAACTTGAATTCCTTAAAATTGAAGAATGGACAAGTTACAAATATATCTTTAAACATCTCTAACTGGACCTTTAATTAGATAAAAACATATTTACAAATATATTTTTTGTACTAATAATTGAATTCCTCATTACAAGCTTCATTCACATTTTTTTATGTAGCTCGCTAGACGGTGCAATTGTATAATTGGTAATTTGATTGTGGTTTTAATTAAACGGTGCAATTGTAGCATTGATAATTTGATTGTGGTTTTGATTAGAGTGTTATCCTCTAAAATTTTAAATTTTCTAACATTTTCAATGTTGGCATTATTTTTTTGTAATTGTACAAACATTATTAAAATTGCTTGATCCATAAATTTACGACTGAAGTTCTTTTCTTTAAATATAGAGATATGCCATATGATGTAACAAAAAACATTACACGCTTTGCAAAAGACCGAGCAAAGGAAAAAAAGTCTCATGGAAACCACTGCAAACCAAAAGAAATATCTTAAAGAAGACATCGTTGCTATACAACAACAATTGAGACCCAAAACTCAAAAAAAAACTAATGTAGTACATGCGACCCTCCTCTATATATAATCTATTCACATTTCATGATCTAAAAGGAAACTTTTGCTGAAAATATGAAAATAATTAAAATATTAAAGTAGAGACAATAGAAAATAAAAAAGAGCTCAAACCTTTGCTTACCAACAACCAACTAAAAACGAGGTAAATTCAAACTATTTTTATCTTATAGGAAAAAAATTAAAGTTTTCAATAATGCTCATTATTTACAAGTACTTCTATATTATATTGATTTCATATAATTACTGTATATATTTGTTCATTTCTTTTATTTGTATTATTTATCACATTATTTTTATATTTACAGGTGTGACTTACTTAATCGATCATATTTGATTTGAAGTCATTGATTATAGATAAACACTATTTTATATTATTGTGTTATACTTTCATTCTAAATTTCATTATTAGATGTAACAAGGAAGTTTATGATGCTTGTGATGATGTAAAAACTCATTATAGGAGTCGGTGAAATTGGTGATGGAGCCACCTACTTTTCTCCACATGAGATATACCGCATTATTTTGTTATCAATCATCAAAGTACATATGATATATTTGTCGAAGTTTTTTGTTCATTCAACCCATTGTGTTATACTTTTATTTCGAATTTAATAATTATAAGACTTGTTCTTCTTTTTACATTATAAATATCTTCTGCAAGTATTTATTTTTAATTATAATATCAATTTTACTTTTAATGTTAAAAAAATTCGTTTGAAATTTTTACAAATCCCGTGCAAGACACGGGTACTAAGCTAGTATAATACTAAAGAAGAAATAAATTTTGCCACATGTAATCACCACATTAAGCCACATTGGAATTTTCAAATCTCTTATTTATGTTTAGGGCATGTTTACTTTCATATTGGTTTATTTTCGAGTTTATAAACTAAATGAGTTTATACGGATTTATAGTTTATTTTCGGATTTATTTCTCAATGGGTTTATATATATAAATCATATAAGGTTGTTTACTTGTAGTTTATTTTTTGAGGTTTATTTTTGTTCAAAATACACTTATGCCCCTAAAAAAATCGAAAAATGACGGAGAATACATAGGATGAACAAAGAATATCGGGTTGGAAAAGCACAAGGCTAAAATCGGGTTTTAAACAAAAATAAACCTATCCAAGCAAAAATAACCATGCTCAGATAAGTTTATTTTAGAGTGGTTTATAAACCCGAATAAAACCATAGAAAATTAAACTAATATCCAATTAAACACGCACAAAAATTAAACTCAGAGTTTATAAACTAAATGAAACAAAAATAAGCTACAAGTAAACATGCCCTAAATGAGTTTATACAGGTTTATAGTTTATCTTTGAGTTTATTTCTCAATGGATTTATATATATATAAATCATATAAGGTTGTTTACTTGTAGTTTATTTTTGTTCATGTATAAGTTTATTTCTGAGTGATTTATAAATCTGAATAAACCCATAAAGAATTAAACCAATCTCGAAGTAAATACGCACAAAAGTTAAACTAAGGGTTTATAAACTAAATAAAATAGAAATAAACTACAACATGCCCTAAGGGTTTAGTCCATTATTTTCAATTTTATTTTGTTTAGTCCATTATTTTCAATTTTATTTTGTTTAGTTTCTTAATTAAAAGAATGATATGAGATACGAGATATATTAGAAAATATTATGATATAAACAAAAATAATTTTATTTTAAAGGTATAAATATACACTAACAATTTTGATTTTGTTTATTTTAATTGTTATCATGCAATTGATGTGCTTTAAGTTATGATTCAAAATTATTTGAAAGTATTTTGATATTATATAAATGGGACGGAACGGACCTCAAGAAGTTAAGGCTCGTATCACGTCCTAGATACTTATTGACGTACGGGTTGCTATTTTCATGAAATTCTGGCAAGGTTGGGACGGGATTTGGCCCTTATCACGTCCCGGATACTTGTTGACGGACAGGTTGTTATTTTTATGAAATTCCGCCGGAATGGGACAGGATCCGAATCGGATAAGATTGAGATTTTCGGGATTTGTTTACACTTCTTTATATGTATTAAAAAATTTCGTGCACGGCATGGTCCTAAACTAATATTCAATGGAATTTGGAAATACTAAATTAGGACCGGAGGACTGGAAGAGGATATCTCCAATGGAATTTGGAAATACTAATTAAAAATGTGCTTATTTTTTATAACATATCTATTCTAGATCTCAACCTTTTATTTTAATTAGAGGTTTAGATCTACACAATTCCACTGTCAAACTATCATTGAACTTCACCGAGCCAGACCGGCCAACCGAATGCCCAAGTCAACCTTATAACCATAAGGAATTGAGCATCATACTCTGGAAAGAGAAATTAACACAAATCATATATATATTTGTGCCAAATCCACGACAAAGTAATTTCCCAATACAATTTCAAGTGGTCATTTTATCAAATGCCATTCATAAGAAACCATATAATGTGAACTAACGCATGACAGAAACAGAGATTGCAAGGTAATAGTTGAACAAAAAGAAAGAAAGGCAAGTGAACCTGAGCATCCAAGCAAAGCTATTAACATCAAATTTTCCAAAGTAACACGCACACAGCATACAATCTCCTCATCATAGGCTAGCATATAGTTCATCAACTTCAGCGAACTCGGCTATTGAAGACATCAAGACCCATCTCAGTAGGATCGGTAGCCTGCAGCTCTACCTGAATACCGTCAAGCTCCCTCTTGAATCTGTCCTTGGAGCTTGCATAGATCATCTTGCTCCTCACCTTTGATGTGTCGGGTGACCTTCAATGTATAAAAGTGACATGAATAAATCAAATTATGGTTGGCAACAAAATTGTGATGTTTAGACAAGAACTGCAGAATCTGGCCAACAAATGTTACCAGGCGATGAAAAAGATCCGGCTCTTTGGGACATTCTCGTCGGTCACAAAATCGAAATCAAAAACAGCATAGCGACATTCGTCAGCAGGAAGGCAGGCAGTGAAGTCTTCATAGCCTTCAGCAGGCTCTCCAACCTTTTCAACAATAACCTGCTTTTGTTCCAGTTCAATCTTGTACACTATGTAGCGATAAGTCCTCTTCGCTTTCAGCTCAAGAAACTTCAGCTTACATTCATCATGTACAGCCACCCCAGATGCTGCATTGGCCTAACATGTACACGAGAAGCTTTACACAAATGCAACCTATTTGATGCATATTTTATCATCTCGAATTCATCTGAAGCTTGACAATATTCTTCAACTTAATGAATTATAATAATAGTTTGACAAGTAACTACTAGTTTGGGTTTTGAGATGCAAATCAATTGTTGAGTTAATCAACACAGAAACGCTTTGCTGATACCACTTATAGCAAACCAGATTGAAGATAGCATTTGCATACATAATAGTAATTACAACAAGGCAATGACTAGCCAAACCCATCTGATCAAAATTGACTGATTGAATTTTTCTATCTATGAAATAGAGGATAATGTCAGATTTGGTCAAACAAACAACCTTCTCTTTCATATTACAACGATTAAAAAAAAGCCAACCCCAAACCTCAAGCAGAACAGGTCAGCATCTCACTATAAGATATTCATACAAACTCAAAGCAAAAATTAAATCAGGTATGCCAACCCAACTAGAATAATTAAGAGAAACTGCAACCTCTCATCTAAAATATGATTCTTCACTTCACGAGCTCACAAAACCGAATGCAAAACTAGGTTATCAAACCCATCAAGTTCCGATTTACCGAATCCCCTTATACTACCAGCAGAAAAACCAGCATAATATCACGAATCAACGAAAATCAAATTTCCGAAATCAAGTAAATGAGTTATCAAAATCAATTTTGACAAGATACCACACGAGATCAGCACAGAAAGTAAAAACAAAACCAGATCTACGAGTTCAGCACACAAGAGAACCCAAACTCGTCAGAAATTTCAACAAGTTCCTTCTTCATAAGCAATCAGATCAAGATTCAGAAACCAAAACCGAAATAAAATCGACTGCAGTTCAAAGTTACAACGAACAGTCAAAAAAATCAAATCCAACCAAGCAAAGAGATTATAAAAGATAGATACCATAGTAGCAAGAGACGATCGGAGACGACAGATGAGGAAGAAAGCTAGAGAGGAGAAATTTTGTAGAGGAATAGAAGATGGAGAGATGTGAATAGTAGGAGTATGGTGGAAGGTAAATAAAGCTTCTTTTTCTCTCTCTACTCTCACACTTTTTTGGTCTGTGGTGTGGAAGAAAGAGAACAAGTATCTCTTCTCTTTCTCTCTCCTCCCTCTAGCTTCTGCAACTAAAAAAGGGAAATTCGGTGGATGGACATTTGCTGAGGAAATATCATGATGGTGGACATTCGTGACAACCGAGATAGACAAGGCAATGCATAAAGTCGGTCAATTTACTTAAACCAAAGGCATCCAACCCAGTCCCACCTGTTCTTCATCATTAATCGTTTAATTTTAAAACATAAGTACTGTTGTTTAGGGACGTTATTACAAAACAATTTGTACATAAAAGTATTATTTATACATGTATGATATGTCGAGGTGTCAAAAAATCAAAAAGTTAAAAAAATTATTTATCTTAATATATTATAATATTATTGAAAGTGATAAAATGTCAGTTGACATGGTCTAAAATGGGGTGTTACCATTTAAATTATTGTTTTGCTAAGTTGAATAAATAGCTACCTCTTGAAAATCGATTATGAAAGACATTGAGCTTTTTACAAAGTCAAAAAAAATATATTCGAAGGAATTCGTAGTGAAAAAATACCATCCTCTATCATGCGAATATATTATTCTTTTGAAGACTTGGACAGTTGGACTGGACATGTAATGTAATGTAAGGTAAATATTGCGATATTATTTGGGCCATTTTGGGCCTTGTGAGCCCAAAACAATGAGCCGCAAAGTGGGAAAGCCCATGACTGGTTGCTCTTCACTAGAAATTAGGGTTTTTTTGGATCGACGAGTGTTAAAGGTAGAAGACGCGGGCACTAGGGTTTTCTTTTTCATTGGAGAGGAGATAGGAGACGCGGACACCACCAGATTCCAGCAATGGGTAACAATGGCTACAAACACTTTATCTATTGCTATTGCGAGTTTTGGTTCTATAGTTTTCGTTGAAGTCATTTTCTGATTGAGGCTTTTTGTTAATCTCTTTGTAGCAAGGATTAAGGTTCATGAACTCAGGCAGAAGAACAAGACCGATCTTCTCGCTCAATTGAAAGATCTCAAGGCCGAGCTTTCACTCCTTCGCGTTGCTAAAGTCACCGGCGGTGCTCCCAACAAGCTTTCCAAGATGTAAATTTTCCTCGCTTTTTGTCTCTTTTGGGTTGTTCAGAATTTATCACTTGCTTGTTAAATTGTTTTCGATAATTGAAATTGAATTGTTGTGATTTGCTATCGCAGTAAAGTTGTGAGACTTCAGATCGCACAGGTTTTGACTGTGATTTCGCAGAAGCAGAAGGCTGCTTTGAGAGAAGTGTACAAGAACAAGAAGTACTTGCCACTTGACCTTCGTCCTAAGAAAACCAGGGCCATCAGACGTCGTCTTACCAAACACCAGGTAACCTTCCTTCATTTTGAATGTAGAATCCGTTTATTGATTTTCAGCTTCTAATTATGTAAGATATTGTGTCGGTTGAATTTCAGCATTGTGTATGTACTGCTTTGTTGATACGAATACATCGATAAGTTTAGGCCTTTTTTTTTGGTTGTGTATAATGATAGTTTATGGTCCAATTTTGTGATCAAATCAAATCACTTGAATTATGTGGCCAATAATCCTTACCTTAGTACATCATCTGGAAGTAGGATTATGGTTTATGATTCATTTACGTTCTGTTGCTTTTGATCTTGCATCATTTATCTCTCAATAGATATTCTAGTTTAAAACTAGAAGATTGTTTTTTGTCATTGTTTAAACAAACATTCCTTTTCAAAGATTGTCATTCACGTGAAAAATTATTTTGTTAGAAATGCATCTTATCTTGATTTAATATAAATCTTTGATTGTGTATTGCTTAAATTCTTCTCTTTTTCAGCTCTGCTACACCAAAAGAGTATAACATAACAGATTGTCTATTACTTGTTATGCAGGCTTCCCTGAAAACAGAACGTGAAAAGAAGAAGGAAATTTACTTCCCCATGAGGAAATATGCTATCAAGGTGTAAAGCTCTTGATCTGGCATCAATCCTTTTACATTCCGTGTTAGTTCCTGATTCTATTTGTCAAAGTTTTGTTTGTGTTGAGACTGCCAATTTCTACTAGCATGAGGATTGTTTCCATTTGAAGGATCGTTTTCTTAGTGGCTGAAATTTTGGAGATCATATTTTGTCATTTAGAAAATACTCTTGTTTCTCGATGCAGCTAGCTTTAAAAAAAAACTTGAGTCTGGGTGTACTTGCGTCAGTTTATGTTGTCTGCTGCAGGAATTCTTCATGTGATGGTACGGTAGCTTGTAGGTTGATTTTGCATCACTATGGGTTCTTCTAACTTGTAGTTTTTATGAATACTAACAAACCCATATATCTTGTTAATACCCTTCTCTAAAATCAAACTTGTATTATAGTTCATATATCTTGGTAAATTTCCAACTTAATCATCCATAATGTTGTGCTAGAAACCACAGTCCATTTGGGTGTAGTCCATTCGACTGTTCACAATGGGAATGAGTGTTGAATTTTTTCATAAATTTCATCCTCCTTATGACCTCAATCAACTCATCTTCAGAAAGGTCTGACAAGTCCGATAAGTCTCATAAATCGGTTCTGCCCAATGCGTTCAGAGTCCAACACAATAGAGTTCACCGTGAAGTTAGCTGAGCGAGCTTTGTGTTTTTTCAATGTCGCCTCTGCCTCCTACATAGTCCACTCCCAAACTGATCTAGCGAAATGACCCAGTCGTATTCAATTTGACTCAAGGAAGCAACTTCCACTTGTTGTTCCACTGTTATAATCGATTATCCTTCTGCTCGTAAAGTCAAGACTCTATCTCGCTTGTGATACCAAATGCTCTTGCATTTCTCCACCTCCACAGCCTCGTACGCGTTGTTATCAGCAAAACCTCTCTATACGTGATTCAAAATCACATTTGTATCAAGGGATTTCATCTAGGCAAGAAACCTCCCGAGGGGATTTCCGTATATGAGAAAAAAAACTGGAGAAAATTATTGCATCATAACTACACTTACGAATTAAAATCAAATCACACATGTTTTTTTTAACATGGGTATACAAGGGTGATACCACCTCTAATTTTCTCTAAAATCAAACCAAGTGAAGAAAAAAGAGTAAATTTAGGCCATACCATAATCTCTAATATTTTATAACCCTCATTTATGTTACATAAACGTACAAGTTGAAATAGTTTTGTGAGACATTTTTGTGTTTTTTTTTCTTAAAAAATTATTATTATTATTATTATTATTATTATTATTATTATTATTATTATTATTATCATCATTATTGTTTTTATTATTATTCAATAAACAACTTTCAAATAAAACCATATGGAAAAAAATCTTGTGTTTAAAACCAACTATTTTTAACGAAATATACTCATATTTACTCGCAATTATATATTTAGTAATTCTCTGTTTGAAATTTTATAACAATTGAAGATTTATATATAAGAATGAAGTAGTGGAGGAAAGGATAGTTAATTAGAACAGTATTAATTCAAATATCCCAAGCGCACTGCCGCACTGCTATGAGAGCGTTCGGTTGTAGGGCTGTGCAACCGGTCCAGACCGGACCGGATTGGTGGACCGAAAATTTCAAAAACTTGGACCGGGGACCGGATTTGGACCGAACCGTTACGGTCCGGTCCATTCCGGATTGAACTGGTTTGGACCGGAATAAAATAAAATAAAATAAAAAATATATTTTTTTTGCAAAAAACTACAATTTTTTAATTAAATATTTACAAAATATATATGATTTTTTAATATATATAAATTTAAATTAATAAAAAAATTTAAAAATATAAATTCCGGTATGAGCCGGTCTTTTCCGGTCCGGACCAGAATTGGACCAGGACCGAAATTTCCTAAAATCCCGGACCGGATTTGGTCCGAGACCGGACTGGACCGGAAAAAATTGGTCCGGACCGGTCCGGTTTTCCGGTCCGGGTCAATTTCGCACAACCCTATTCGGTTGTACTTGTTTATGAAATTTATGAGATTATTGTGACGACAATTATGAATTTTTTTTTAATCTTACGATAATAGATTTTGAAAAGAAAGGGCGATTTTAAAGGCACGGATGATGTATTTACAATTGTACGACTAATCCGGGATTCGTGACAGAAAAGGAAAAAGAAGAAAAAAAAACTGACACGGTCACAGGATCACGTCAGAATTTTTTTTAATTTCCCCCCCTCTATATTGGTAAAATTTATGAAATAAACCTGTCACGGTTTCTGGAGCCTTAGCCACCGCAATTCCGAAACCGTGACCGTGTATATTTTTTCATGGCTACGATTTCCAAAACAGTGGCAGTTACCCGTAAACGTCGTGCATTTGTGAGTTTTATCGCCACGAAACTTATTCTTTTCGAAAAAAATTATGAAGGAATTACAAGGTTTTTGCAATTCCCCACACTGTTACACATATAACGAACGGATCCTGTATAAATGCGTTGAATGATGATTGATGAAGATGGGGTGTGAGCATGGATGGATGGTCATGCTATCTTGCATGCATTATTGGCGCCAGCTGGATACGCACCCAAGTGAGACTCTTATAATTGTCAGCTGTTTTAATACAAACCATCTTCTTTGGATTTGTGTTCTTTCTTTTCCGCAGTCAACCACTTAGAACTTAATATATAGTGATATATTTGTAATAAGCAGACGGTCAAAATTGACTACTTATCGCGATATGACTTATATTATCGCGTTAGACAAGTTACACGAGTTCGGCTCAAACTCATTTATTTTTTAAACGATTTAAATATAAACATGTAAATATAATTTGAAGATCATATAAAATTTATATTCTTTTACAAATAACTTATTTGTTGAGGGGATTATGTCTAACTTAAGGTGTAAAAATGATAAATTTATCAGAATATTTTCAACTATAGTTAAATTTTACCCGCCTTAAGGAAATAATTAAAGTATTTGCCTTACTTCACAAGCTCCTTGAAAATGTCCATGCATGTGGGCAAGTCACAAAATGACCTATCTAAATGGCATCTTCCCTTATAATAAAATGAGTTACATAACATAACGAAAAGTCAGAACACACTCGAATCATAAGTCGCAATATAAATTTATTATAAATTATGAATATTAACCCAATAAACGTATACTAACTAATTACATTGAGCACGAACTTGAGAAAACAAAATAATTATTTATCAACATGACTAACATCTATAATTCTACCCTAAAATTTTCGTAGTTTTTCGTTGTAGGAATCCGCATCTGCCTCAAGCTGGGGCGGATGCGGACTGAGCTTGCGCACCGAGCCCTATTTAGAGCGAGGCGCATTCTTCTTCCGCTTTCCGCCACACTTTCTTCTCCATCTCTCATTCGATTTCCGTCGGCGATTCAACATCTCCATCTCTCTCACTCGATTTTCCGCCGACGATTCAACATCTCTCTCAGCGGACCATGACTCGGGGTTCAGTATCACAACAATCTGAAGTTAAGGTTAGTTTTGAATGTTTTTTTTATTGTTTTTCTTAATTTTGTTGATTTAGGCTTGAAATTTGTTGGTTTAGGAAGATTCGGTTAGTTTAGAAAGAACTGGAATTGGATCGCCTACGAACTTTAGTGTTTTTCTTTCACGTTTTTTTGAAATTTTTTCGGAGTTTAGAATAGTCCTTTAATGGTGGATTCCGGCGAGATTCTGGCGGGATTCCGGCGAGATTATTTTTTGTAAAAAAACTATAATTATATAATATGTAATTTTTAAAAAACTATAATTATCCTCGGTTTTAACTTGACACTCACTTCACGCTCCACGTTTTTGGCCCGTGTGGGAGTCAAACGTCCTGCATATGCATGACCTTTTAACATCGACGGAATTACGTGGTTGTAGACTTCACATACAACCCTCAATGACCATTTGTCTTCTTCAAGTTGTGCCCCCCCAAGTGAAAACTTGCACATACACTTCTTTGAATTCTTCTTCCGACTAGAACTTGGAACATGATCGGGATCAACATCTTTCACCATTCTAACATCTCTGTGTCTATCACATGCAAATTGTAAGAGATGAAACCCCGTCTATCCAACCATGATTTTTTTATGACCAACACAAAATTCATTGAGTTGGTCATATACCGAGTCCAATCCAATAAGTTTTCTCTATCCGAAAAATATCCATAGAGCTCAAACTTGGACGAAAAATCGGTACCAATTGCATGAGAATATTTCATAACATACTAATAAAAATAAAATAAAGTAAGTGTAAGTTCGACAATTTCGGTTATCTATTCTAACATGTCTAAAACTAATTTGACAATATCGTTTCTATCTTCTAACATGTCTAAAACTAATTCAACAATTTCGGTTCTCTATTCTAACATGTCTAAAACTAATTTCACAATTTTCGTTCTCTATTCTAACGTTTAAAACTAATTTCGACAATCTCGGTTCTCTAGTCTAACATGTCTAAAACTAATTCGACAAATTCGATTCTCTAATCTAAAGCATGTATAAAAGTAATTACGTTAAAGTGATAATTGTACACTTACCTCGATACGTGTGACAAGTTCTTCCGGATCACTATATTTGTCGATATCAAATGACATAGTTGTGCTTTCACCATCGGATTCTACATCTTTTTCAGAATATGTCGACATTTTCACGGATTTGTTAAACGACGTGTTGTCAGAGGTGAATAGTGATATGATTTGACACACAGACACATATATATAGGCATGTATCCAACGACTCAATTGTCAAACGACTACATCTACAAAGGCTATATTATAACGGACATTTTTCAACATTGGCTCACCAGGCTGAGGCACTTGCCGATTCCGCATCCGCCTCATCCTGAAAGTTGGTGTGGATGCGAAATCCGCTTGCACCCTAACCTGGTGGGCACGCGGAGTCCGAATGCAATTGCATTTGCATTCTCTTGAGTATGTACCCGAATTTATTTTTTCTTTTTTATGATAACTCTAATTTCTTTTTGATATTGCAATTGCATCACCTTATTCGTCAGTAAGGTCTCACAGTTTCTGAATTCCGCATACAACGTGCGGTCAAAGCCCACTTTACCCATCCTAACTCTTATGTCGGTCGTGTTTGGCTGCTACTCAAATATCCAATTTTTTAATCAACCTTATCATACCCTAACGCTATAAATATCCCAAGCAATCTCTATTCTCCAAACACACCCTCCATTATTCTCTTCCAAATCATACAATGTCGAATAACAAAACCAGCACCTTCTTCTTCAACCTCACACTTCTCATTCTCCTTTCCATCCTTTCAAAATCAAATTCCTGCAACCCCATAGACAAAGAAGCTCTTCTACACTTAAAATCCAAAATCACAGCAGACCCATCAAATCTCCTCAAATCATGGAATTCCACCACTGATTGCTGCTCTTCCTGGGAAGGCATCGACTGTGATATCTCCCTCCGCGTCGTCAATGTTTCCCGATCATGTCTCCAGTCCGGCGACGACTTCATCCTCGATACATCCATGAATGGCTCTCTTTCACCATTTTTGGGTAATCTCACTTCTCTCAAACTCCTTGATCTCAGTGATTGCAAGAATTTGAAAGGCTCAATCCCATCTCAGCTTGGTAATATCGTTTCTCTCAATTTCATCTTCCTCAATGATAACAAATTCACCGGTCCAATTCCCACTTCATTTCAGCGTCTTGTTAACCTCAAACGATTTTATTTGAATAACAATGCTCTTTCCGGTCACCTGCCTTCCTCTGTTTTCGCCTCATTCACTAAACTCTCCGATCTCGGTTTGTCCGGTAACGGTTTTACCGGTCCAATTCCGACTTCGTTTGGAGAAATGCTTCCCTTATCTACTCTCGATCTCCATGATAACAAGCTTTCCGGTGAAATTCCGTCTGAGATTGGGAATCTGATCACATTGACTTACATTGACATTTCATCGAATCGGTTAACCGGAACCATCCCAAGCTCCATTGGTGCTCTCAAAGTCCTAAACCTGCTGTACCTCAATGACAATCGGTTAACCGGTTCAGTTCCTTCCACCATTGAAGGCCTAATCTCATTGCAGTTCTGCAGATTGAGTGACAATGACTTGACGGGCCCACTTCCATCTTCAATCGGCAATCTCCCCAAAATTCAGAGACTCTATATAGACAGCAACAAGCTTACTGGAAGAATTCCTAGCTCAATCGGAAACCTAATTAATCTCACAGATTTGGTTCTCTCAAACAACCGGTTTGTCGGTGGAATTCCCTCTAGCTTCGCGAAACTCGCAAATCTTCAAGACCTAGAAATCGCCGGAAATCAATTAACCGATACCATCCCTTCTCAGTTAGCCAAATTACAGAACTTACAGATTTTGGATCTCTCAAACAATCCACTTAAGCTAATTACCATTCCAGTTCTGTTATCGAAGCTTCCTATACTCTTCAGACTATTTCTAGGAAACACAGGACTGAAAGGCGAACTCCCAACCTGGCTTGCATCCACATCCATATCCACTCTTGATCTATCAAACAACAAATTAACCGGAGAATTGCCGACATGGTTGAGTAACATGACCAATCTCGCCCTTCTGAATCTATCAAGCAACGGATTCCAATCTACAATCCCTAAACAATGGTTGAAAATGTCTGGTCTCAATGATCTTGATCTACACAACAATCAACTCAGTGGCGACATCAACGTTGTCTTCTCAAAGCAGGGTTCGTACAACTCAATTGACGTGTCTGGTAACAGGTTCACCGGCCCAATTAGCGATGACTTCGGAACTCAGCCTGCAATGGCGCCGATCACGTCGCTGATTCTCTCGAGGAATAATCTAGGTGGGGATATCCCGAAGTCGATTGGGAATCTGACGAGTTTGGTTGTATTGAAAATGGAGTATGACAGGCTTTCCGGGACGATTCCGGTGGAGATTGCTGATGATAGCCAGCTGACGACGATCTTGTTATCAGGAAATCAGCTAACCGGGAGTATTCCGGCGCAGGTATTGGGATTGGCGAATTTGGAAACGTTCAATGTATCGGGGAATAGGCTGACCGGAATGATTCCGGTTCATAAAGCTAAGTTGCCGGTTTCTGGGTTTTTGGGTAACCCTGGTCTGTGTGGATCGCCGCTTCCCCCATGCAAGAAGAACTAGATGCTTGTAAAGTGAAGCATTATCTTACGTGTTAAAACAGGTTTAACAGCAATAATGTTGATCAATTCAATCTGCTGGTTTATATAATTGAAAACGAAAGTGTTGAATTCATTCATTGTCAACAATCAAGCTGTCGTGTTGTATTTTTCAGAACAATCAATAAAATATCAGTCTTTTGGATTTTGCAACTACTAATAATTTACGTGTAGCTTTCAATAATTTCTTTTATAATTGTTCATGATTATTATTGTTATTCAATAAATTAAACTATAATGATAAACATTTCTTTCTATTAATTTCCACTACTATTATTGTTCAATAATTTCTTTTATATGGGATATACCGTTCAAAAAATAAAGGGTCATGATACACGGTGCATTTAAATTGATTTTAACAAACATATGATCGTGGTTGAATTGCAATTTTATTGGCTAGGGTATCAATATTAAATGGTGGTTTTAATTTAAACTGGATTTTTTAAATAAAATTTATACATATAATGACAATTTTATTAGGGTCTGCACATAATCACCTCCGAGTTCATAGGCTTCCCGGGTCGAAATAATTTATCCTATCAATTAAGTTTGATGGACAAGTTAGGAAAATTGAGTATGATGCACAATACTTAGAGATTAAGTAATAATCATCGATCTATGTAATTTCTGCAATTATATCTTTTATTAAAGTGATATTAAATAATGGCTCAACGTGAGAGTGTGAGACCGCTTATACTAGCCAATATGTTAAGACGTACTCCACGATGTTTGTTGAGGTTTACCCTTTAACAAATCGATTTTATGATGAATTGAGTTGAGTAAATTTCCAAGATAGTTGGGGTAATGGAGTAGTCCTTTTTGTTTAATATTTACAAACTAGATTTCTATACTAATAATAATAATTTTTAAAAAGGATAAAATGGGATATGATTAACTGGCTAAAAAAAGGAAGTGTTTGTTCTAACATAATTTGGATAATTGAAATCTCATAACAGAAATCGAACATCATAAATCGGTATATGAAACCGGATAGCAGGAAACGGATAACTAAAATCGGATGATAACGAACATTAAATAATTGATTATTTAATATATTATTTTAATTATTTACTTTGTAAAATACCTTTTTATGAAATTTCAAGAAGATCGAAGGGAGCCTACTTGTTAAAGCTCGGATCGGGATATAGTTGTTGTTGCTCAAGCCTTGCCGGAAGCGCCGATGCCGGAGGGAGCCTACTTGCAACCACCACCCTCACCGGAAGCCCTAATCGGGTGTGATAAATTTTTGGTATAATTACAAAATTGACCCTATACTTCTAAATTATGTTTATGGCCCAAGCGTAATAAAGAAACCCGTTAGTGAGCGACGAGTAGTAGCGCATGTGGAGCAGCAGATGACGATCCGTGGCCATAAATTGGAGGAGGCCCACTTGTCACGGAGTCAATAACTCCACGTCCGTTGTTCCACCAATCCGGGTACCCAATTATTTTGAAGCACGTAGAAACGTCGTGATCGGGCCGATTGCAATGGGTATAAGTAATAGAAGTTTTGGGACGAGAATTATTTCTGGAAATTTTATGGGCAGCAAATGCAAACGAATCAGTATAAATTTGTTTTGCTTTAGACATAGATTTTACCTGCTCCTTCTGGACAGTAAGCGAGTACACTGTTTGATTTTCGGAAGAGGTTCTTTAGATATTATGTTGGATCGTAGTGTGGAATAAATCGTTTCATCCAATCCCATAAGAAACTGATGAACTCGTTCGGTGTCTTTAGTCGTAACTGTATTTTCACATGTTCAGGTACATTTGCAGATTTCACTTGATAGTTGAGAATCCAAATCGTCCCATAATCGTTGAAGTCGACCAAAATAAACCGCAACCGAATCATTCCCTTGAACACAACGAGCAAGAGAAGACCGGATTTGGAGAAGTGTAGGAACATTGCGCATAGAAAAACGTTGTGTAATATTGGTCCATACCTCCTTACCTGTTGGACGAATCGAAATGGATGAGCGAAGAGATTTCTCAATTGAGTCGAGAACCTAACTAACCAGCATAAAATTAATGCTTTTCCAATACTTGAACTCGTTTGATGTCTCGGCTGGTTTGGCTATGGTCCCATCCAAAAAACTTCTTTGTGTTTAGTAGAAAACGCAGTTAGAAGAGCAATCTTCCATTTAGGATAGTTGTTGTCCGTTAGAATTAACTGGAAAATAGAGAGACCAGGGTGATCCAAAGGGTGTAGGTAGAAATATGAGGCAAGCGTTAGAGCTTCACCAGCCATGATTAGAATAAATAACTTGAATGAATGAAGAGATGAACGAGGGAGAAAAATTGTAGATCTGATAAAGGAGAATACGATTAGGTTAGAAAAAGAAGGATCGTGGTTTAGTCTGATACCATATAGAATGGGATATGTTAGAATCTTATTTATTGATATTGATCAAAGGTCTATTTATACAAAAGATATATCCATATAAAGAAATACAGAAGGCTGAAAATAAAAGATATGCAATAATCTATGAATATACTATTTAAAAATATGTACACAATATATTAGTATCCAATAAGTTGTAAAGATACGGAGCTATGGACCGAGTTGTTATAAAAGAGGAGTTATTCAGGCTCGGTTCAGTAAACATTCAACATCGTTTGTTTTAAATGAGTCGAATATGAACACATTTTAAAGTTTGTTTAATGTTAGATGACTTATTTAAAAACGAGTCAAACTTGAGCATGTCAAAGTTCAGTTCGTTCGGCAAAAATAACACTATAGTGTCGTTATTTAGTTGAGCTACTCGAATAAAAAAAAATCTCAACTCAAGATGGGTTGATTTCTAAATATGTGGAGTGTGAACACAATTTAAAACTTGATCAAAATTATATTTAACGACGATACAGTTTGTCAAACAAGTAGGGGTGTATTACGAGCCGAACGAGTCGAGCATTGGCAATTTGGCATGCTCAAGCTCGGCTCGCTTAACCGAACCCGAGCCGAGCCTAAATTTATACGAGCTTTAAAAAATGTCTTCATATTTGGCTCGTTTAGGAAGTGAACGACCTCGAACCGAGCTTTTGACCAATCGAGTCCGAGTACCTCAGCTAAAATAATGTTCCTATAGTTTTATTTTAGCCGAAGAAGTTGAGTTTTACCCGAGCGAGTCGAGCGTTGACATGCTCAAGTTCAAACGAGTCGAGCCTAAATTTTATACGAGTTTAAAATATGTTCATATTTAGCTTGTTTAGAAAATAAACGAGCTCAAGTCGAACTTTTAAAGAACCAAAAACAAACCGAGCTCGAGTAGCTTGTATCACGTTACATTCCTACGAACAGGAATTATTTTCTTCATCTTCGGGCATTTGCAATAGCCATCAGTAAGTTGGATGCAGATTTGTGCCTAAGACAAATAAATGGGCCGGACAGGGAACAAAACTTGGGCTTGTGAGGTCCATTAATTGCGTTAGTTTCATTCAAGATGTGTTATTTCTAAATACAGTATTTTTCCAAAAGGGTTGAAATAGTAAATATTCTTTTTGCATATATATCATTTTTATTTAGTGATAAAATTCCATTCTACGTTACAAGAATCTGCTAAAAGTTTTTGACACTATTATAAATCTATAAAAAATAAAATTAAAAAAAACTTGACATATAGCTGATTAAGTTTGTTCACGATTTTTTTGTAAAAATGACAAGATAATTTTTTGAGATTCAAGGCTAAGACCTTATTCTTTATTTCTTTTTTTTTTTACACAGTCAGTTGAGCTAACCCCACAGTTCGCCTTTGCTTGTCATGATCTACAAAGTAACCATGTAACATAGGATTTTAAAATAAAACTATAGGGTGCATTGATTATCACTCATTACTATAGATAATGTGAAATCTAATTTGATGCATAAGTGTTGTGTAATATAAGTTATATTTATACTTAATATATAGTTAGATCATGTGTAAATAATGTAATATAGTTTGATATATGAGTGTAATGTAATGGAAGTCCAATATGATATTAGGCCACGTAGACTCAAGCCCAAGGCACCATGTTAAATTTGGGCACCAAATTTTATATAGTTAGTACTATATTTTAGAGATTTACAGTTAGTGTCTTATATTTTACAACTGTTTGGATCCTACCAATACTTTTTCGGTTTGTGGATTGTATCACGAATTTTATAATCCTCTACAATACATAAGTTGATATTTGTTGATATTTTTTAAGGGAATATTCCGTAATTTTTTAGATTATACCTAGTAGTTTTTAAGTTTTGGATCGTGCCCCTGCTTTTTTTTTAAAAAAATCTCAAAATGTTAATTTATAGATGGCCGAAGGATATATTTCGTAAAACTATATATATAAAAATGCGATTCATCGAAAAAATCATGTAAGTATAATCTAAAAAAGTCTAAAATATAAAGATATAATCCGAAATTTCCAAATTCCTTTGATAATTTGAATATGTTAGGGTATTTAAAAATAATATCACCCATAGCACACAAATTTCAAGGACCGGACCTGGTGTAATGTAAGTGATATGTGCACTTATAACTATAGATAAAGTGCAGTCTCGTTCAATCCATGAATGCATAGCAATGTTCGTCATATGTGCACTCTTACTCAATATGCATCATGTGCGGTCTAAGTTGATACATGAGTGTGGTGTATTGTATGCGATATGTGTACTCACTGGTATAGATCATTATAACTATACTTCATACATTAGTACTATATAGTGTAGGTGATGTGTGCACTTATTAATACATAAGGACGTCTAATTTGATACATGAACATAGTGTAATGTATGTAATATGTGCATTCATTAGTATCGATCATGTATAGTCTAGTTTAATACATAAGTGTAGTGTAATGTAAGTGATATATGCACTCACTTGTATCTATTATATATAGTCTATAAAATGGGTGCAATGTATGTGATATGTGCACTCTACTCTACTATTATAGATCATAACTCATAAGTTAATACAAATCATGTGTGTCAGCAGTTTGATATATGAGCACAGTGTAATGTATGTGTGATATGAAATAATTTATTTATTTATTTATTTATTTATTTTAATGTATATTCTTTCAAAGTATTGCACATATTTAAAAAAAAAGAAAATAAGTTTTGAAAAGTAGTAAGCAACCTTCCCTTTATCAAATTTAAAAAAATTTCTAAAAAAATGGTGCTTTATCAGTAACTATTAAGAAAAGTATTAAACAAATTTAACTATATGATTTTTATTTTTTTAATTTTACCACTTATTAAATAATTGCCATCTTTTTTTAAACCAACGAGTAAATATTTTATTATAAAAAGTAATTAATATTTTTTTTTAAAAAACTATTCTCATTGACTCTCCCAATTAATGATCTTGAAAACGTAAAATAACACTTTAAAATTCAAGTGCTTAAACGACATTTTTTTTCGCGATCGGAGCAAGTAATAACTAAAAAAATTATGAAAAAAGCATTTAGGTACATATTTTTCTTAATGACAACCAAATAAATAATTAAATGAAGAAAAAAAAATGCGTCATATTTTTCCCCACCATATAAACCGTTTTCATAATCCTACACTATTATATAATATTAGGTGTAAAGTGTTATATAAATAATATATGTATTGTGTTAGTGTATTATTTGTAATGTTGATTATATATTTAAACATACAAACACCATTTGTTAAAAAAAAACATTGTAGAATACAGTACTTGTATATAAAACAAACATCATACATTCAAATAACACCAACTATTATCATTAAATTCAAAACAATATCAATTTTTAAAAAAATTGAAAGAGATACAAACCATTAATATATTTTTTTAAAAATGTGATTTATTTTTACGACAAAGTATCCTAGCTTTGACGATGACAATACAATTAATTTCTTAGATGTTATTGAAAAAATAAGTCATTTTTTTTATTATATATGCAAATTATTGATTTTATAAGTTGGGTATATTTTTTAGTGTAATGTCCACGATTTGGTATAATTTTGGGTCGTTTTTCATGAAATTTTATAAGAATGTTATGTGTTATTGATGGGATGGAATTGTATTTGGTATACTTCGTTCTCTTATAAAAAGATAATACCAACGTTTCGCAACTTCTCTAACATAGTTAACTATAACAAAATAAAACAGACAAGAACAATAAAGGCATGATCATGCATTTGAATGTATGAGAAGGGGGGAAAGAGAACGAGGGATATAAGAAAGTCTAAACCCATTTAAGTTTTTACTCTTATTTTAAAATATCGTCATTATAATCACAAATAAAAAAAACTGTCAAAAATAATTGTAAAAAATATTTTCAAAATATATTCAATTATAACAATTTAAAATGACACTCTTTTAATTATTGGGGACATAAAAATCAGTAGATCATCATTAGGTTATTAATGCCGATTAAAAATATCATTAGTTCACTAATTGCCCAAGTACCAATGCTCATTCATGGACCATTAATGTACACAAGAGAATCTAATCGATACCGAAACTAATCAAGAAAACAAGCTGAGGTTGAAAGGAAAAAAAAAATCCATAATGTGCTGGATTATCATGGATCTAATTAATTATGTGGTCAGAATCATTCTCTTTCGTTGAACTTTTTTCTCCAAAAGTCTTCGCTCCGCAACCATTACAATGCAGCCGCAAAACAGAAAACTCAAAGAACACAAGTTTTTGGACAAATAGGCATATACTTTTTAGTTTTTTACACGTTCAAAAGAAGAAATAAAATAAGAGAATCAAACTTAGAATTAGTTATAACCGTGATCAATCACCTCTCTCAAACTTGTGAAGACGGTTTCACAGAGACAGTTACAGATCTTCAATCAATCTTCTATAATGCTTTCTAGGTAAGGCATCCAACTTGAAACTTGACCTGCAGATCTACGATTTCTTCTAGTGGATTTCGGTTTCTTCTCAGGCACGACAACAAATGAACGATTGTTGTCATCGTTTTCTTTACCGATCTTCGATTCGCTCTTCTTCGTCTTCGACGATCTCTTGTGAGATCCATCGGACTTGTGAGATTTCTTGTCACCGTTTCTAGAAGGATCAGGAACGAGGAAGTAAATGCTCCCTTTTTTGAGCTCGGATTCCGGCGAAAGGATAAGAATCCGAGGAACGTCAACGCCCTGAGAGCAAGGCTTGCTGAGCACGTAGTTTGGATAGGCTTTGAGTATATCGCCGGCGGTGACTTGTCGTGTAATCTCATCCACGTGGCCGTTTAGATGGACGATTCGTATCAGATCTAAAGCTCCACAAGGGAGTACACATGCCAAACAGCATCTTAGGCTATTCCCCATTTATCTCGATCTTTCTTCTCTCTCTGCTTACGAATTACAATCCTGTTTAGATTTCAAATCTGAAAATGTTTTAGAACTTCCGATCTCAATCTATTGCTTTGGAAATGAGATTGAAATGGAAGAAGATAAATTTGTAAACGTGCGAGTGTTTTGTATGTGGGGACTGAAAGAGGAAATAAGCAGATAGCTGAAGACTAAAGAAGGAAAATAGTTCTCATATATAGAGGCGTAACCCGTAAACCTAACCGTACGGTAACGGCTCTTAAAAGACGAAATTGCCCTTACTTTGCGGTATTTATATCCGATTTTAAACCACTTCAGTTAACGCTTGCTTTGATCCAAATATTAGATTAAATTTAAACGCTCGCCGGTGACTGACAGTCCAAAACGTCTCTTTTACTATATAAAAATTTAACTATATAAGTACATATTCATATTTATGTTGTGCATAGTTGATTTTTTTATATATTTATTCTCGTAATTTGTCACCGCAAAATTGTATATATAGTAACAGTGTCAACAGATACAGATATATACAGTATCGTTTCAAAATTTAATGTTAATTAAAAGTTCTTAGTAATTAAACATTTAAACCTGGTTAGTCCAACCAAACACGGCCTAATGAAGAATAAATATATAGTAATGTGTTAATAAGAGATGAGAGATTGGCAATTAATAAGAATGATTGGAAATTAGTAAAACTAAAAAAAAGCTAAAACGGTGCAGGAGGGGGGTCCCACATAACTAACACCCATGATTGATGATCCCAGCCGATACAGCTATGATCACGCGGCAACGCCCATGAGCCATGGCAAGGAACATGGCTCCCCAACCTTATAACTCTAACTTTTTTAATAAATAATAGATAAATTTCTATTATTGTAAATACAATGCAACAAACTAACCTGCCAAGTATCTGACAATATGTTTTAAAAAATAGGTAGGGTTATTGTATACTTGTATGACTCGAGTTAATCGGTTTTAGGTTAAATTCGGCTCGATCTCGTTCACTTTTAAAGTAGATTAGTTTTATGCTTTGTCAAATATAGATCCAGAATCGTTGGGTTTAAATGCTTAGATGATACAATTTTCAGTAGAATTTGTTATATTAGTAAGTGGGGCTACTCGAGCTTAGTTTGGGTTCAACTCGTGAAATATTTAACTTAATTTGTTAACTAAATTAACAATCATATAATCTACTACCTATATAAACTTATTTTATCATAAATAGATATTTATTTTATTTTAAAAATACTTTAAGATTTTCGATAAAACTTGAATAATTTTTTTTTGGAACCAACTCAGTTGAATATCACCATTCTAAAACTTGGCCGGTCCGTTAATCTCGAATAACAAACCTACTAATTTGCTACATCTTTAAAATTATTTCATTACAAATAGATATTATTTTATTTTTCAGAAAATGCTTTGTGATTTAATTTCTTTTTAAACTTAAGATCAATCCGTACGTCAAGCATGCTAAGATATGAACAATGTTCATTGGAAATGTATTTTTTTTTCTTCAGAAAATGCTTTGTGTTTTTCATAGTGTAGATAATTATCCATTATAGTTTCTAGTTGTTGTTTGGGCTTATATAGTTTTAAATATGTGTTGTGTTATTATTGTTGGGCGATGGCGTAACATGCTAAGATATATAATACCTTGTTGATTGAGTGTTGTAAATCTGATGAGAATGTTGAATTGTAGTCTTGTGATAATACCTAAGGCAGCCTTAAGGCCAAGAACATAATAACAAAATAATAAGCTAAATAAAATCATAACATTTAATGGCTCATTTGTAAGCTTTAGGAATCATTTCCGATAACGGAATAAACCCGAATCAATCAAAAGTTATGTTTGTTTAAAGGTTTTTTAACACATGAAAGTGATCCAATTATTTCTATTTTCTTTCATTTCCCTTAACCGATTTCATTCCGTTTTCATTTCACCCCTTCAATCAAACGGACACTAAGAGTAATCCCAATCAAACGTAACTCTCTCAAGCCAAACACTCTCTTTGGTCTATAGAGAAGGAGAATGAGAAGGGTGTAAAAACCCTAGCCTCCAATTTTAAGAGTAATTTTTTGTTTCTCAATAAATGTAAAAGTAATCTTCTTTTTTCGTAAACAACAATATTGAAGAGTTTCTGAAAATCAAGAGGATTCTTAACCCCTATCAAAGTAAAAGCAGTGAAAAATAATCTTCCTTTGGGCTTCAAAGCTTCCATAACAAGATTAGGGTACACTACCTCAGATCCGTGCTTTCCACCTCTGCCCTGGATCAAACTTATCTACAGGCTATACCCGGATTCGTCGTCTCCTTATTGATCTTCGTAGGGATGTGATTCCTTCTAAATCGGTCCGAGTCGATTTGTTTGTGTTATGCAATGTCGTCTTCTCTTTTTGATGCTTGTCTTGGTGGTGTTTAGAGTGGTTTGTTTAGGAGGGAGCGTGGATTTGTGATCGAATCTTGATGACTCTGGCGCTAGTCCAAATTTGGGGTGTTTGTTGTTCCACAGGCTTCCTACATGTGTACTTCCTTCGACGATGAATGTTTCTGCTCGCCGCTTTCGTTTGACTGGATCATCCTTTTCTCGAAGTTCTCTTTGCTATCAGGATTCCGTGATGTATTTTTGTGTGTTTCTTTTTTCTATTGTTGTGTTCTCCATGACAGCTAGGTTGTCTGCCGATATTTTTCGGCCTTTTAATCCACTAGATGACATATCGTCTAGTGTTTCGAACCGTTTTTTTAATCAAATGTTTAAAAAAAGAAAAATCATAACGTCATCCTAATAATATAGTTTGATAAATCATAAGATTTGGAACAAAAGTGATACGGAGAATTTAAACAATATTCTTAGGAAATAATCATGACGACGACGAAAATGATCAACTTTTATAAGTTATACCCCTAATTAGATGTGTATAAGGATAAAGATCGATGTCACCTGTGATCTCTTTCTATTTTGGGTACGAGTATTGGATGATGTTGTATGATGGTCATACCACGTACGTATCCATCGAATCTTGGTCCGAGATCATCTCATCTTTTAGCATCGATTTTAGTCTTGAGCGACCGTATAAGATATAACAACATCCATGAAGGAGAAACTTAGAGTTTTTTTTTAATCTATTAAATAAGAAAAAGTAAAAGAAAAAAATTATCATAAAAAATTTTAAAACAATTTTCTCCTGATTTCAAAGATCATGCCCTATACAATTAACTCTTTTATGTGAAATGGAAAACTTTGTTCTGATTTTTTTGACACATCTCCTTTTCTTTTTTTTCCCCTTAAAACTCTCTTTATGATGTTAATGTATGTACACAAATGTGATTATATATGAATGATATATATATAATTGAGATGATTGTTTGTGAGTTGATAACCTGTGAACTAGTGAATTAAGATTTGGTATACCGAGAAAGATGATACTAGATATAATTTGAGTGAATATTTTCGGATATCCGATTTGATTCGAAGGTTCGGATATTCGATCCGATAGTTGTAAGTATGTCCAATATGAGAGTACCGAATATCCGACACTTCTATCCGAATTAAATATCCGATCCGGATATTCGATCCGAGTATTTTTCAGTAGACTAGTCAGATATATACAATCTTACTTTTTCCTCAAAATATCGGTCCGTATCCAATCTGATTATTCGAAAATATTCCCTAATCAATTTGACTCGGATCACCAGCTACCGGATATTTTCGAATTCAAATATTTCCACATCGGATCTTCGAATTCCTGAATCGAATTAGGCGGATTGGAATTTTTTGCCCACCTGATATAATGTAGCAGGTCATACATCATTTGTATTACAGCTCCCACCGGAAAATCAACAAGATTTATTATAGTTTTTTTCCCCCTTTCGGTTTTCAATATCCATCAAGTCAGATTAAGGGCTCGTTTCGAAGTTCTGGAAATCATTTTCGGTAAACGGAATGAATCTGAATCAATCAAAAATTATGTTTATTTGAATGTCTTTTAACACATGAAAGTGATCCAATCATTTCTATTTCCTTACTTTACCCTTGATCGATTTCATTTATTTTCCATTCTACCACTCCAATCAAACGGACACTAATAAGTTATCTTAATTTTTCAACGGTCATGCTACCTTAACAAGATCAATTGAGTGAGTTTCTCGGATTTATTCTCAAAATCCCGAATGTTACTATATTTACTCTACAAAATATAATCATGTATACCTTAATAGAACCTTCTATTATTTTCAAGGTATCCTAATTGACGCTTTTTTAATACATTTTACCTTTTTCATTATTTCTCAACAAAATTAGTTTAAACAACAAATATATACATCTTCTATTATTTTCAACATCGGTCATGACAAATTTAGATATATTATAGTATAAGTAGCATATATAAAACTAATGAGCTAGATTTGTGAAAAATAATTTTCTTAGTATTAACTATATAATTAGATAAATAACGTACAACATATAAAATTATATATATTTTTTATATCAAATTTGTTATCAAGTAAAAATAAAATCCTACAAGTATTATATATAAATACTTTAAAATAAAATTTTATTTATTCTAAATAAAATTTAATTACAACATCGATACTGACACATATGTTAGACTAAGTAAAACATAATAGTTGTAATACAGCTGGAATGTCTAGAAATGGACATAAAACTTCATTTCCGGAGGGACGTGCTACGTATGTACTGCATGTCGTACTAATTGCGCATCCTATTTTTTACTCATAAATTTTTTTTTATCAACTTGTTAGCAATGAACGACTACTTTTTAATGTTTAATCTTATTTAGTTACTACGATGATTATAACTTATAAGAAGCTAATTAAAATAAATTGAGAATTAATAAGGCATGGGGGGCCATAGGAACATGAAGAACAGAAGAATGGTATGCATTATGTTGAGACGAAGCCACCTGGAAAGTGCATCTCAGCCACCGACTCTATTCAACTAACTCATTTATCTGTAGTCTATTGTAGCTTTATAAGTACATTTTAATTAATATATTAAGTAATAATTGGATAAATTAATCTCGGTTATGTCACCCCACGAGGTGATGTATAATGAGTATTTTTATTTATTTTTAATTATAGCCATTGTTTCTAAAGATTCTTCTATTTTGAGTTCCAAAAATAAGGAGTGGTTCATGATTGAGCATTTAGTTTGCAGTTGGCTGTGCATAAGGGCCTCACTCGACAGTCGACACTGATACGCATCGCAACCACGTTCATATACATTTTACTTTTTCTTTATTAATGTTTCATATACGATTATACACCATTTGTTTCACGAACAACACTAATACAGTTAAAATTACAGGGTAAATTACAGAGGATCTGGACTGTATCTCGTTGAGTATGCATTTTTTACAATCCGTGCATTAAAGTCGGTTGGGCCGCATAAATGAGGAAGTGGTGTAGTTTATTCGGGTTGAAATTTTGGAAAAAAATTCACCCTTAGATATTGTAAAGAAGGGAATAAAATGGGTTTATAAACCTCTTCCATTTCAACCCTATTTATCCGAACAATGAGCTTTTATTATTAGAGAATAATAAACAAAATAGATATTGATAATATATTTAGGTTATTTTTGATTCTAAATTATCTTCTTCTTTACAATTTTCTATATAAAGAGTTAATATCACCAATTAACATATGTGACTATTCCACCATCTTTGTGAGTCTTATACTCTAACATTGTCATTCATAATAAAAAAAAGTAGTTTATCAACCTTATATTTATATATATATATATATATATATATATATATATATATATTATATAAAATATGAGTTTTGTCATTACTAATGTGAGATACATATATTTTAACAAGACTCTCTAAGTGTTATATATAGGCTAACACATCTAGTTGACACTTGTACAAACTCATTTCTATAGATCTAGTCCACATGTAGAATTGTTAGACGACTTAATTAGGCTAATCATTATGATATCATATATTAGCTCATTCGACTATAGACTAGGTGGTCAAACGGCGAGGCATACGAACACACGAGCTCATAAACTTTCATCTTAAAATCAATCAGTAATAGAAATAATAACTTGATGTATTAGATTTTGTGATAGCTTTTCATAAAATTGTTGGGTACGTAAATTATAAGAATTTGCTACAATCTTACACCAGATATATCTTTAATTATTACTAATTTTGTTTTTTTAGTTGCTTGATGGATAACTCCATTGTAAAGTCACATATAACATTCTGGATTCTCATAATCTAAATCTACCAAAGAGAAATGTCCAAACACAAAAAAGAAGAACACGAGAGTTGGTGACGAATGATTAATTACTTTATTAGGCCACCAAATGAGATTACCCGTTCGATTTCATTTTATTTATTTATTTTGATAGTAGATGGAGAATTTATGCGAGCTGGCACGCACGGTGGGAAGATCAAGACTCGACTCCCAAGTTCAGTGAATCCAATCGTGTAAGTGAATAATTATGGTATTATGGTTCTTGGAAGATTAAGCGAATCTAAAGAATCTTGGATCCTAATCTTTACTCTCTAATTATGATATTATTTTAACCATGACTTGCACGTATTTGTAGCTGCTTAATAATGCTCATTTTATTGTCGTTAGGTGCCATCAATTTTTTATAACTACTTAACAAGATACGCATAAGATACTAGTCAGTAATAGTACTAGTAATTGTTTTATGACTTTTATCTCATTTACAATACATACCCAATTGCTGAGCTTCACTTATTTGGGCCCAATTTCAGCCCAGCCCAAATCTTGGCCCACTATAGACATGGTCTTCATACCAAAGAAAAAAACCACTACATTGTAGATAGAGAGAAGACTTAACCAAAATTGAATTTGAGAAGCACAAACATACCAAAAAAAAAAAAAGAAGGTAAAAATGCGCCGGCCGGGAATCGAACCCGGGTCTGTACCGTGGCAGGGTCCTATTCTACCACTAGACCACTGGTGCTTCATGTTATGCTATCGAGACAATTATTAGAATTTACAAACATTCGCGACTGTATGGACAATCTCATAGACAACGTTTCTTTGGAAAAAAAAATTATAACCTTTTTAATTCTTAAAACCAAGTTCACCTGTTCGATTTTAGTCAATCATCGTGATGGGCCGACATCCAGTGTTGAAATTCCACTCGTTTATTTTAACCGATTTTCATTTGGTAATCTTGAAGATTTCAAAGGGTGAAACTTTGACATTTGTTGGGAAATTTTATTATATGTGTGACCTCTGTAAAAATACCTTTTAAAATTGTGTTTTTTTAACAAATTACCCTCATTTTTTTAAATATTTTAAGTAAAAACATATTATATAATATAAATAGATAATAAAAAATAATTTTATAGCAATAATTGTGAACTTAATACATCACCCTTATATTACCCGTGAATTAAAACATGACATAAATTACTTCAACTTTTTTATATTTATGTTTATAGATTATTTATACCAAAGTATCCATACTTAATCAGTTTAAAATGAGTATTTTTGTTATTATTTTTAAAATATCTTATTCAAATTTATTTTTAGTAATAACTTTTAAAAAAATTTGTATAAACACCTCATTTTAAAACTTATTTTTTATAGTATAATATTTTTGTATGTTTATAAAAAATAAAGAATTTTTTCATTCATCGAAAAAAACCTTCAAATTATATCACTAAAATAATAATTAAATAAAATCACATTATATTTAACCGGTTACAAAACAAAACATCTGAAAACACATAATTAGTGATAATAATATTTGATTCAATGAACTTTAAACTTATATGGTTTGACATTTTAAACCAACATATGAACTTACTTTGACATATTCACTATCTTCATCTTATCGTTATCAAGAATACTTCATCTTATCTTTCGAACAACTGCATTATTATTATAACAGAAAAGTAAGACATCAATTTGGGACGAAAAGACACAACTCTCGGTAGAGCCTTAGACAAGATCTTTTACAAGTCTTAGATTGTTATCTTCCAAAGATACATTTGGGCTGAACAAACATATACACTCAAATCATCCAATAAAGAAGATTAATGAACGTATACAGTAAGAGCATACTTGTCTTGTACCATGTTAAACAACTGAAAAACCGGCCATGTCGTCAAATCAGAGGACTGCGTTACGTAACCGCCTTCTCCCTTGGCGTTATATCAAAATTTCCCCTTAAAACTCGATTCCATATTTTTTTAAATTGGTCAGATTTCTTGTCTAATCATTTGAAAATCTTGACAAGTATATCGTCTATAATATTCTCTTTCAATTCATCTAAATTACAAAAATTCTATATACTATCAAAATAAATTGTAAGATTTCCAATTATACTATAAATTAAGTTTTTCCTGTTATAAACGTAAATTAATTTAAGCTCTTACATCTTATACGTTTAATATGTGTATATATAGGTAGATATTTTCAGCCATAATTTTTTTTTTTAACTTCCTATTTATGATTAAGCCTTGACAACTTATATAAAGATTGCAAATTATGTAAATTATATAATTTAAAAATAAATTACATAAATACGAAACTATGTGTTTTGTTTATTAAATACGTGACAAATAATAAGTTTACACATCTAAAGGAAGACATTTCGAGTTTTAGAATGAAACTGATTCATTGGACTCATGTGTTGAGCCTAATGTGCAGTGCACACAACCCTGACTTTACAATCCATTTTTATCGGAATTTAAATTAAAAAAATACTCACATTTACTTTGTCTTTTTTGAAAAAATAGCTTTAAAAAAATGGTAATTTTAGTTTATAAAAAAAAGTAGAAAAAAGAACAACTGATTTTTCTGTCATATAAATATATATTTATCTTATAAAAATTTAACACATAATATTTAGATTCTCTGACACTATCATCTTATTTAATTCTATATATTTAGTATCTTATATATTTAAAATAAAATATATAATCATAAAAAAACCGAATTAAACGAAGGAGGATGAAAAAAGAATATGAGTTTAAAAAAAAAAATGAAATTAAGTTAAAACCCAAAAAAAAAAAAGAATAAGCATATGGCTAGACGACGACATTGATTTAGCCAGGTGGAGCTATGTGAGTGGCAAAAGTGATCATGCGATGTTAACTATCTTCCACTTATTAGTTATCACTTATCACCCATCAATTTTTTAAGAGATAAAACACTTTAAATATCACTATCGAACAGTAATTTAAAGTTACATTTACAAGTTTCTGGACAAAAATAATTATGTTGCTATTGTTGAGGTATTTTTAAACTGAGAAAGGTGATTATGTACAAAAAAAAACATCGTACCCATATCATTAAGTTTTATGAATTTATTCAAAAAACAACGAATAAAAGTGTTGTAATTACAAATGACCAATTTGTAAATGATCAACGTGATTATGTAAAACTTGTGGTTTGCATTTTGATTATGGGGATAAAGGTTCCAAAGTTAAAAGAGAAAAGGGAAAATGATAAAATTTAATCTTCGGTAATTGATTTGACTGACCGAAAGTTCGGAACCTTGGCCAATGGAAGGAAGACTTGTTACACACTTGTTTTTGTGAGGCTTATCAAGAAGTAATCCTCGGAATTCCGTTGACTAGCCGTGAAAATAATAATGATTTTTTCTATTATTATTCAAACAATGAGCTTTTTTCAGTCCGTACTACTTGTTACCTTCAAGTGTCGGATAGGGCGTCACTACTTCTTGCCTCTTCCTCTATGTCAAACTCTTATGGTAATGTGATATGTAAAGTTAAAATGATTCAAAAGATCAAGGAACTCTCTTGGAGAGTGTGTACTAAGTTTGTTCCTTTCAAAGAGAAGCCGGGCTGCGATCGAACTTTGGTGTGACGTGTGCGGACAATTTAAAATGACATTACACATTTTTTCTAGGTGCCCATTTTCCATGGATGCCTAGGAGAGCTTCCCGAGTGTTGCTCATTTTGTTAGGAGGGTTTCATCTATGTTACAATGGTTCGGTTTTCTAGCGATTGCTCTTCTTAACAAGAAACAAAAGTGGATGGCTATGTTGTGGTCCATCTGGCGTGCTAGAAATTCCAAAGTTCTTGAGAGCAAGGATACGAAGGTAGAAGAGGTGGTGAGGGATGCTCGTGCAATCGTTTCGGAGGTCAATATTGCCTTCTCGTCTAACAAGGAACATGTTTCTCCTGTAGAGGGTACACTCTAGTGATGGATGAGACCGAGTAGCGGAGTCATCAAGTTGAATTGTGACGCCCCGGTGAAGGATGGAGGAAGGACCGGGGTCGAATTTGTTGCATGTAATAGCTAGGGAATGATTATTTTCATTGATGCTAAACGGATTCAGGGGAATCGCACTATTCTCGTGACTGAAGGTGAGGCGGTGGTTTGGTCTTTGGAGCTAGCAATGGAGAGGGATGGAAGAATGTAGTGGTTGTAAGCAAGGTGTTGTACTTCACACGCTTAGGAAGAAGTTCTTGTTTGACAACTGTACTTGGTCTCATGTTCGTCGGGGAAGAAACCAAGAAGTTCTTGTTGTCCGCCTACCTTCTATCTCAATGTAAAATTTAAAATCCGGAATCACATTAAATTTAGAGTTTTATATACTTTTAAAAAATAATTGCGGTTGATGATAATGATGAATGAATGTTGCATAAAAAAAAAAAGAAATATTCCGCATCCAATTTTTTAAAAAGGATTTCATTAAAGCTTTCAAAAAACAAAACATTTCCTTTTTTTTTGTTTTGAAGGGCAATTGATAAAATAAATTTTTTTGATAATTTAAGTTTTATGAATAACTTTAATTTTTTTCCGTTAATTTTTTATTAGGATTTTGAATATGTTTATAAAAGATTGAAAATTTAAAGAAAGATGTAGAAAAGTAATCGATAAAAGTAAATTTTGTGATGAATTTTTATGATATATAAAAAAGGTCAACATATAAATATAAGACCGATAGTGATAAAGAATAGAAAAAATTGGAGGTGTTATCACTTATTCTTAATTTTGTGTGGATTAGGTCCCTCTAATATTTTTGTAAATAGTTGTCCCCTTTAGTCTTAGATTTTTGTATACAAATTTGATTGTATATTATTGAAAAATAATTTTATAATATTATATTTTTTATATATGTGTTTCTTGAAGATATCTTATAGCTTTTTAAATATTATATCTTTTATAAATCAATTTCGTGTACCAAAAATTATAAAAAAAGGACATTTTGTGTTATAAATTTATTGAAATGAAGACAAACACTAAAAAATATTTGAACACAGTAGGCTATTTACCCAAATTATCCAAAAAATATGGTTAAATTTAAAATAACATTTCAATAAATTCCTAAACCTCCAAAAGGCTATTTTAAATAATTTTTTAGTTTATAATGTTAATCAAGCACCAGGTTTCAAGAATCGAATTTGATCATTCCTAATTCCAATCCGATACCATCGCGTACCTAAGTTATTTCTTACCAACGTGTAAAATCATTATACAGTATGTCATTAATTATATTTATTAAATAAGGAAACCGTGTCCACTCCATTTATCTCGCTCCGGTAGAAAAAAGAAGTTAAAAGAGAGGGCAGGGCGTGTTGATAAGTTTTTTTTGATGGCAAAGGGTTGATAACGATCCATAGGATTTCGAGTTATCTGGGTCTAACCCCTCTTCTTTTCTGATGTTCTTTGCTGTTTGTTGCTGCTAAAATCTTCACTTTTAGCTATATTTTGTTCTAGAAGGTGCTAAGGAGTAGTAGAAGGTGCGAGGAAGATGGGTTGTTTTCTATGCGCTGGTAGTTCTACTAAGAAGAAGAGATCGCAAACCTCTGTCAGCGATAATGACAAGAATTGCGATGATCGAAAGCAATTTGCCCATGGTAATCTTTATATTCAACCTTTTCTTTTGTTTAATTTGGGATTTTTTTAGCTTAAAAGCTAAAATTTACCAATTACCATGTCTTTATATGATTAGGTTTTGGTTTGATGGATTTTAGGGTTTGATTAGTCTATGAATCGATTGTACTGAAAACGATCCCATCTCGATTGTGTTTGATTTCTTGTCATTTCCCATTTTGTGCTCTCTTTTTTTCTTTCAATTTTGCTCGCCTGTTGTTGTTTGAAGCTACACTTAAGAAGATGATAGGCTGCTTTTATCTGTTGTTGAGTTAAACTTATCATGGTTCTCGTGTACAATCTGGATTTTAGATTTCCTGCCATAAAATGTGCGAAAAAGAGAATATGAATCAACTGCAAGCAATGGGGATTGGAAGATTTCTCCATCATGAATTTGTGTGACACAAAATTATTATAGTGGTTACTTGTTAGTGTGATAAGTTGGTATATCACGTTCATCAGACTTGACAGCCCTTTATCTGTTCAGGATGATCTTTGATCTTGGTTTTCTTCTGATCTGTTCATGTCGAGCTCATGCTTCTGCATGCCAGACACTAAATTGTGTTGGGTTGTGTCTTGCAGATGCATCAAACTCAAAAAATCAATCAAATGGGAAAAAAGAAACGGATGAGGCTAAGGAAGAGGATAAGGAGGTAAATCCATTTTCTGAGTTGAGTGTGAGAGATGTAAGTTTACAAGGGAGTCCCAGTCACCACAAGGCACAGACATTTACATATCAGGAATTGGTGGATGCAACTAATGATTTTAGACCTGAATGTTTTCTGGGCGAAGGAGGTTTTGGCAAGGTTTATAAGGGATTGTTGCAAAATACTAATCAGGTTATTAAAACACTATAGAATTGTATATAGTTGAAATGCAACTAGCTTCCTGTTTTATAGATTTTGACTTTTCTCTTTATAATATTTTCTTGTTTGTGCTTCTAATTCAGTTTGTAGCTATCAAGCAACTTGATCGCAATGGATTGCAGGGAATGAGGGAGTTTGTAGTTGAAGTTCTTACACTAAGTATGGCTGACCACCCGAACCTTGTAAAATTGATTGGTTATTGTGCAGAAGGACAGCAAAGGCTGTTGATTTATGAGTTCATGCCATTAGGTTCCCTTGAAACTCACTTACATGGTATGCCTGCAATCGTGCCTATTTGGGACTTGTGGTTTTATGGATTAGTATTGTTTATTCTAACTCTAAGGCGGATCTAACGTGTTTTTGTTATTTTGTAAATGCTGATGTGCAGATCTAAAGGCTAATCAGCTACCATTAGACTGGACTACAAGAATGAAAATAGCTGCAGGGGCAGCAATGGGTCTTGAGTATTTGCATGACAAGATGAAGCCTCCTATAATATACCGTGATCTAAAGTGTTCAAATATTTTGCTAGGCGAAAACTATCACCCGAAGCTGTCTGATTTCGGTTTGGCCAAAGTGGGTCCTCAAGGCGATAACACCCATGTCTCCACTAGGGTGATGGGCACGTACGGGTACTGTGCACCAGACTATGCTATGACTGGTCAGCTGACCTTCAAATCGGATATTTACAGCTTCGGGGTTGTTCTATTGGAGCTTGTCACCGGAAGAAAGGCAATTGATGATACCAGACTTCCCCGAGAGCAGAATCTAGTCGCATGGGTAAGATGCCCTCCTTGTTCTTGTTTTAAATCAGCTTAATAGTAGATTCTTGAAGTATTATATCCTTAAATCATCTTTCACGTTATTGACACCGGTTTATCTACTTGGTCGGCTGTAATTAGCCTGATTTAATGTGTTGGTCTGTACATTTTTGGACTAATATTCATATAGTTTGGTTGATATAGTTCCATATCCTTATCTACACACAACTTACAGTTTCTTTCTCTGCTGAAATGGTTTTGAATTATTTGCAAGATTCCATCTTTGAAGTCTATGTTTATAATATATGCTTATATATGCTTAGGAGTTTCCAGTTACATGTTTGCTTGATGTTTGTATATATTTGCAGGCACGGCCACTTTTCAAAGACCGGAAGAAATTTTCACAAATGGTTGATCCTGCCCTCAAGGGCCAGTACCCGACAAGAGGGCTATACCAGGCACTTGCAATAGCAGCCATGTGCCTGCAGGAGCAACCGAATATGCGTCCTCTCATAGGTGATGTTGTAACAGCTTTAAACTACCTAGCTGTTCAAAAGTATGATCCTCAAAACCCTACCTCATATGGTAGCAGGAGGAAGTCCTCAATACCTGAGCTCGAGAAGGACAATGACAACGCCAGTGAAAGTTGCGAGAATAGCTCAAGAGAGTATAAACCGGAACACTGATACATGAAACCTGGTGCCCTTTCCGGGCAAATTTTGGTATTAGCGATCATGTACAACGTTCCGTGGTTCTTTCTGTATGTAATGTGGTTTTAGGTGTTCAGCTTTACACGTGTTACAGTAAAAAAGAAAAATGCTTGATTGTAGATTATTATCTCTCAATTTGTTGGATCCAAGCCTTTGGGTCAGTTTCAACCTGCAGAAATGCACATACAACTTGCTCATCAATCAAGGGTCTAACTATTGTTGTAGAAGTTTTGATTAACACCAAAATGACTCGAGGAAGAGTAATCTTACATGGGGCTGAAATGCCTTGTTGCGCCAATGAAACACGCAGCCGCGAGATAACATGTGGTCAATAAGAGTTGGGGAAAGCAATGTTTTGAAAGCTGTATGAAGCTTCACTTTCTTCAGCCCTCCACAAGCCAACAATGTAGCTGTCAAGCCGTTAGGAGATAATCCCATAACCTGCAATATTGTGAGGTTGTGTAGCCTGCGTATGCTTGCTAGAGCTAGTAAACCGACATCTGTGACTGAGCAGTAAGACAAGTTGATCTGCAGAGGAAAAAAGATAGGATAAAAAATCTTGTTAAACTTTAGATGTCTGAGCAGTAAGACAAGTTGATCCGCAGAGAAAAAAGATAGGATAAAAATCTTGTTAAACTTTAAGGAACGGGGCAATCAACTTTAGAGAAGCAAATAAGCACCTGTTTAAGGTTTCGTGAGAAATGCGCAAGGGAAATCATCCCCGAATCGTCAATTTTGAAACATTTCTTCAAGTCCAACACAACAAGTTGCCTGCATCCACCAGCAATGGCTGCAAGACCCTTAGATGTGATAGTGGTGCATCCTCTCATCTCAAGTGCTTTTAGCCTTGAACACTTGGACAATGATATCAGAGATGCATCGCTAATGTTGTCGCAATAGGCTATGTTGATCAACTCTAGAGCAGGGCATCCAGATGCAATTGACTCGATCCCCTTGTCTGTTATGCCCATAGCCCTATAAAGAATAGTTCGATATCACCAGTTTTCTCGTTAGTTGAAACTTTCTGGGTAGTTTTGCATCATGAATCTTTTCAATCTTATATTTCAAATGTACTAGACTTTCCATTATAATGAAATATAAGTTTGATAAAGTCAAGTGCAATAGTAATCCCTAACCTGTACAAGTCAACTTCTGTAAGCCTTGGACAACTCATACCAACATGCTTAAGCCCTTCATCAGTTATATTAAGGCATATGCCTAGCTTTAAGCTGGTAAGCCTAGAACATTCGGAAATGGACTTCAAACCTGTAGTACAGTGGAAGTGAGTATAAAGATGCATGTAGAATTCCTTGAAGAAAATATGGTTAGGAGTGAACCTTCATCATCCAAATCATTATCAGTGACATCCAACTCCTCCAAGAAGGAACAACGATGTCCAACAAAGTGAAACGCTTCCTTTGTAACGAGCTCACAGGACTCCATCCTCAATGAAGCGAGCAAACGGCATGAACTTGTTACAAAGTCAATTGAGGCGGATGTTATCTTTCGACAGCATGTGATGTCAAGCTTTAGCAACTCCTTATGCTTGTTAACCAACGAGAATATAACCTCGTCTGTAACTCCTGAGCATTTGCTCAGGCTTATCTCCTTAAGGGAGACACAACAAGTACTAATGGCTTCCATTGAGGAACACGTTACAAGGCAGCCATCTAACTTGACACACTTTATATTGGCAAAACTCTGGAAAGATTTCGCCACATCAACAGTAACCTAATTCACCAGAAGAAAAGAAAAAATCATCATCGTTTACAAAGAAAGTCCAGCAGTTTGAAATCAAGATTGAGGTGTTAAAGTTAGACTCACAGCAGAACCATACGCCAAAGAGATACGGGTTAAGCATTCAGCTCCCCTAGTCAAATTAGATAGACCAATGTGAGTGATGTTCTGACAGTTTGACAAATCAAGAGCCTGCCGAAGTCAAACAGAAACAAAATTATCGGAACTGAATGGCTAGCAAAACTGTAAGCATTATTAAGCAACTGTTATAGAATCAAAAGTAACTACTTTCCTCCCCCAGATTAAGAGGCTAATTTCATACCGTTAATGAAATGCAACAGTGTTCTAGAGTGGAGAGGCCATCATCATCAATGCCGAAACACCCAGCCAGAACCAAATCTTCCAGGCATTCTAGTTGCATAATTTGTGGAAGGCATTTCTCCGTAATCTAACAGTGGAGATAATCACAAGTGAGATACTTCGTATTGGGCTGTTAAATCGACGAGGTGAGATTGAATAGTTAGATAAATTGAAAAAAAATACCGGGACGTAGGAGAGATCCAAGGAACGAAGCTCCTTGCATTTCAGAGCAATCAATCCTACTCCTAAATCTGTAACATTAACACACCATTTCAAACTAATCATCTTCAATCTCTTACATCCGACAGCAATACATCCAATCCCCATATCCGACACGAGCTTACACCTAGCCAGCGACAGCCTCTCCAGCCCCACGGCCTCCGCAATCGCCGCCGTAGCCGAGTCAGTGAGTTCCGTCGAGTTCGACAGATCAATCTCCGTCAGATTTCGGCATCCAGAAACCAAACTAGAGATTCCAACAGCCGTTAAGAAGCGAGATCCAGGTAGCTTGATCGAACGAAGGTCAAGAAGACAGGACACAATCCGCCGGAGGGAGCCGTCGTCAACACGAGGACATAAAGAAAGGTCGAGGTGTGAGACAGCGAGATAGCGACGGCGAAAGAGGATACGGAGAAGAAGGTCAGTACGGAGAGGGCATAGGTTTCTCCGATGGCGTGATTCAGCGGTGTAGAAGAATTTGCAGGCGAGGGAGAAGGATTTGAGGGAGGTTGAATCGTCGGCGAGATGATCGAGGATGCAGAAGAGTATCTCTTCATTGAGGAAGTCGAAGGGATTGACGGCAGTGGAATCAGGTTCCATGGCCATGGTCTTCTGAAGCTTATGCTTCATTTAGCAATCTGGATCAACGATAGATTTTTTGCAGGTTAGAGTGATTGGATTGGAGCCAAGGAGACTGATTATCATTATTAAACGGAGACAAATACGCGAGGAATATAGGTTATATTACCATAGGACCCTCGACCGACTCATATAATGACTTCAATACTATTTAGGTTGTTTTCGAAATTGAGTCAAACCCGAAGGGGTAGAATGGGAAAGGTCCAGGCTCCAGAAATAGAAAGTGGGTGGGGTGTGGGTCTTATTCGGGGAAGTCTACAATAGAGGAAGAAAGATGGAGGATTTTAATACCCTTTTATTATTGTACAACTTCACACTTGTACAATAGGTATAAAAACTCAAAGTGTTCTCATCCGTAACTTCGTGTCTCATTCGTAAGGATGTTTTAGGTTAGACTACTTTTAAGAGGTAGTTTAATATAACAACTTTTCATTTCCAAAAAAAAAAAAAAGTATAAAAACTCATTTAGAATTTCATATTAATAAAAATAAAGTTTTAAACCTGACTTTAAGTATGTGCGAGATGAACACTTATACAAGACCTCAAATTAAATAAGACCTTCATTTAATATTCTGGATGATATATATTAGACATGTGTTTGATAGTTGTATCATAACAATCTAAATCCTTTATTTTTTAATCAACATGGGTTCGAACCTTGTCTACAACATTTTCTTTTATTTATTTTAAACATCGAAAGTAGCGTATAGTTGGGACATTTGGGCGTTAATTGCTTCTTTAACTTGTAGAATGAAAATGAAAATTCTAAAATTAATATATAAGTTAAAATGAATAAATATTATTAATTTTGTAAGAGATTCATATGTAGAATGGAAACAAATTTTAAAAACAAATTCATAAGCAAACTAATTAGTAATACAAACCCTTTAAAATCATAATTGATGTAGTTTTTATAGATAATAGTTGTCATTAAAAATATTAATATATCCAGACACTTTGACATGTGTTTGATAGATGTATCATAACAATCTAAATCCTTTATTTTTTAATTAACATGGGTTCGAACCTTGTCTACAATATTTTCTTTTATTTGTTTTAAACATCAAAAGTAGCGTGTAGTTGGGACATTTGAACGTTAATTGCTTCTTTAACTTGTAGAATGAAAATGAAAATAAAAGTTCTAAAGTTAATGTATAAGTTAAAATGAATAAATATCTTTTGTAAGAGATTCATATGTAGAATGGAAACAAATTCTAAAAATAAATTCATAAGCAATTTAATGGGTTAAATTGGAAAATAGGTCTTTTTTATAAAGAAGAGAACTAAGAGTGTCCTTTCTATTATCAAGAGACAAATATGTCTATTTTATTTATCAATAAAGATAAAATAGAAGGGCAAATTGGTAATTGCAAGGTAAACCTAACCCAAAAGAAAACCCTAAACCCAACCGAACCAAAACCCTGAACCAAACCGGAACCCGAACCGGAACCGGAATCCCGAACCGAACCCCGAACCGAACCCCGAACCGAACCCCAAACCGGACCCCGAACTGGAACCCGAACCCCGAACCGAAACCGAACCCGAACCGGAACCCAAACCGAAATCCGAACCAGAACCTAGATAAATCCTTTATATAGAGTTTTATTTTAACTCTCTCTAAAATTCCCTTTATACCCTTGCTTTTAAAGTTAAGAATAAATGTGAAATGACTAAGGGCTTAGTTGATATCAACAATACATAAAGGGTTTTATTAACTCATTTTTCTCCAATTTAATTAGTAATACAAACCCTTTTAAAATCATAATTGATGTAGTTTTTATAGATAATAGTTTTCATTAAAATTATTAATATATCATCAATATCTTTTATTTATATAATTAAGGTAAAAATATATTTATTTTACATTTTGAACTAAATATATCATTTTTCCCCCTTAGCTCAGGTTATCAAAAAAACGTATAGTTAGTTTCATATTTTAAAATAATTGATAATTACTAATATTAATATTAAAAATAATTTAATATTAAAAAATGTCCTTAGGAATTTAATGAATAAAAAAACGAGCACTAAATATACTCATGAAACTACTACAACAAATAAAAGTGGTATGTATTTTATTCTGGTCTTGGTTAATATAAAATGTAATGGTTTGCAAAAAAAACCTTTAATTGTAAATGGTTATGGTTATGTTTATTTTTAGAAAATACTGACGTTAAATTTTGTATGCACTTTTTATTATAAAAACATTAAACTATATGAATATTTAAATTAAAACATAGTGAGTAATTCTTTCTTACAGTTATATAAATACCGTATTCTTTTTACAATTTATACAGCATGACGCAAGTCGAGTGCATCCAGGATTCCAGGTTTTAGTTTTTATCTTTACTCTGTCTAACTTGGTTCCAACTTCAGCCTGACTAGCTACAACGTGTCTTAGAATTTTTTAGTATAGTTTGTGTTGCGTAACACTGTAAAGTAGTAAATAACTGATTGTTTAAATATCAATACAAAAATAAAGGAAAATTTCGGAGGATATCATGTGGTTTGAGATTTTTCGAATTTTGACCAGAGGTTTTTTTATAGTTCGGATGATACCCTTGTATTTCTATATTTTCTCAACTCCATTTAAATTATAGAAGGATGTCAACTAAAATAACTTTTATTAAAATGAAAAAAAAAATTAAAAAGAAGATAAAAGAGGCTAAACATTTTGCACATAAATTTTTTAAAAAAATTATTTTAAGTTGGCATACCTTTACAATTTAACTAGAGTTGGACATTTTCCGAAAAATATAAAAAAATACAAGGGTATCATCCGAACTAATAAAAATCTCTGGGCAAAATCCAGAAAACCCCAAACAAAGAGGTACCATTCGGAATTTCGCAAAAATAAAATTAAAAACTTGTTAGTTGGTGCCCGGTGGCACACTTGCGGAGGCGCGTGAGATAGGATTGGTTTCAAGTGAAAATAAAGGGCTGTAATATATACACTCAATTTCTATTTTCTAACAAATTCAGCAATCATTGGCTGATTTTCCAATTTTTGTTCTTTTTTCTACTTTTTGTGAAATTACAGATTTCAGCCACAATTTTATATATTTCACAAACTTATCCAAACTGATAAACTTGATTTAATTTATGGACTTTACGTGGTACTTGCTACCATAATCTACTAACTATATTATGAATAATAAATTTTATATGATCACATGCCCACCATGCTCCGTAATTAAGAAAATTAGAATGAGAGAGTTTTGACCGTTACCTGGACGTAATATCACTGGACCTCCGGTGTTCTTGTAGCTTCCGGCTTTCTAGGGGTTGCTAATCCTCAACCAGGACTACCTTAGCCCAAGCACAGCACATATTTGTTTCGTTTCCTACCTCAGAACGTAGTCTCTCACTCAAATCTCTCTTTTATGAGGATGGAGGAAATGTAATCAACAAAATAGATTATTCAAAACATAGCTTTCAATTAAGTAGCTTTCTCTGACTTAAAAACAAACTTTTATTGAATTTGAAAGAGGATTACAAGCACTCAAACACACTAGAAATTAAATACTCGACTCACTTCAAACACTTCAAGCTGGAAAGATCCATCGAAGTGTTTTGATCTTAGAGAGAGGAGGAACCACTTCTCTGTAAGCTCAAAATCGTTTCTCTTTCTCTTTCTAGTTTTTGGTGTTTCTCACTCTTAGACTCTATGACTTTCGATGCCTTACAATGACTCACAAGGGGTCTTATTTATAGAGGCGGAGAGGCATTGGATGCCTTTGCTCTATTACCATTTTACCCCCGACACACACTAGTGACTCTGACTCACTCACATGGCTAACAGTGCCAACGTTCAATAATTCAAAAAGAAAAAGAAAAAACTGAAAGAAAGTGACAGACTCTGACACAACACTCACGAGATTCCTTCAGGCTTGTGATGATGATGTTTCTTGACTAATCCATGCAATTATTGATACTGTACATTCCTTCTTCTCCGATGTTGTTTTCGTAATCACTTTCGCAATCCTCATTAATGGCATCATAAATGTTCTTAGCATATTCTTCATCCCAACTTAAGAGGGTGTCGTAGAAAGTATCTTGACATTTTGAAGACATGAATGTTCCCAACTCTAAGTCCTTTATGTAGTCTGAAATTGAATCTGAGGACTCGATGGCTTCTGAGAAATATGGTCGTAAAACTTCAGGAATTACCACCGTAGTAAAACCAATCTTGAATATAGTACTAGTCTTCTCTTTCATGTGTTGCTTAATATACTCATAGATGTAGAAAAATCCGGTTCCTCTGGCTTGGATATGATCTTTAATGGTGGGTTGAGTTACAAAGATTGGATCTTCAGAGAAATGATCTGCATGTGTTCTGAATATGATTAAGTAATGTGGTGCCCTTGTTCTTCCTCCTTCAACCTCCATAACTGCTGGGTGAATATAATAAAATAGGGGCCCCGATCCTTTCCATTTCCCGGCCCTGTTGAACACATAGTTTTAGAATTTTGTAAAATGCTTTCTAAGTGAACTCCGTGGTGATGGAAGGCTTCCGAATAGACCGTCACACATCCCAGAATCCCAAGCATATAGATGTCTTCTTCTCTAGTTGGGTTTGATGGCAAACTTAATCCCTTCATGCCAGATCTATTGAATCCGTATGCCATGGTACTCCATTCATGGTAAATATCGTAGTATGGACATTCAGTACTGCTCATCACATAAGTATACCGGCTAGGAAACTCTTTGTACTTCCAGTATCCTCTCATCTTTTCTTGAATATCAAAAGGAAGGCAAAGCATGAACTTAACTATCTCCAGCTCTAGAATTCTCCGAGTCATTCTGTCACAAGATAGGATCAAACCATTTCGAGATCTTTTTTCTGAAATTTTTTGCATAAGATTAACATAATAATAACTAAGAGGAGAAACCCATCTTAGATGATAATCAGTTTCTTCTTTATATTTTTTCTTGTCTGCCTCCTCTATTGGCATCAAGAGGGCAGACTGTACCATTTCGTCCAACTCGTCTTTGTCGTCTGTTGTCCCTTGGGACTTGTATAGTTTTCCAATTATCGTTTTTCTTTTCGACCAACTGGGAGATGCCATCGATTGCTTGGGAAGACTCATACGCAAACTCTCGAGTTAGGCTATCTGCCAAAAAGTTTTTTGATCCCTGGACATGTTCAATGTCAAAGGAATATTGATTAAGTGTGAGTTGCCAACGCAGGAGCCTCCCTTGCGCTTTCATGTTACTCAGTTTATTTCGAACAAAACCTAATATTCCTTTGCAATAAGTTCTGATAGTGAAATGTTTTGGAGCAAGAAAAATTATAAATTTATCTATCTCTTTTAGGATAGCAAGTATTTCTTTCTCCATAGTGGTATTATTGCATTCGGCTTTGTTGAAACTTCCACTACTATACCTGCAGAGCTTATTATCTTTTTTAATTTTTAAGATAGCTCCCCAATGATAGTTACTTGCATCAGTTTCAAGTACTAGATCATCATCCGCATTGGGTAAGGTTAAAACTGGTAACTTCTTACAACGTTTTTTAAGATCTTGAACTATCTGAGTGTCCAGATTGGTCCAAGTTCAAATTTGTTCCTTTTTAAGCTGAACTTGTAGAGGTTTTCTAAGCTTAGCTAAATCCTTGATAAAGTCTGAAGCATATGTGAGACATCCTAGAAACCTCTCTAGTTGCTTTCTATCTTCTATTTTATCTGAAAATTTTCTATTTTTTCTAGAACATGTTCTTGCAATATTATTTCTCCACCTTTTATTTTTAACCCAAGAAACTCTATTTCTTGTTCTGCGTAGATGCATTTCTTTTGTCCTAAGATGATGCCATGATTTATGCATTTCTGCGTTACAGCCTTAAGGTCATGCATATGTTGTTCTAGTGTTTTAGAGAAGATTAAGATATCATCTATATAAACCAGACAACAATGTTTTAGGTTTTCAAAAATCTTATCCATTCTCCTTTGGAATATCCGAGGTGCATTTTTTAGTCCAAATGACATAACTAACCATTCATAATGTCCCTGAGGTGCATTAAATGCTGTTAACGGAATACTATCTTTATCCATCTTAACTTGCCAATATCCACTTTTGCAGTCCATTTTAGAGAACCAAGTGGCTCCTTGGATTCTATTAAATAAGACTGTTTTATTAGGGATATAATAGCCATCAAAGCCAGTATTATCGTTCAACTTTTTATAGTTGATCACCATTCTAGCTTTACCTCTTTTTTCTTCAACATGATTTCTAACCATAAATGCAGGACTAGAATGAGGACTCTTACTTTCTCTAATCAGATTTTTCTTAAGTAATTCATCCATTTGTTCCTTAAATTCTTGTTGGTCTTTATAGGTATAAACCATCTGTTTGACTCTAATGACCGTCTTTGGTTCTTTTAACTCTATTGTCGCAAATGATTTATCCTTGTCCCAAAATTTTAAAGGATTTTCAGAATATAACTCTTTGCATAATTCTTTCTGTTGTTCTAAGATTTGTTCTTTAAGAGTTACTTCCTTTATAGCAAGTGCAAATTCTTTTTGAGTAGGAACAATATATTCCTCACCACGCTTACTACGTGTAAACTCAATATTTTGATGAGTATAAGCTTCTTTCATCTTTTTTACCGGAGCTTTTTCCCCATTAATAGTAAATATCATCTCATCTAAACTTTGAGTGCATGGAGAATATAGTCTTTGGAAGTTATTTCCTATTATCATATCATGTGATGTTTGTTCAGTAGCCCAAATTATAGGAATTAAACATGGATAACCTCCTAGCATGATGGGTAAGTCTTGAATAACTTCAGGATGTGTCATGATGCTATTATCGGCTATCCTAACTTGAATTGGTTTAGATGCATTTTTCCACATGAATGCAGGAAATAAAATTTTCTTTCCAAAGCAAACAGAACAACCACTATCAACAAATGCACATAAATCGTAATTATTAAAACCTTCAATGCATATGGTGATAGGAATGTAAATGCTATTTGGATTAGTAATCCTTAAGCATTCTTCAATTTGTAAATTAAGCTCTTCATCATCTTCAAAGACAGGTTGACTAATTGTTTTTGTTTTATAACCTATTAGCCTTTTAGAGCTTGAAGCTTCTCCTTGAGGTTGGGGTATATTAATTTGACTACTAATTCCTGGTCCTTCCAGATTTGGTCTATAGTTAGATCTAGTGTTTCCTAGATCTATACTATGTCTAGCAGGTTCCCTAATAGTTTTCCCCAAATTATTATCTTCTAATTTTCTATTTAGGGCTGCTAGTAAACTGGCAACTTCACCATCTATTTTAAAGGAAGGTTCTTCTCTAGACTCTCTATTTGGAACACTTACTTGATTTTGTGAAGGCAAGCTGAATGAATTCCGCCTATAACTCTGACTTCTTGATAGACTTCTATTTATTGGAGGTGGATGAGAATTCGTATGAATTTTTCCTTCTTCATCAATAGTTAAAATTCTTCCTTGGTTAGGAGTAGAAGGATTTTCGAAGGCATTGATCCATATTGTCTTTAAACTTATTTGGTCTGGTCTTACTTTGACTGGTACTACTTTTTGCCCTGGGCCAACTACTTCATATTTATCTGCCTCTACCATTCGAATTCTTTCAGGTGGGTTGGTAGTATTTTCTAATTTATAAATGACCTTCCATTTAAGTTGTAAAGGACAAGTTCCTTTGTGTATACTAATTCCTTCAGTTAACAATTTTAATGCTAAAAATTTATGAGCAAACTGGTCTTCTAGACTTACGTAATAATTGGGTCTACACACCCAAGATACTGGTCCTTGACTTAGATTGCATATTACTCCACTAATAGTTTGATCACTAAATTTTTTGTGCCTAGTGTCACAAACAAAATTAATGCAATGCACATTTTTACCAAAGTCTTGTAATGGAGTAATGATGACCTGAATTGCACAAACATAAATGTGCTTATATTTTTTGTCTTTGTTATGTTTTTTAATATTTTTCCAATTAATTAGGTTTATTTCAGTGGCTTGATTTTCATTATTTTTTACTACGATATCTCCAGTCATTTCTTCACATACGAACTTTGAGAATACTGGAAATAACTGTTTTTTAAAGAACTGTTCTTTAGCAATGATCGGAAATTCAGCCCCTGATCTATGCATTTTTTCCAGTTGTTCCTTGTCGATGGAAGTATCAGCTTCTTGCAATTGGGCTAGAGTAGTTGTCTCTCCTGAAGAAAACATTTCTTCCATTTTTCTTTGAGCTTCACTTTCATCTCCTTCCATCATTACACATACTTCCTCATAATCTGAAGTTTCAGATTCCTCATCTTCTTCCACTACTTCTACAATTCCCTTATTATTATTTAAGGCTAGTTCAAGAGCTTCTTCTTCTGTTATTTCAATATAATCTAAGCTTCCTAGAGCTTCGGCTAGCTTGTTGTTTTTTCTATTTTTACATTCATTAGCATAATGACCTATTTCTCCGCACACCCAACATTTGCAACTCTTTTTCTTCTCAGGACAATAAGACGCTTTCCTAAAAAACCTTCTTTTCTTAACAAAGGGTTTTCTATAATATTTTTTCTGATATTTTTCACTTCTTTGTTTATTAAAGCTTTTCTTTCTATAATACTTCATTCCATAACCGTTTTTCTGGTTATCTTTCTTGTTACATCCCCATTCTCCAAGCATATCCCAACAATTTAGAAATTGTCGTTTCATATGTTGAGTTCCCTTAACTTCTCGACATTTTTTCTCAACCCATTTTTTAATGAATCTTAATCTATTTCCTAGGGTGTCACTTGAGTTATATTTTTCTATCCATTCTTGATACCCTTCACTAATTTCTTCATTTATGGGTTTAGGGAGTTTATCGAATAACATTTGAAGATTAATTGCATTTTCTCCCCCCTTATAGTAATAATACTCGAATTCTGAAAGATAATTTTCTAGAAGTCTCATATTACAAATTTCAAGAGTATTTAATTTTCTTTGCCATTCGATTAATTTTTTCTCTTTATCATCTCTGTCTCCAATAAACTCATATTCTAAGACTTTGCAGAATTGCCTAAACATGACATTTGGTGGTTCTACTGCTCTTAAGGTTTCTTTAGTTTCTTCATCGATTCCTTCATACCAATCTGCCACAATTCCATATAGACTATGCTCAATGTAATTTAAGAAATTTGCAGATCTCCATTCAGGGTTCATGTTTAAGACACTCATCATACTTTTCTTCCAAAAGTCTAGCACATCTTCTCGGTTTCTTACCCCATCTAGACTAAGTTTATATCCAGTTTCACTTATGGGTTCAAGTAGAAGTTCTCTTTTATTAGGTCTATGATTTGGCATAATCCTAACTCCAAACTTAGCTGTTTTTTCTAGAAATTCTCTGGGTCTTAAGCTAGTGTTTTGTTGACTCGTGGACCCTTGTTCATATTCTCTATAACAAGATCTAGTGGCCTTGTAAACTTCTTGTTCTGGGATTATTTCTTCTTCTACTTCATTAACGTCTATAACTCTTTTTCCCATCTTTTTATCTAATTTTCTTTTAACTTCACTTAAGGGTATAGTCTCTAGGGTCTTTTAGTTTAATTAAGCTCATTTGTTGATACATTTCTTCTTCATCAGTGTAGTAACCAGATTCGTCACTACTAAAAGAACTCATATCAAGCGTCTCCTTGACTTTCTGGCTCTTCTTCGACTTCTTCTTTTGTTTCTAGTTTTTCTAGTTTTTTAGTTAAACTTGGAACTGAAAACTTCTTTTGTGGGTTTTCGTTTTGAAATGGATACTTATAAGGAAAAACCAACAGGTTTTTTTGGTTTGAGGGTTTAGACTAGTTGTTGCTCCAAGGTGTCGGATCTCGTTTGTGATTAAAAGAACTATTTTTTGATTTTCTTCTTTTATGGCTAATAAGGTAGCGGATATTTCTTCCCGATATTTAGCAACACTTGATCGCAACTTAATTAAACCTACTTTTAAATCTGCAATATCGTCGACTATAGTATTTAAAACAGCTTTGTGATGACCTTGTCCAGTGTTTAAGTGTTTTGCATGTGGAGCAGTTTTATGTGGACAATTTTCGGAAACCTCCAGTTTTAATTAATTTTTTGGATTTTTAAATAATTTTTTAAGTTTACTTAACTACTTGGCTCTGATACCAAATGACAGGATCACACAGAAACACACAAAAAGTACAAAATACGATTTAAAATACAAACAAGGATATAAATGCAACTTATTATAAACTAGGTACCTCTAATATAAATTCTAGAAAGTTGTGGGTAAAAAGAAAAAATAGAAAAAATGGATCGGATGAAATTGATGTGATTGATGGGATAAATAAGGGGTGTATATATAATGAGTGAAAATAAATAATGCCACCCAACCCGAGCGAAGTCTCCCGTACCAGACCGGTCCAGAACCCACCTTCCGTCCTTCCCTGGATTCTACCTCTACGATTGACAGTATTTTGCCTCAATTTGCATGGTTTTTAATTCTTTTATATAAATAAAAAAACTACTCAATCTTAATGGATAATGACACCGATAACGTAAATCCACATCCTCAGGTGGCTTTGTATAGTAGGGGTGAGAGAAAAAAAAAATCGATCACTAAATCCGAAGACCCGAGCCGCAAAAATCCGAACCCGATACTATTCGGTATTGGTGATTCGAGTCCAATTCAATTTGATTCGGGAATATTTTTGGATCATCGGATTGGTTACGGATCGAGGTATTGAGAAATTGTTTTTTTTAAAAATTGGATCAGATATATTCGACTAGTCTAGTACAATAATATAAACTCAGATCAGATATCCGATCTGGATAAAGGTATCGGATATCCGGATACTCTCGGATCGCATTCGAACTGGATTATTATAAAATCATCATATCGGATATCCATGTCTTGATTCACACGGGATTTCACGTGCCCATGCTACTCGGGTCAGAGCGTAAACTAGTGATGCTTTCGGCTACTGGACTCTCGCCATCTAGGATGCAGTACTCCACCACTTCGCCTAGCAGCACAAAGCTTGTATTACTCTCCCACAATCCCGTTTTCACGGTTTAAGTTGCTCCCATTTCGCTCGCGCGAAAATTCGAAAATGTTCACCCTGTTATATACACCTTTATTTTTAGAAAGAAAAATCTTTTTTTTTCCCCTTATTAATGACATGCTTAAGTAATAGATGAACTTATATTTGAGTTTTTTAATTAAATTTGTGAGTTTTACCAAAATTTATCGGAGATGAGAGAGCAAACGAAGGAGATAACACAGGAAACGCCTTCGCCACGAACCAAAAGATGACATTTTAAAAATAGTAATGTGTTATCATGAATTTTTGTTACGTGTTGGTTGAATAATTTATTTCATCTCATTATTATTTTGTGGCATATTATTTATTTAGCCGTCTCTTGTAAAAACGTCCGTATATCCGTGGTAACATAAATACAAATTGTTTTGTTTTAAATACAAAATATTCCATCTCGATCGAAAGCCAAACTATTTCGTGGATAGGAATAGTTTGTTTATATCGATCGGTATAGAAGATCGGCATAGAAGTATTCTGACTGGAATAATGTTTATATGTATTTTGATCGAAATTCAAACTATTCTTATCTATACACTTATTCCGGTCGGAATAGAAGTAATCCGACCAGAATAATGTAACAAAAATACTAAATCTGATCTAATTTATATAATTTGTTTACATAGTTTGTGACATCGTTCCGCTCGGAATAAGCATCTGGAAAGCACGGTATAAATATAAACAAATTATGTAAATTTGATCGAAATTATGTAAATTCGATTAGATTTAGTATTTTTATTACATTATTCATGTCTGAATACTTATATTCTGATCGGTATAAGCGTTTGGATAGGTATAGTTTGTTTATACCAATTATAATAGAAATATTCCGACCGGAATAATGTTTATATGCATTATGAAATCAATTTGTTCAACTAAAAAATCATTTTATATAACTATATGTCAAATTTGTCCAATTAGATGTCTAGTTTGTTCAAAACTTAATATTTTGAAATGTTAAAGCAAAATCAAGGCGCCATTCTAAAAGTTAATTTGTTCATCTATTTTGTTCAACTATATAATAAATATGTTTAACAATTATTATTTCAGTTCACGAGTTTAGTTCAATTCGTTCAGACTGATTATTTTAATTGTTCATATTTTTTGTTCAATTAGATCAAAAGATTTGTTCTTATTTTTTTACCACTTTTTTCGTTTTTTTTTTTTTTTACATTTTCGTTCAAAAATTTCTTTGAATGATAAATTAAATACAAAATTTGAAGTTCTTTATTCCGGTTTTCTTTCTTTTTCTCTTAGTTCATATGATTTGTTTAATGGTTCATATTTTTATATAATTTAGTTCAAATTGTTTGTACTAACAGTTTTTGTGTTTTAACATTTTTTCCGTTCAAATTTTTTGTTCAGTTAGTTCAAATGTACTAATAGTTACATATTTCCAGTTTTTTTGTTAGTTCATTTTTTTTGTAAGTTCAACATAATGATGAATTAATGATATAAAATGTGTGAACTAATAAAACACCCTATTAATTTTATATTTTCTAACGGAAACTTTTTTCGTTCAATTTTTTTGTAAATTTCGTTCAAACTATATTATACTAATGGTTCATATATTTTTTGAACTAATAAAATAAAATTTTGAACGAATTGATAGTGTATACTTTTGAACGAATTAAACTAACTCTAGAAAATATGCGAACTAACTACATAATCAAATTTTGTTCAATTATAATGTCTATTTGTTCAAGTATGGTGCTTATTTCTTCAAAATAAGATTTTTTTTCAAAACTTAATTTGTCCAAAACCTGATATGTTGAAAACCCGATTTATTCAAGTATACAACTTATTTGTTCATATATTGTATATTTGATTAAGTATAATCCCCATTTATTCAACTATAATGCATATTTGTTAAATATCTTATTTGTTTAAGTATAATGAATATTTGTTCAAATATTGAACTTCGATTGAAATTGTAGAATTTTCGAACTCACTGTTTCACCTCTTGTAATACATCGATCGAAATTATAGAAGAAGAAGATAATTATAACAAAAATATAATGAAAGAAACGAATTAGATAAATAAAATTGAAGAATCGAATTTGAGAATATGAAATGAAGAAATTGAAGGAGGAAGAAGAAGAAAGGAGCGTATATGAATGACGCTATTAACGGTAATAGAATGAAAGAAATCGAATCAGATAATTTGGAATTGAAGAAAGCGAATCAAAGAATATAGAAATGAAGAAATCGAAGAAGAAAGGAGCGTAAATGAACGACGCTGTTAACGACCATCATTGAAAGAAATTTAATGAAATAAGTTGTAATTGAAGAAATTGAATGAGAGAATATGAAATAAAGAAATCGAATGAGAAAGGAGGAGGAAGAAGAAGGAGCGTGAATGAACGACGTTGTTAACAACCGTTAATTTAAACGTTCACTGCTGATGAGGGGATAAAATCACGGTCGTTCACGATTTTGATCAAAGGGGTGAGAGTCATTCTCACTTTTAACCCTAAGACCCCTTTTTATATGATTCAATATATATATATATATGGTCAGGTTTAAGTGAGAACATATTTTTGTGTAGGGAGTAGAAACCTCTTAGAGACGTTTGATTAATAAATCAACGTTCAAAATATTAGTCCACTATAAGTGTTCATGAGTGTGATACACGAGATTAAAATTAAATAAATCCACTCTTAATGAATAGAATAACATATATGGCAACAAGTTTATTTGCTTTAATCGAATTTTGAGCATTCCGATCGAAATATGTTTATTTCGATCGAAATAGTGTTTTTTCTACTAATTTTGATCGTAATAGTGAACTTTCGATCGAAATTATCTATCGAAATTTGAGCATTCCGATTGAAATATATTCATTTCAATCGAATGATTGCTTTATCTACTAATTTCGATCGTAATAGTTAAACTTTGATCGAAATTATCTATCGAATTTTTAACATTCCGATCGAAATATGTTTATTTCGATCAAAATAGTACTTGATCCTATTTGTTAAATAAGGTAGTTTAATAAACTTTCTCATATAGGTAAAAAAATATGTGTTATATCTCACGTACCTAGGAAGAGCTATAAAAATTTTATGACGTTTTCACGATCTTATTTCCACTTAGCCTTCCCATAACCGGTTCCTACCCCCATTCAACACTTACGATGTGAGTTCGGACTATCACCCTTCAAACATAAACATAACCTCACAACGAAAACACCATTTCCCAAAGACAAGGAGAGTTCATCCTCTCCGGACCTGATTGACTTTGCTCTAGTCCCAACACCATTCCATGTCATATCCTCGGTGGTGTATCATATAGAATCACCGGTGCTTTCCCCTACAACCCAGCTTTTGAACACCTACCTTACTCACAAAAGTGTTCGCAATAGTACCACCTTTGTCAAGTTGCAAGACTAAGGTTACAACATGATAGCATTCATTTCCACATCTTTTTTCACCATCATTCGTAACGATTATATTTGAGTAAAACACTCTCATTTGAGAAAAACCTCATTTTGCATCTCCAATGGCTGGTCAGTCCCCCTCACAAACACTAGCCACTAAGAACATTGGTTCAAAACCTCCCACTAATCTTGAACTTTAACAGTTCTTCCAGCACCAGCATCTTGTGAATACCATCTCCGGCTCAATGTCTTGAATACCAACCTCATCAAACCTGATTTTTTGACCCTCACTCCCACTGGATTTGTACTGATTTATATAATTTGATCCTCCTTCCCATACTCATGTTGACACCGACACTTTTATTCTCATATGTCATTGATTACTATACGAGCCACCCACTTCATTTCTTGTGTCATAAAACAACTTCATTGCTTGTATCGTGATTCAATTCTCATATGTCATTGATTAATGGAGGACATCGTTACTGACGATAGTTGCCAACCACTATGCCTCGTTTGGTGAACACCATCTCAATTGAGTTTTTATGAGGGCCGCAATAAGAGATAACTTAATGGATTATGAACCCGACGGTAATTTGTTGACATAAGTACGATAGGAGGTGGTTAAATAAAAAAGAATATATAAGAGGTGGCTAATTGAAATAGAGATAAATAAGAGGTGATTTTGTGTAATTTACTTTTAAAATAAATTGATTTAAGAAACTATTGTCTTTTGACTTGTAAACTTATACTAATTGCATATCAATAATCCAAAGAAGATCACATGTATCATATGTTTTTCCCACGAGCCACGTATAGTTTCATTAATTATGGATTTTTGGTCACTTGCCTTGAATCCTCTCGTAACAAAAACGCCGTACGTTAAAGTCACCTATTTTACCAAGTCCATTTACTAAATGATAATTTATATAATATTTCAACATAAATAATAATCACCGAACAAATAACAAAATGAACCATCAGAAAATGATCATTTTACATTGTAAAATCCTGCTGATTTGTCTCAAAATAACACAATATGTGTTTTGTTCCGCTGAACTTATGATTACACAACTAAACATTGATAATAAATTCGGTGAAAAGACAATATGTGATATTATATTACAGGATATCAGACAAATCTATACCTTAATTATTTATCGGTAATTCCAATTTTGCATGCGAGTTTTAAAATACATTTGGACAACTTCACATATGACCTTAAAATGAAACCGATTTCAAGCTGATTAATTCCGCATTTGGTGTCCAAATTTAAAACCGTTACACAATGAATAATGCATTTCAGCCCCGAAGCCGGATAGGTTTCAGGAAAAAGACGGATTAAATAAAATTCGCATTTGGGTCCAAACTTGGAATTGGTTTTGGTTCCTGGGCCCAAACTCAATGCTATTGTGGTTTTGGTTTCGGGCCCAAAAACAAAATTGTTTTGATTTTGATTTCAAGGCTAAACACGTAATTGTTTAAGTTTTGATTTCGGGATCCATTTGTGAAATTAATTGGCTCATTTCAACTCCAAATGAGTTGTACTTTGGAGACCAAATACGGAATTGAATCGAAAAATAAAATATAAATAATTACACACAAGTAAGGAATTAAATATTACTTGTTAAGTATATCGCAGCACAAATTGCATTTAGATCACGATTTTTTCCATCTATTTTAGGATGAAACTCATCATTTTGTAGATTGTTGGATTGAACTTCCTTTGTAGTTAGATTATAGATCAAAATATCATTTCTTAAGTGCTCAATTTATAAATCAAGGCAAAATTAGTTTTTTCAAGACATTTCATCTCAAATTCTTATTATCAAATGCTTCGTACCATCGGTTATAACGATATTCAAATCGTCAACCTAAACTACAATAATAAATCTACTTTTAGACTGATTGATAAAAAACATAGACATGTACGTATTCTATTTAAATGGAACATGAAAATAATATAAGCATTTTAATTTTTTTCTTAACCATTTTCATTCCATTATTATTTCATCCTCAAAACAAATGTACACATAATATTCTTCTTTTTCTTTTTTTTTGAAAATATTTACTTAAAACGAGTGTACCACGTCCGTTCTAGTTCAAGAAGTTAGCCTAAGACAGTCAAGTAACTTTTCCTTGTGCTATTTTCATATGATATATATAAATCTCTGCATTATATCTCACAACTTTGTTTCTCATTTGATTTTTTACAAAAACATCCACACTTGACAATTTGAACCCTCTACACAATTTTTATTTATTTATTTTAAATCTCAACCATTCATTGGATAAATCTTGTGGCTCTCATTAGACTCAATTTTACCGAATTTGTATTTCACTTATTCGACTTCGAATCCAAATGATGGGTGGATAATTGAATCAAAGATCGTTCGAATCACTAATTAATACCAAGTCTATATATATATAAGATTTCGTGACCACGTGTGTTCATGTGCTTGTAATTAAAGTTCCTGGAAATCAACGACTATGAGATTCGAAACCCTAATCTCTTTATTCATACTTGACTATATACAAAAATGAAAACCAAAATTAAACTAATAAAGACAAATATATTATAACTTTAGAATTAATTTTCTTTGTGATTATAAAAATGTGATAATTCAAAATTAGAAACTCAAAAATCACAATTATATCAAACAAGTTTGTTTAATCAGTCAAAGTATGCAACACTATCACTAGAAATAGAGCTGAACCCTCCTGCACTTGAAGGCGGCGGTGTATACAAATTATTGGAAGCCGCCGGAGAAGTCGACGAAGCTGCCGCCACAACCGAGTCAAGCGGTGGTGTGGTGGGAGGCTGCGGCTGAGGTTGAGAAGTTACAAGAGAGGGATGATGGAGAGGAGGAGGGCCGTTGGTGGCGGAGGTGGAAATATTGACGGAGTTAGGATTAACGGAAGTAGTAGCTGCCTCTCGGAATTTGAACTTGAAGATCTCGGATCTAACGACGTTAAGCTCGGCTTGTAAGGCTTGAACTTGGCGTTGTAAGGCGGAAATGGCGCCCATGCAGCCGTATATAGGGTCCCGAATCCTAATGTTTGCCTCGTACACTAGACTGTTTGCTGCGTCTGCCCTTTGACTCTCCGGCACCTCCTGCGTACAGATATATATATATGTTAAATGTTATGGTCAACTATACGTTGTATCGTAATGCAGCTATCAATGCCTATCATGTAAGCTTTATATCACCACATCATATAGACACAAGCACACGGTTAAGATAGGGTGAATTGAAAAGAGGACAAACATCATATACCATATCATATGGTCTTTTCAATTTTTTTTTTTAAAAAGTAATCCTTTTTACTAATTTTTGGATTTTGTTAGCTCTCTTTTATTTAACTAGAAAGACGATAAATTTATTAGACGACAAAAAATATATTAAACTAATGAGGATGTACACTTTTTCTAACCCATCTTAAATTCGATTATTGCCGACATTCATTTGGGTCGGTCAGCAAGGTAAGGTTGTTACATGAATCGGGCTACTTGAACTCGGTTATGACTTGCTTGATGGTAGTTCGCTTGACTATACAATAATACATTTTTAAGGTGGATTAAAGTTTAGGTTCAAATCCATTATAAACGAGTCGAGTATGACTATATCAAAGCTTGATTTTTTTCGGCTCGATTAACAAAACCTAATCACAATAGTCAATTTTCAATAGAGTTGTTATAGGAGGTAAGCAACTTAAGTTTGGTTTTGTCTTGTCCACTTTAAGTCGAATATGAACATATTTTAAACCAAAATTAACATTTAGACTCGAATCAATTTTAAACGAGTTCCATCCCTAGATCCTATTATCTTACCCTAATTAAACTTAGTAGTCTTGAACAAGATTCAAATAAAGAAACAAAAACATACCATGAGCAACTTGGAAACGTTGCTAGCACCAAAGACCTTATGAACAGCAGCAAACTTGTGCGGCTCATGAGGCGAAAAGTAGGGCGAGAAAGGGCACTCCTCGGCGCATCTCCGGCGAAGAAGCTTGCAAGCAGCGCAGGGCGTGATTGTGTTCAGCACGGCGCCGGTGGGACCCACAACTTGTCCTCTACTTCTCCCCATTTGAATTTGTTGGTCGTTTACAATACTAACCTTGCTCGGAGATGCATCGATCTCTCTCTTTACCCTCTTCCCTAACTCTTCAAACTCATCCCTTACAAACCCAGATTCGTGTGTATTCATCACAATTCAACCCTAAACAAAACCCTATAAATCAAAGAAGAATTATGTATACCTCTCTCTTGACATTCAAAAATCACGAAGAAAAGGAAGATCAAAAGGAAGAGAGAGTGCTTAGAATGGAAGGTAAACGTTGAGGAAAAAGAAGGTCAAACTTGTCTTAAAAGACACAAGATGATGGATAGAAAATTGATGGGAGAGAAGCATATTGAAAATTGACAACCTATTAGTTGCAGGATTAATTTAAGTCATTTATATATTTTACTTTGATTTCTTATTATTATTTTTGGGAACTTGGGTTATTAGTAGACAAGTAAACGGATTAGACTTTATTGGTGGTGGTGGCTCATTATGGAATTTCAGATTTAGGTAAGTTGATTGAGATGTAATTGTTAGTTTATGCTAGACCAGAAATTTGTTGTAAAGATTTGTGTTTATCACTTTATTTTGTAAGGATTTTGCCCTATTATCAAATATATTGATATAAGCTTACTCTATTATCACATTATATGATATCATAGAGCTTTTAATAAAATTAAAATCAAATCTTCTTAATTATAATCTCAAATCCTCATGCACGACTAGACCGGCAAGTATACCAGTCTTATCCGAGATAAATGTGTGGGTATGAACAAACCTGAATTATGTAGATCATTTGAGCCGAAAGTTCGGTCTGGAGCTCGGCTCATTTACGGTTAAGGGATCAAGCCGGTTCAGCTCGCTTATTTCGGACGAAATAAGCCTATTTTACATTTTATATTTAATATTTTCTTCTATATTAGTTAGTAAAACGTCAGTTCCAAGACATTCTAATATGATGCTTTGACTAACTTACAAAAGTTAATTGTAATGAAAATAAGTTATAATGAAAATAAGTATACAACCTGTGGTGGCATAAAAACAATGTAATATGTAATTTTTATATCCAATAAATATGGTTTCTTGTCTCGTGTATTGTCTTATTTTATTTTCCAACAAATAAGTTAACTACTCATGATCAACACGACTTTTAAGTTGAAATCAACACATAATATAATTTAGCCAAATTTTATATACGGATCCAAATTAAATGTCAATTCAAATCTAACAAAATGACAATTCCTGTTTAATTTATTTGAGAAGCAAATGACAATTTCTATAGCCCCCAATAGACATTCATTTCCCACGTTTTCCTATTTATAAAATAAGACACCAAATTCCTAATTAAAGTTTAACCATTAAATAAAATAATACAAAATATCAACTACTATTCAAACTAAAAAAAATAATTGACAAAAAGTGTAAATTAATAAAAATATATGATTTTACACAATAGTTCAAGATAATGGGTAGAATATTTCTATACTTTTCAGATTAGTAATATAAGGTATTTTAATATTTATATTGTTTATAAAAAATTAATAAAAAATAAAAAAATTTATTGATCATTTTGAAAAATTTTTTAGAAAATGAAGAAATATGCTATATACTTTTTGAAAATCTTAAAAACCAAAGTACCTCATATATATCCTGATAAAAATTTGTATATGTTTGATGTGAGCAAGAAAGAAAAGGATTTGTTTTTACTAAAATAGAAATTATGAATAATATTATGGGATACTTCATATATATCCTAATAAACAGTAGGATTAAATTTTGCTTAGGATACAAGTGAAATAAATAAGGGCCATATGTTTCTTGTTTGACCCGTATTCCTAGCCTTCAAAGTCGCTCTGTTCCCTAATTTTTTAATTTTCTGCATTGTTATTTCATTATAAACTCTACTTAAATAATTAAGTACCAAACTTTCTGATCATCTTTCAAAATATAAATCATTTAATTGAAATTAAATTTGAAAATTTTACCCTAAAGAAAAATATATTAAATTTCAAAATAAATAAACCTTCTTGGAGACATAATATGGGTGCAGATTGCAGAGTGATCAGCCAGAAAGGCTCTCATAGTCCCCATGTGATAATGCTCTGAGCTTTTGCCTTGCTATTCAAAGTACTTAATTAATGAAAGTGATTAATTAACACTGTAATTAATATTTGTAGGGAATTTAAGCCAAGGCTGTAAGTAATTAAAATTTTGAACCTTGTTTTATGACTACTAGGTTTAATTGTGATTAACAAACATTCTTAGGTGAAATGGGTAATTAACAAAGGTTAATAAAATCAGAAAACTTGGACCACCACCTGCTATTCTGAGTTTCGGATAATGTTTACATAATGGGCTGATATTCCGATGTTGGGCTTTCCCTTTTGGGCTGAGAGGCCCAGTTAGGGGTTCGTTGAAAGTGGCCCGGTACATGATTCCGTAGATAGGTTATCGGTATTTGAAAAGGGTGGATGGATCATGGATGGATGGACGATAAAAGTAGTTCACCCAATCACCCATCCATTATATGACTCACTACTGGGCTACTACTTAATTTCGGCCTTTTAACATAAGTAGGTTTCTTAGTAATGTATAGACTATAGATTACGTATTTCTACCTCAAGCTATCTTGGAGCTCATTCGGAAGGATGCCTTGCAGCAACCACTCTCTAGAGCTTTGCAAGACGGTCTACGTCACACGTCACCTTTTTTTAGATGACCTCTCGGGCCATTTCAGTAATGCCCCGAATCACTTTTCTTGTAAAAAGAAAGAAAAAAAAAAGACTATAGATTACATCAATCACTCTTAACACTTTTTTAGGTACTTTTTTTGTTTAACCTAATTTGATTTTTGACAAGACCTATAGAATAACGATCCCATACAATTTTCCTGGTACAATTTTGTTGGTACGCAACAAGTTTTATGAACAATATATATGCATACGATTTTCCCCTGTCAGATTAGCTTCATCGATCACTTGACAACAACCCATAATTTGACATGTACAATTTATTTTTTTGTGCGCATTTGTGGTAACAATTATACATGTGCGGAAGGAGAGTCAGTGGTCTCCGGCGCATCTAACTAAGTAGTCAGCAAACGGGGGATAACCCGACCCCTAACATCAGCAACCAGAATACAAATAACACCCTCCGGCGGGTCAAGCAATACATGAAAACCGATCGAAAATTAAAAGCAAGAGAAGCTAAAAAGTCAGCCGCACAATTCGCTTCTCGGTAAACATGACGAATTTGGACAAGCCAATTTCTACGAATAAAGCCTTGGCACTTATGTACCAGGCTAGAGAGGGGGTGGCACCGTGGGATATTCTTGCTTAGAAGCGTGGTAGCTAGTTGAGAATCCGTTTCCAAAATAACATTCCTAACATCACTCTCCCAAGCAATATCCTAACCATGTAAGATCCCCCGAAGCTCAGCCATCGGGACCGTACACATACATATATTATGAACAAACCCACGTTGCCAACACCCCAACTCATCCCTAATAATACCTGCTGTAGTAGCATGAGTCCTGCTTCTCACCGCTCCATCAGTATTAACTTTTATCCATCCTGACGGTGGAGAGCTCCACTTCACCTGAATTGAGGTCTTGTTCGCAACAATCCTACCTCCACAACGAGATTTCCAAGCCTCCTGGTAGCTTTTGACTCTATCAATAATGACTCCCTGACTACCCGTGGGTCTATCATGATTTCGGAAAACCTTATCGTTTCTCCACTTCCAGATTTGCCAAAGAGCCTCTGCAAAAACATCCCTCCACATTATAGAATTAACGAAACTATTAACACAAAGAAGATTACCTCTAATCCAGCTCGCAAAGGAAGTATCGAAGAAGTTGGGAACAAAATTTTCCGCACGCAGCTCCTTCCACATGCCGTGAGTAGTGATGCATGTGCATTCATGGTAATATTTTTACTACAGTTACAAAATGGTTGAATTAACTAATTATATTATGTTGATATTTGAAAATAATTATATTATGTTGATCTTTCTCTCTCAAATTTCCTAACATATAATCTTATTTTGTGTGTGTGGAAAATGCAAAAGGTAGTTTTCATACATTATAAACAAGAATTTAAGATTTTCTAAGAAGATTATAGAAGGAACATACACGAGTGAAGGCTTGCTCCAAGATAACAACGGTGTGGTAGAGAAAGCATCAAATGTTCCTTTACAATGGTTTCGCATAATATAATATGATCAACTACATTGCGGCTTATGGTGTGACGAGTAAAAGTCTGACTTTATATATATATATATATATATGTATATATATATTGATAATGGAAAGCGGTTAGATTGGCCTACCTCCTAGAGGTAGTCCAACCTAAAGCATCCTTGCGGATGAGAACACGAAGTTTGGGATCTTCAGAAAAATTGGTGTTGGGGGTCGAGTTCCCATATGGGTCCATCGGTCAGCAACACATTTTATCTCTCTGAAAATATGCCTAACACGGATCTCGTCAAAGAAACGAAGATCCAGTCTAGAGTCGGATATAATCATCACGATCTCCCACGGACAACTCCACAAACCTTGGAGTGCCTTGATTACACACAGGTAATCACCTTCGATTTCGATCTTTTTAATTTGTAGTCTGATTGCCTCTTGTATCCTAGTTTTGAGGGCAAATGCTTCGGCTTTTATGACCGAATTGAAATTATTTTTTTAGCGTCGAGGCTAACGATATCGCCATTTTGGTTCCAAATAACATATCCAATAGATGTGATTCCTGAATCGAGTCTGACTATTAACATCCCTTAAAGAGGAACTTGCTTCTTTTTTTTCACCTCAATGTACCCTCATTTTCATTATCCTTTAGTTTTTCTTTTAGTTTGTGTGGTGCTGACACATTCTCGCTCTAGCGGATGACTTCATATTTAATTGGTTTTGGTGTTCGAAGTCAAGTCATTCTATCGTTCAATGGTGTTTGACATGTAGATATATGTTTTCTCTTACTATAATTCTTATATATCATTATAACTTTTCGATTGTACTTTTATCGGTTTTGTGGCTTTAAATATGATTGAAATTGTTTTGTTATTAGGATGATTGAATTTATAGGATCTAATATTATATTAGTGTTAATAATTGGAAACATATTTGAAATGTTGGATTGGTTAACATTAGAGTACGCGGTGAAAGAAAATTTGCTGAAGTTTTCATTCTTGAGTAGGTCCATAAAAAACAATGTAATTTATCGGAGAGGAAGGACGAACTTCGACAACGATGATGCCTCTTGTATTCGTTGATTCCAAACGTTTCAAGGTTGGACGTTCAAAGTTGCTTCGATAAATAGATATATTTTTTGTGAATAATGCATTCATCTCCTCTGTTTTTTTTGAGTTGGACATGATCTAAAATTCCTCTCTACATTTGCATGAAAAACAAGGCACATGAGGTATTATGCTGGAAACTAGACATAAGACCCTCAAACTTATGATCATGTCCTAATTAAACAATGACGATCAGTTCATTTATAATTAAAAATAGCATTATATCACATTTTGTACCAAACACCAACAAGAGCATATGATAAAAATTATTTTCAATTTGACTAATTAATTGATCAAGTCTAAAACTAATTTTCATTTAACTAACTAATTAAGTTATAAAAAAAAACTCACTCCTTAAAAATAATACTTTTATTATTTTATGTTTATTTTGTGTAATTATGTTTACAAATGATGTGATACCCAAACACTTCACAAATACGAGACTATAACTTCTCGTAAACTTCAACTTCTGAATATTTATTTCCGTCATCGTCATCCTTGATCGTTTAAAACGGATGATAAAGATCTGAGTTGATAAGGTTTAACCGAATCAAAACGGATTCACCCCGGTTCAGTATATATTTAAAATTTCTCTTCCATCTCTCTTGTTATTTTATGTGAAAGACTTGCTCATTTTGACAAACATTAGTACAATAAAAGGATCCCTACCCACTCTCTTACCCCATTTATTCTTGTTCTTGCCTCCGCTTTCTTCAACGGTCACCCAAAAGGCTCCCATACCACAAACAATCAAGCAACTTGCAACAAAGTAAACAAGCAAGCCACACGCATTGTTCTTGCTAACCTAGCCATCGAACAACAACAACTCAACACTCTTCTCAATCTTGCACTCTTGCACAATATCGATATAGTCTTTCTTATTTCGTCGAGCCTGAACGAAGCACCAACAAGAGCCTCTCATCCCTCGTGTGACACTGGACAAACAAAACACAAGTAAGAGCCCCTTTCCAATCGAATCAAGAAAAAATACAAGAAAAATTTGTTTCTTCCACCAGATTTGAGCACAAGAATGAATGCTTCTTCCGGTCTTCTTCCTTCGTCCATATGTGCAAGGCAAAAAAAAACGTAGCACTTCCTTCCTTCATTTGTGCAAGATGGAAATATCATAATAGGAGCACACACCAAACATATTTGTATTAGATTTCAGTTAGGTACAATCCCCTCATTTGAATAGGCTAAACTTTTTGATATGTTAGATTTAAGTTAGCTATAAATATTTAGTGGCACGATGGATTTAGGATGACGTTTTTTGAGTAATTTTCATCCAAGAGTGTAAGTTAAAGGATTTGAGATATTAGGAGTTGTATGTAGATAGTTGTCGATACAAATTGGGGTTTAGAGTTGACACTCATGTCGGGTTAAAAGTTTCACCGATGTGGGTTGTTCAACATTTTGGAATTAAGGGGAAGTTGAGCCCATATTATGTCGGACCGTTTGAGATTTTGGAGCAGGTTGGAGATGTTGCTTATCGGCTGACACTTCTAACATCACTCAAGGGTGTCCACGTGGTGTTTCATGTGTCTTAGTGAGGGAGTATTTACCGAACCCGATGCATGTGATTTGTTACAAGGACTTATCGATTGAGCCAGATCATAACTTAATTGTGATGTACCATTAACCATCTTAATGAGGGGTACCAACATTTATGGTCTAAGGAGATTCCGATGATACATAATGAGTGGTTTAGGTGTAGAGTCAACAAGGTTACATGCAAGAATGAGGACAATTTTACGGGTAGGTAGTACCTACCCTGTTTGCTATGTAGAGTTAGTTTCGATATCATGGTTGACTAGTTAGTTCTCAGTCTATGTACTTAAGTGTTTATGTGCTTGAGTGCTTATGTGTTAATATGTTTGGGTGTTTTTGTCTTCTTAGGTATTATTTACTTACATGATTAATGAGAAGTAGGTGATAGCGTCTTCATGAGTTTTTTTAGGATATCTTTCAGGATCATAGATTAGGTTAGACGACCATTTCATACCTTAAGTTTGGGACAAACCTTATTTATAGGGATTGATGTAATACACTAATACCCAAAACTTCACAAATACGACATTGTAACTTCTCGTAAAATTTCATTCTTAAGGATTTAACTTCGTAATCATCATTCACAATCTTTTATAATGGGTGATAAAGAACCCGAGCCGATCCAGTTTAACTAAATCAAACTGGACTCAACCCGGTTCAATATTTACTCAAAATTTCCCTTCCCTCTCCCTTGAAGAAGGATCTTACCTTCTACAACGGCCACGCAAAAGGCTTCCCGTTGAGCAATGAAGCAAGAAATTGTAGCAAACAATAACCAATAAAAAAACCAGCGAGCTACACATTCTTTTCTCTGAAACCTTCTCCTCCCTTCTTCTAGTCAGTCGAACAACAACAACAATTCAACACATGAAAGAGCTCCCTTTCCAATTGAATATAGGTAAACAAAACGCAAGCAGAGTTTGTTTACTCCAATAGATCCGAGCATAAGTACGAGTATGTGCTTCTTCAAGGCTACTTCCTTCCTCCATATGTGCAAGACGAAAACAACATAAGCGCTTCATTCGATAATTTGAGCAAGACGAAAACAACACAATAGAAGCGCACACCAAACAACTTCTAGTTAGACTTCACTTATGTACGAATCCCCCGTCTGATCTAGCTAAAATTTTGCTACGTTAAACTTTAGTTAGGTAAGAGTCTTTAGTAACAGGATGGATTTAGGATGACGTTGCTTGAGTAAATTTCATCCGGGAGTGTAAGTTAATGAATAGGAGATTTTAAAAGTTGTACATAGATAATCATCAATACATATTAGAGTTTAGAGTTGGCACTCGTGTGTGGCTGAGAGTTTCACCAATTCGGGGCGTTTAGTGTTTTAGCATTAAGGGGAAGTTGAGTCCATGATATGTCAGACCATTTGAGATTGTGAAGTGGGTTGGCGAGGTTGCTTATCGACTAATATTTCTACTCGCACTCAGTGGTGTTCATCTGGTTTTTCATATGTCATAGTTGAGAGAGTATATACTGGACCAGATGCATGCGATATTGTGATTAGCTATGAGGATTTATTGATTAAGGCCAACAAGTTATAGGAGTACCAAAACCGAGCGTTATGAAGAGTTAGTTTCGATATCAAGGCCAACAAGTTATTTGCGGATTTTATGTACTTAGGTGTATCTGTGTTTTGTGTTCTTATGTGTTATGTTCTTACATGATTAATGAGTGGTGGGTATGGTGTTTCCATGAGTGTTTTTTAGGATGTCTTTAGGATCGTAGATTAGGTTAGCCGACTATCTTATCAAGACAAAACTTATTATTAGAGAGGATTGATGTTATACTTGAAAAACTTCACAAATTCAAGATTGTAATTTCTCGTAAAATTTCATTACCGGGAGTTTAATTTTGTCATCTTCATCCTCAATCGTTTAAAACGGATAACAAAGACTCCGAGTAGATCTGGTTTAACCGAATCAAACCGGACTCAACCCGGTTCATTATTTATATAAAATTTCCGTTCCATCTGCCGTGCTATTTTATGTGAAACACTTGTCTTTTTTTTTGACATACATTAATACAATAAAAGGTATCATACTCATTCTTTTACCCTACTAATCTCGTCCTTATTTCTAATGTAAAAAGGACTTACCTACTACAAGATTTGTGCTTGCCTCCTTTTTCTTTGTTGCAATGGTCAAGTAAAAGACTCTCCTACAACAAACAAGCAAGAAACTTGCAACAACCAACAATAAACTAGCGAACTACACATACTTTTCATTCAAACCCTCTTCTCCCTTCTTTTAGCCATTCGAACAACAACATCCGTATCCTTCTTAGTCTTGCACAATATCGACCAAGTCTTTCTCTCATCGAACATGAACAAAGCACAAAAAATAGTCTCTTACCCCTTGTGTGAAACCGGGCAAACAAAACACAAGCAAGATCTCCTTTTTAGACGAATATGTGCAAACAAAATTCAAGAAAATGTTGTTTCTTTTAGTGGAACCGAGAACAAGTATGAGTGTTTCTTCCAATCTACTTCAATCCTCCATTTGTACAAGACGAAAACAAAAGTAGCGTTTCCTTCCTCCATTTGTGCAAGATGAAAACAACATAGTAGGAGCACACAAGAAACAACTTTTGGTTAGACTTCAATTAGGTACGAATCCCTCATTCAATCTGACTGAGTTTTTTTTTTATATGTTAGACTTTAGTTAGATACGAATATTTAGTGGAAGGATAAATTTGGGGAGACGTTAATTTGAGCAACTTTCAACCGGGTGCATAAATTAACGGATTTGAGATGTTAGTAGTTGTACACAAATAATTGTCGATACACATTGCAGATTAGAATTGACTGTGGTTGAGAGTTTCATCGATGTGATGCATTCGGCGTTTCAGTATTAAGGAGAAGGTGTTCCCACGAATGCCGGGCCATTTGAGATTGTGGAGTGGGTTAGAGAGGTTATTTATCGACTTAAACTTCTACCCGCACTCAAGGGTTTCCATTTGGTTTTTCAAGTGTCATAGTTGATAAAATATATACCGGAAATTATGCATGTGGTTTGTTATGAGGATGTATCGGTTAAGCCAGATTATACCTTCGTGAAGTAACCGTTAACCACCTTAGAGAGGGGTACAAAACATTTACGCTCTAAGGAGATTTCAATGTTACGTATTCATTGGTATAGGCGTGGAATCAATGAGGCTACTTGGAAGATTGATGACAATTTTAGGAATACCAACCCCGAGCATTATGCAGAGTTAGTTTTGATATTGAGGTCAACATGATAGTTATTGATCTATGTACTTAGGTGTTTATGTGTTTGACTGTTAGAGTGCTTATGTGTTTATCTACTTGTGAATTTTTGTGTTCTTATATGTTATGTACTTACATGATTAATGAGAGGTGAGTAATAGCGTCTACATGAGTATTTTTGAGGATGTCTTTCAGGTCCAAAGATTAGACGACCATCTTAAACCTTAAGTTTCGGGATGAAATTTTTTAAGGGGAATTGATACGATACCCGAAAACATCACAAATACGATTAGTGCTTAAATCCTATATAGTTAGTTATATGCATCATTTTTTAGTTTGATTTGATTAATAATGCTTATAAGGTGTTTGATAAAATGATTTCAACAGAAATATAACTTTGTTGAAGATTCCAATTGGTTGTTGATAATTCATTTTACACTTGTTCGAAAAACTTGTGAAAAATAAATTTGTTGACAATGCATTTTACACTTACAAAAATGAGTTTGATCTGCTTAAAACTTAGGGTGTCGTTCTAAATAACATTGTGGATCGCCAATTTGCCGGGCTGAAACGAATTCGCATAGTATTGTTTGTAATAATTTTTAATTAAAAAAATGGGTTTGATTCGCTTTTGTTTATGACAAAAATAATCTCATTTCTTCGATGTCGAGGATGTGTTCGGTTTTACTAGTGGTACATCTATTGGTTTAATCAGGATTCCAAGAACTTATTCTCCTCCTTCCTTTCTCCTCTATATTTTGTATTAATGAGATTGGAGTTCTCCGAATCGCCGTAACTCTAAAACTCGCATCTTCCATTCATTTTCCCTACAACATTAATCTTTTTTTGGTATGAATCCGATTTCTCTTTAACCCACATTGTATCGTTTTTATATGTCCTTATGTTGTGTTTGATTGTATTAAACTCTTATTTCGTTGTTGATTGCTTGATAATTTGACGTGGGTATGCCTAATTTAGTGAAATCTGGTTTCTTGTTCAATTTAGCTTCAAGTTTGTGCTTCCCTCCCCCGTGTTTTATTATGTGAAAGATTTTACTTTCTTTTTTTTTGTAAGAAACAATAGTACAATAAAATGATCCATAACCACTCTCTTACCCCACTTATACTTGTCATAATCCCTAATAGACGATGAACCTTACATTCTACAAGAGTCTTGCTTGCCTCTTTTTTTTTGCAACGATCACGCAAAAGTCTCCCCTACAACAAACAAGCATGCAACTTGCAATAAACAAACAGTCTACAACACACGACAACCAATTGAAAACAAGCGAGCCGCAGTTGCTTTTCTTTCAAACCTTCTCATCCCTTCTTTTAGTTAGTCGAACAACTACAACTCATTAACGTTGTATCATTCTGGCACAATATCAACTTAGTCCTTATTGTCCTATCGATGTTGAATGAAGCACCAACAAGAGTCTTCCATCCTTGAATGAAACTGATCAAACAAAACACAAGAAAAAGCATCCTTTCAATTCTAATTTGGGCAAAGAAAACGCAAACAAATATTGTTTCTTTCAATATATTTGATTACAAATAGGAGTGTTTCTTCTAGTATGTTTCCTTCCTTTATTTGTGCAAGACGAAAACAACATCGTAGGAGCATACAACAAACACATTTTAGTTAGACTTTGGTTATGTATGAATCTTTCATCCAATCCAACTGAGTTTTTTTTATATATTAACGGATTTGAGATGACGTCGCTTGAGCAACTTTCATCCGGGAAAGTAAATTAACGGATTTGAGATTTTAGGAGTTGTACATATATAATCGTCGATAAAAATTGTCTTCTTGTTTACTTACTAGTTGAGTATTTATGTGATCAATGGATACTTGAAGTTCTGATTTGATCATCTATGTGACATCATTCTCTTATTGTAGTAACCTAAATAGAAACTAAGTTCATATAAGTATGTGAGTTCTGATTTGAGCATATTACGAATATTAGTTTTGATTTGACATGCATGAATGTTAAAAGACTAAATTTCATATATTTTCAAAGTTCAAATAAACGTATTTGGTTGACAAAATGATTGATTTTTTGATTTTTCCCTTTTCTCTTTGTTTTTCACGTTCCGAGTTTCTATTTTTGTTTTCATTATATAATACGTTTTTTTCAATTTGTTTCTAAATATATGACATGTTCCTTTCACCAAGGTTTAACTCTTAACACTAAAGAATATATCGAGTCATCACGTGAATTTCTAAAATCTTTTAAGGTTGTCTTGGGTGACGATGACATGATGATGCATCAGTTGGCTATACAAGAGAGGATGGCTCGACGCGTGAGGAAGTTGTCGAGTCAATCCAATCCAATATCAAAACGATAAGCCACAAGAAAAGAATATTGGGTTGGCTATACTGAGTTTTATGATGACAATAGATTCATCAAGGCCAAATGCAAATATTGTGGAAGCATCTATGCTTGTGACTAGAATGGTACAAAAAAAATCCGGAATCATCTTTTATCAATGTAACAAGAATTTCGAAAAACAAAGGTAATCAAACATCCCTTACTCTCAATAATATGTATGATAGGTTGAGAAGTGCAAATTGGTCGTTTGATGAGAAACATATTAGGACAAAAGTAGTAGAAATGATTGTAAGGATGAGATGTCTTTTAGAGCAGTAGAGAAAGATAGCCTACAGAAACAAATTTTTGTTGCTTGTTCTCTATTTTCAATGTCTTCACGTACTAGAATAACATGAGACTTTTTTAAATTGTTTGTAAAAGAACGACATAAGATGAAAATATATCTACAAAAGTCATCTGAGAGTGTAAGTTTGACATATACATAGATAGCATCCCAAAGACCTCGGGTCTTACAGATGGTATCAGAGGTAATCCTGAGTACGAGTGTGTTTGTCCTAGTAGGCGGTCACTCGGCTCGGTTGACGGTCCTTGAACTGATGGGGTGTTAGGAGTTTAGGTGGGAGAGATTGTAACATCCCGTAAAATTGTCATTATTGAGTATGACTGAAAATACAAAAAATAAAATTATCATTTTGTGTCTTATTTGTATTCATAAAGGGGAGGCTATTTATATGGCACTTTATGATTGTTTAAGTTGTTAGGGATTGTCAAGTAAACTTCTAACAATGACCGTTGATAATGCATTTTCGAATGATGTTGCATGCAAATATATCAAAAGATAATGGTTAGATTCTTAAGGGTAATCATTTGCATATGAGGTGTGTGACACATATTATTAATCTGGTTGTTCAAGATGTTATCAAAGAATGTGATGGTTATGTGAAGAAGGTTCGAGTTGCAATCAAGTATAATAGGAGTTCCCCTCCTAAATTAGATGATTTTCGACAACTAGCTGATAAGTAGAACATTATTGCACTATAAAGCAACTTTATTCCGGATGGATATTTCAGAATTTGATTGTTTGGATGTGCAGAAGATTGGAATAAGGTTAAATCAATTGTTTGTTTCTTGAAGGAGTTTTATGATTAGACACACCGTGTCTCGGCCTTTTCATACGTCACAAGCTAGCAACTTTATGATTTTACATATTTTAAAAATGATGAAGGTGTTGAATAAGTTGCTCTCCAATACAAACTTTGTTTTAAAACACATGGCCCATCAAGTGTGAAAAATATTGAGTTCCTCTAACAAGATGAATATATATGTTGATCTTTTTGTGGGTTATGATTGATCCGTATTATAAGATGATTGATGTGTAGTATATTATTCGTAGCATTTGTGAGCATTAGTCTTGTCCAGAGAGTTTTCTAGAGATCTTTATGAAGATAGTTAAAGATCTTGCTTATAACTTGTTTAACGAATTTAAAATCCATTATTCTCTTTTGGAAGATCAATATACCAGGTCACATTCGAATGTTGTTGTTATTGGTAAAAATAAAAGTGAAGCTAGTTAGAAGAAATAAATGAAGATGTGAAGAGTGTAATGTTAGACCATGATGAGTTTTCAAGATTCGAATTTGATCAATATCTCAATGAAAGTCGTGAAAATAAAAAGGTGGAGATATTGCATTGGTGGAAACTAAGTGATCCTATATATCCCATTGTTGCACGAATGACACATGAAGTGCTAGGCATTTCGATTGCTATTGTTCCATTTGAATATGCGTTTAACACAAGAGGTCATCAAGAAGTAGTTTGGGTCATCAAGTAAGTATTTGGTATTCAAAGTCTAATTTACTTAATTTTTTATTATTATTATGTTAATTTATTTGGTGTTTTGTATAAGACGGTACAAACACTTGCATGTATCTAAGATTGAATACACTTAAACAACGGAACCAAAAAGGATGATGCAGATGACTTAGATGAAGAAATTGTCTTGAAAGAAGGTAATATTTTTTCAGTTTAGTGTTAGTGTTTATTTCAAGTAAGTATTTCTTTGTATGTAGATATTGTACAAATTTGAAGAAGAATTGCTCGATTGATATTAACGAAGAAACATTATTTATTTGCTCTTAATTTACGATATGTTACTTCATACGTTATTTCAAGTTTTTTGTTTATGTTTATGTATTTGTATGGTCAGATTCATGTGAGAACATCTTCTTGTGTAAGAAGTAGAAACCTCTTAGAGCCGTTTGATTAATAATTCAATGTTCAAGATATTGACCCACTTTAAGGATTCGTAGGCGTGAAACACTAGATTAATATTAGAAAATCCACTTTCACTAAATAGATTATCAAATATGGAAACATAATTATGTTCTTTAAAGTATTTCGAGCGATATGCAATATTTCGACCTTAATTGTTATGCTTAAAGACTTGCGAATGCATTATAATCCAAGTCGAGCGAAATGTAATAAATTTGATTGTAATGGACTTGTAAATTAGACGTAGTTTGTTAATTATTCCGGTCAAACGTATTGATTCCGTTCGAAATTATACAATTATGATAGAAATTAATACATTTCAATCGATATGTATTAATTTTGATCGTTAATATGTAACGTTGAATATTGGGTAATAGAAGTTGGGTAACCAAAGTGAAGTTGGATATATAACGTTGGGTATTGAAATCGGGTAATTAATATTGGGTAACCAAAGATGGGTAATCGAAGTGAAGTTGGATATGTAATGTTGGGTATTGAAATCGGGTAAATAATATTGGTTAATAGAAGTTGGGTAACCTAAGTGAAGTTAGATATGTAACGTTGGATATTGAAATCAGTTAATTAATATTGGGTAACCGAAGAGAAGTTGAATATGTAACGTTGGGTATGAAATCGGGTAATTAATATTGGATAACCGAAGTTGGGTATGTAACGTTGGGTATTGAAATCGGTTAACTAATACTTGAAAACCGAAGTTTGGTAACCGAATTGAAGTTGGATATATAGCATTGAGTATTGAAATCAGGTAAATAATATTGGGTAACTGAAGTTGGGTAACCGAAGTGAAGTTGAATATGTAACGTTGGGTATTAAAATCGGGTAACTAATATTGAGTAACCCAAGTGAAGTTGAATATGTAACGTTGATATTAAAATCGGGTAACTAATATTGGTAACCGAAGTTGAGTACATGATGGAGGTTGTGTATTAAAAGTTGGGTATTATTATTTAAAGGAAGCATTTCTTCATAAATAAAAAGTGCATACTTATTTGTACCCTATAAAAAAAGTGCATACTTGCTAAATTAAGCCTTTAAATTATTCTAATTGTATATATTTTATAAACTGAGAGAAGGTAAAAATAAGATTTGCATATCTAACGTAGAAATTTGAATTCAAAGTAAAAATATATATTACGATGATTTCATGGATTTTTAAATAAATATATTTAATTTACAAATTTACAAATAAATTTGATGATAACATGAAAAAAAAAATATAAAGGTAATTATTTTATCGTCGAAGTTTAATAACAAATCACACAAAAGGTATGAATATAAAATCCAATGTTTTTTTTCAATTTTTTTTATTGGGTTTTTGTGGTTCAGTTGGATAAAAGAGAAAGGGTCAACCATGATCCCTATTGGACTATTGACAACTAGTTAACAATTGTTACCAAAAATGTTAAAATCTTAGCCTTTGAAATATCAAAGGTCTCTAAATGTCCCATGAAAGCCGGTTAAAAATAATGGATGAACACCATTCTTTGAACATTGAATGTTGCCACGTCGGTTATCTATGTGGCAACCGGTCAAAACCGAACGGGTGAACTTGTTCTTAATATTTTTTTTTGTTTTTCGTCTTTATTTTGGAGATCTTGTATTACTGTTTGACGTCATCGAAGTAGCCTCGTTACGGTCTTTAATTTGTTTTTGAATTAATTAGTTTAAATCCCGTGATATATTTTTTTCTTGTTAAAGATTGTTTAGTTATTCATTAGCCAAATGTCCATAATTTTGTGGCATGTTGGATCACAATCGTGTAAAAGAGTTTTAATTTAATCAATTTTAATATTATGTAATGTATACGAACATTTGTAAAAGAGGGGTTTAACTCTCTCTTTCAGGGGCTGACAAAGTTAACATTGCATTAAGACCGAAACTTTTTGTTTTTCAAGGATCTACTACATCGACCGAAACTTTTTATTTTTTTTAGAAAATTTGAAATTGATATTAATTTTAAAAAAGATATAAAAATATTCACCCAGATGTCGAACTTGTTCGGGACCTCCTTGTTAATCCTCACATTTAAAACCACCAACTTAATATAATTCCTTGATCGTCACTTCCAACTTCTAGTCTTCCTCCTGGCCATCCTTCATTCAACGAATGAACTCAACAGATCATAAGATAGAAAAAGACTTTCCCAAAAATTAAATTTCCCATTGGCAAAAACATTGCACCAGCCGGGAATCGAACCCGGGTCTGTACCGTGGCAGGGTACTATTCTACCACTAGACCACTGGTGCTTTTTGTCAAATTTGTAAAATACCATAATAATCATATTGTATTTCAATAAAAATTTACATTTTACAGAATTCTTCCCACTCAAACTTCAACAGAAAAACGAAATGCTTCTTTTTGTTTCAATATAAAAACATCTTAATCAAACTACAGGATGAATGTAATAAAATCTGAAATTTAATCTCTCAATGGAATGATTTTAGCTCCTGGGCTTCATGACAATGGTGGAATGCTTCAAGATATGCAAGCTAAACTGTCCACCTTTCTCACTCATATCAACCTTCATTTCTCCAGGAGGCGGCAAAAGCTCAAAATTCTGCACCAACCTCCCAAGCACAATCCCCAAAATAGGTAAAGCAAGAATAATCCCAGGGCAACTCCTTCTCCCAACACCAAACGGAACATACCTAAAATCATTCCCATTCGCCTCCACTTTCGACTCCTCTTCCAAGAACCGTTCGGGTCTGAACTCTTCCGGGTTTTTCCACTGAGCTGGGTTGTTCGCGAGCCACCAGGCGTTGACAAGGATCTTGCTCTCAGCCGGGATGCTGTAGCCGCCTAACTTTGCGTCGTTGAGGTTCATGTGGGGTACGAGGAGAGGGATTGCCATTCGGAGTCTTAGGGTTTCTTTGATTATGGCTTGGAGGTATGGGAGTTTCGCGAGATCCGGTTCGGTTATTTCGGTTCCTTTGCCGAGGACTTTGTCGAGTTCGGCTCGGAGCTTGGTTTGGATCTCTTGATGGTTTACTAGCTCTGCTATTCCCCATTCGATTGACCATAGTGTTGTCTCGATGGCTGCATTCAAGTAGAGTAACAAGGTATTATATTTAACGTCACATTTGAGATAATAGATAAGAATATCTCAATTGAACTATAAAATACTTTCTTTCTTTTTTTTCCCCTCAAGAAATGAAGTAGCTATACCGGCAACGTTGATGTTCTCAACGATGTAAAGAACGTTGTCCTCATTGATTTCTCCCTTTTGTTGTGCTTCCAACATATGATCAATGGCACATTTCAGCTCCTTGTTGTTTGATGGCTTGCTGCTTCCAAGTTTCCTGCAACAATTTTCATTTTAATTAAGCATTTCAGAACAAAATTCATGCATAGAAATGAGAATATTTCTCGAACTTACTTCCTCTCATCGACAAAGTAATCCTTGAAGATCTTCAACCTAGTCTCCTTAACCTCCTTACAAATCTTCAGATAACCTCTCAAAAACGGCCTTAAAATAGGAATAAAATCACCATAGTTATACTCAAAACTCTGCGCCAGACGACTTCTCTCTCCATTCAAAGCTCTCAATTGCTTGAACAATGGATCTTCCTCACTCTCAAATCTCCAATCAAACATAATCCTGTACAAATTATTGTACATCATCAACTGCAATCTCCTCCTCAACACAATCCCTCCCTTAGCGGCTTCGGGATTCCTCTTCACCTCCTCCACAACAAACTGAATTTCCTCCTCCCATCCCCGGCGATACTGCTGAACCACTTTATTAGTAAAAAACGGCACCGTCATTATCCGCCGCATCTTCCTCCAATGGTCACCGTAAACAGTAAACACCATATCCTGTCCTTCACCAGTAAAGATATCGAAAACAACGTTTCGAGTCCGAGAACCGAACTCCACTCCCTGCGTGTGGAGAACTTCTTTTGCAAGCTCCGGTGACGAGACGACCACGAGATTGCGTTGTCCCATACGAAGGAGGAAGATCTCGCCGTACTTTTTCGCTAGATCGGTGAGATTGCGGTGGTTGAGATCGTCACCGACTTGAAGCCAGTTTCCGAAGATCGGTACTGGAATTGGCCCCGGTGGAAGCTTGTACTTCTTGCCGCGAAGCTTCGAGATGACGATTGCGATTACAATTGCGAGTAAGAGGCCGTATAGCCCCTTCTGGAGAAAGTCCAAATCCATTTCCGAAACGATTTTGTAATTGGGGGCGGGGGTTTTGGGATTTGATTTTTTGTTGTGTTTGGGGTTTGAGTTTGCGAGGGAGTTGAATATATAGGGGTGAGGAATCAGACGGAAAGTTAACCGTTAGGTGGAGGTGGGCGGGAGATCTGGAAGTTATATTATACGGTGTTACGGGTGAATAACGGCGTTAGAAGGGAGTAGGAGTAGGTGGAGAGTGGGGGTTGGTGGTGAGGTGACGATGATTTGTAAGTCGGAAAACAAACCAACTGTGAAATCTGTGGGCAAAATGACGGTCAAGACTTTCCCTTTCTCCTACCTTGTTTGATTAGTTCCGTTAATTATATTGTAGACGATTTTCAAAAAATTTATTTATCCATATAAAAATTTAAATTTTAAAGTAAATATAAAATATACTTGAATGGGTATGAATTAAACTACACTCTTAAATATTCATTCCAAAACCATTGGAATTTTCATAATTTTGTGACATAAAAGTTAATATAAATATTGTTGTATTCTAAATATATCGGGATATTGGACTATGGATGATGATATACTTAAAATATAAGATTATCTAATTTTACTCATTTGTCCGAAGTATTAATACTGATTTATCTAGAAGAAAATAAAAAAGATGTAAAATTTGGACAAGTAAGTAACCAAGACAAAAAATAGAAAGACTAGTAAAACCTATTTTGAAGTAAGACTTGGAAAATAAAAGATTCAGATATTTTAATTTTGGATGAATATATACTAATTACAAGATAAGATGTACAAATCATTGATTAATAATGAATAATGCAATTAAAATCATGTGTTTATAACTTGTATCCAAACTCCAAACCAATGGGCGGTAGTCAGGCTTGCTTTCTCTTGGGGAGAAAGAGAATTATTTGAATATTCAACATGCTTGCTTCAGTTGATCCTTGCATATATAGATTCACAAGAACGTGTGAATTGCGGAATAATATAAATCAATCATTTATTACTGATCCTTAACTTAATGTTGCTAAAGCTAACACAAACTAGTTGAATATATGGATTTGTCTTTTTCGCAACAAAAGCACCTAAAATTTTTGTCTAATTTTGAATGAGATGGAGGAGTGAGATTTTTTTTTTGTTTATACGTTGAATCTAGTTAATAAAACTGGTTTTTTAATTAAAAAAATTCAATAATTATTTTTTAAAGTTAATAAAAAAAAATTGGGAAAAAAGAGTAGAAATATTATTCTTGTAGGTTAATTCCAACCAATGAACCAACACTTGTATAATATATTGGAGGGAAATTATAATTGAGATCTCCTGTATTATTTTCTACAAGTGATACACGTATTTCTATGCTATGATTGGTTGAAGCTAAATAATTAAGGGTTAAAGTTCTATTGCTTTACGAGAAAAATAATAAACAATATAAATTCTACCAATCATTGCGAAAGGGATACAAGGATACACATGAGGATGGATACGGAAGATCTTGACGGGGAAATTGTCAATCCAAATAGAGTATGAGTTTGGAGCGTGTTACATATTTGAAGGAGCACAGGGAGGGCGTAGAGATGGACGATAGAATGTCATCAACTAGGAGGTCCAAATATGAGGGTCATCTTTCATTATATAGCAGTTAGGTTATTAAGATTGATTTAGTCCCACACATACGTTCTCATTTGCTTTCGTAGGACCAGATCAGTCGGTTGTTGGTCCTCAAAGAGGGCTGCTACTGTCTCCTAGCTCCTCCAAGATTCCCTTCCCTGAACGTAACAACAAATTTTATTTTCAGTTTTGTACCGTCTTCCATATTCGTTCTTTTATAAAAGCAAAAATCGAGCTTTTAGACCTGGATATAACTAGAGGGCTATGGGGTACCCGTGTACTTATCTATTGCGGGACTAAACTCACATTCAATAAGGTAGTTAACTCTCATTTCCGCTCATCACTCAAATTCCGTTAAAGGAGACCTCACCCTTCTATATTAATTTGTTGGCCGGATGTTTTTTCGTAGTGACTGAATATATCATTTTGTGGGGTTGCCTTTGCAAATATTAGGATGTCTTCCGCAAAGAAAAGACGAGTGATAATAAAAAGTTAAGAATTAGTTCGAGAAACGGAAATACAATGTAAAGAGCGCAAAAGAACTGCTCTTGATATGAGCGTAGAAAGTACCTCAACTCATAGAATGAACAAAATAGGTGATATTGGATCCCTTGGGCGAGGCCCTGGGTTAGAATAACATTTCTTCAAGTTGACCATTAATCTTGAAAGAATAAGTTGTGTCCCGAACATAGACCATGAGTTTTTGAACCCAACTATCCACAACCACGTCTTTAATAGTATCGCTCTAAATAGGTGCATTATACATTCTATCAAAAGCTTTGAAGTGTCCAACTTAAAAATCATTAAGCCTTTTTTTTTTACCAACAGTTTGACACTTCATATAGTGAAAGACCTCCGTGGCTAAGAATGTATTGTCAGTACTAGACTTCCTTGTAATAAAAACATTATGGATGAGGGTACCATAGAATGTAGAAAGGGTTGCATATGATCTACAAAGACCATGGATATGATTTTGTAGAGCACATTACAAAGACTTATTGGATAATATCATATAGCCGAATTTATTTTTTAAATTATAATTATATCTTAATTGTAATAGTCAATATCATATACCCAAAATTTATTACTTCAATACCCAGAATGTAATACTCAATGTTTTATCCACGGAAATCAATGCCTAAAACATAATCGTGAAACATAATACATAAAACCTAATACCCGAAATTTAATGTACAATATATATACACGAAATCTAGTACCCAAAACATCTACCAAGAATCGGATACTTGAAACATATACCCGACTTAACACAAGGGGATCCTTCGATTCCGCTATTAATTGTTGCCACAACTTTCTTGATTGTCTTCAACACCTTCAATAGATCGTTTAAACCCCGCAATAGATCGTCTTCCGGCATCAGCCAAATCGGGGTCTTCGATGCTTTCTTCCATCAACCAAACCCCAAAACAAATCGTCTTCCGCCATTAATGGATGCTTTATGCAGCTTCTTCGATGTAGGTGATGCATATTTGAGTGTCAATGTCTCCACCGACTGCGAGATCGAGGAAAGAAAGGCCCTACCGTCTACGCAATTGTCAACGTCATGGCCGTCGTTGAAGTTCAAATTGTTGCCGCCAATCATCATTAATCCTCACCTTCATATCCATGCATTCTTCTCGTTCTTCGGTTTACGTCTCTCTTCTCGTTTTTCATTATAATTGCTGCCCATTGTCAACTGGCGTCACCACAATAAGTGGAACCTCCGCGACATCACCAACCTCCGATGCCTCTCTTCCCATCGTTGCTCATTGTCCAACAAACCGTCATTAACGGGAAATCATAGTGTCATCAACTATATTAGAACCAACTATATTGTTACTAAATATATTGTCATCAAGCACTATCAACCCTTGCGATGTCATCAAATATATTGACACCAACTCACCGTCACAAATTGGTTTGTTCTCGGTTGTATTGTTATCAACTTCATTGTAACCAATTGTATTATCATGAATTCACAGCCTTCGTCTGGACGTCTTCTTGTCTTGTCCCAATTGCTCGCTCTATATAACGCTCGTTGTAGACATCAAGTAGAGTGCATAAGCATCCGGTATGCTTTTCATGCGTTTTTGTGATCATACATCGACCTCTGAACCGATTCCCTTTCTAGCGTTGGGCTTAAAGATCATTGTATTGTTATCAACTAGGTCGTCATCAACCGTATTGTCATTTATTGGGTTGTCGACGACAATCTTGTCAATTGTATCATCACTCGTTGTGTTATCAACAATTATACAGTCATCAATTGAATTGTCACTAACTATACTGTAACTCATTGTGTTATGATCAACGGTTTTATCGTTAATTGTCAATTGTCACTAATTTTATTGTAATTCCTTGTGTAACCAGCAAGCAAACGTGTTGTAATTAATTCAATTTTCAGTTATATTTCACAAGTATTATATCGAGGTTCGGAGAGGCACGACCACTACCTTTGATTTTACTTCACTTAACTTATTGCATCATTATCTCATACAAAATGCGCTTTGGGGGTACAGCCCAAATGCTTTGATCCTAACTTTGGGCTCAATGTTAGTCCAACAAGGTTTCCAATTTTATGCATTCGATCGACTGAGTATTACAAATTTAGCATCGGACCTTGATACACTCCTTTCAATTTTGAATTTTTAATCAATAAATACTATATATTTAAATAAATTACAAATTCATTGAATAAAATGTTTTTTTTATTATTGTAAAAGTTACTTTCACTAATGACACTTCGTAAAACAAAGTCTATTTTTTCAATAATAAATAACTTAATAAAAGAATATAATTTATTATATGTGAAAATGTGATGTTTGTTTTTACTTTCACATGTTATAGTGACTTGGTATAAGTTTTTATTTTTCACTACTAAGCTTTTTGATTGAGTTTTGGAATGATTTGTTATGATATAAATAATACTTGTTTGAATTAGTGATTATGTATCATATAATGGCCATTTGTTTTAGTTATTGATCTTCATCCTTTTTAATAAATGATTTCATTCTTTACTCTAAAATATATTAGATCAAGCTACCAAGTACCTTGATAGTGTTCGCTCTTAATTTAAAAATTAAAAATTTTGTTCAAAATAAAGGAATATGTGTTAATTGTACATGTTTTCTTGAATAAATTATACAAAATCACCTTTTCCAATTAACCGTCCTTAAAAAAAAAATTTCACCTAACCACCTATTATTATAAATATTTACAAATATATATAGATTGTTTTCAACCCCGCAAATCCGCAATAGATCGTCTTCCGACATCAGCCAAATCGGGCTTCTTCGATGCTTTCCGCTAGCAACCAAATCCCGTAACAAATCGTCTTCCATTAATGGATGCTTTATGCAGCTTCTTCAATGCAGGTGATGCGTAGCTGAGTATCAATGTCTCCACCGGATGTGAGAAGGAAGAGAGAATGCCCTAACGTCGCCGCAAATGTCGACGTCATGGTCGTTGTTGAAGTCTAAACTATTGCCGCCGTTCATCATTAATCCTCACCTTCATATCCGTTCATTCTTCTCGTTCTTCGGTTTATGTCTCTCTACTCGTTCTTCATTCTAATTAATTGTTGCTCATTGTCAACTGCCGTCCCCCTCCCCCGACGCCTCTCTTAGTCTCTTCCCATTGTTGCTCATTGTCCAATAAACCGTCATTAACGGAAAATCGTAGTGTCATTCTAATTAATAAGTGGCACCTCCGTGCTAGTTTGTTTCAGCATCAACATTTCTTGTCATACACTCTATAATATATATATATATATATATATATATATATATATATATATATATATATATATATATATATATATATATATATATTAGTATCATATATGAAGAGAAGAGATCTTACAGTTGTTTTTTTAGATATGCTGAAAAGTAACGACTATTCAAATATAATGTGTATTTGCTCAACCGTTCAACTAAAAATTGTTTACGTATGATCAATTATTCAACTATATTGAAAATTATTTAACTATATATTCGATATATATTATGATTAATATCATATATGAAGAGGTTACAGTTATTTTTTCTTCTTCTTAAATATGGTGAAAATAACAACCATTCAAATATAAGTGTATTTGTTCAACTAAAAATTGTTTAATAATATTCGAAATTGTTTAAGTATATTTAAAATTGTCTAATTATTTAACAATTTAAAATATAGTTGAACAATTGATCATATAGTCAAATATAATTAAACAATTAATCATTAACCTTGATTCGAAATAAATTTTACTTAAACAAATAAATTTTATATTTAAATAATTTTTATTTATTTATTTATTTTTAAAAAACATATATCGAGGGGACCTGTCATTTGTGACTTGTAAGCTGTGAAGGATTGGTTTATTGTGGTTGCACGTTCATTTGTAATATATGAATTTTTGGTTTAGTAGAAGGATCTCACATTCTCACAAAACTGATAATGATGTCCTTAATTAGTTATTCTTTATGAGCTATTATGTGGCCCTTCCTTCCATTCAAAAGTCGTGTTTTATGTTCATGATAATTTTTATGTACCATGTGACAAATTTGCACTAAATATTCCACATTTAAAATCATTGTGAAACTTAAAAGTTTTCAAATTTGATAAATGTTTAATAATCAGGGTAAGTAATTGAAGATAGCGACTTTAATATGAAGCAAATAACATTATCTCATATTAATTATATAGACATAATAACAGAGTAAATTAATAGGACTAGAGGTGGCAAACTGGGCTACCAAGTCGGGTTCGGGTCGGGTCATAACAGGTCCGGATTGAAATCAGGTCGGGTTCAAGACAGGCTTGGTTTTAAAGCACGTTGTCTCGGGTCGGGTCAATTTGGGTCGGCTACTTATTGTTCGGGTTGAAGCAGGTTATCGAGTATCTTCGGTTCTTAAAAGTGGTGTCAAACGAACTAGCATGTTGGGATTGGGTCGGTCATAACAGGCCCGGGTTGAAAATCGGGTCGGGTTCAAAACAGGCTTGGTTTTAAAGCGGTTTGACTCGGGTCGGGTCGGTTTGGGTTAGGTACCAATTGTTCGGGTTGAAACGGGTTATCGGGTATCTTCGGTTCTAAAAAGTGGTGTCAAATGGGCTAACAGGTCGGGAGTGGGTCATAACATACCCGGGTTGGAATCGGGTCAGGTTCAAAACTTCTTGGTTTTAAAGTAGTACGTTTGTCTCGTGTCGAGTACCAATCGGGTTTGAAAGAGTTTCAAGAAATCTCGGTTCTTTGGTCATAATGTATCAGGTTAGTTCAATTCTTCGGTCATTTCGGAACAGGTTACTTTAGTGTATTAATCATTTCGGTCGAGGTGTCAATTGGGACCAGTCAATCGTATTGGAAGTCGGATCAAATTATATTTGAGTTAGAAAAAGGGTAATTTTGGACGGAAGTGATAACTATCATTCATCATTAAGACATTAATTTTCATAAATATGAATCATATGATCCTAATTGTTATTTTGTTTAAAATATTTTATTTTATTTTATTTTTTGATAAATTAAATTTATGATAATACTACAAATATAAAATTATACTTTTAACTCCTCAAATTAATACAATATCTTTTATAAGATATTTATTTTAGGAAAGAGAACAAATATTTATAACAAGCCTTGTCGGATGGGGTATGCCAACGTGGTCTCCAAATTTTGGAGGTCAAATATGAGCTAATTTTATTTGTTTCATATCCGATTCATAAACACCCTATCCTTAATATCCATAATAAGATACGATTAATCTGAATTAACCTGATGACCAATGAAATTAAATCTTCTTACGTATATATTTTTCTCCATGTATTTTTAAATTGGATCATAGAAATTAATATTATAAAAATTAAACTAGTATAACACCATCTGAAAAATAAAATACATATAAAAGATATCTTATACTTACAAGAGCAAATTTGTAACGTAAATACTAAAAAATCTAAAATTAATTTTGAAAAAAAGAAGGAATAATAATACTTACTGTAAATGGAGGGATGTCATGTAGTTGGTGTAGATACTAACCATGGCGGACTTCGGTCAGCCTCCAGCTTTCTCGCGAGTTGGTACCCCACCAGTCACCACCGTGCCACCCTATCTATCAACCTCAGCACGCTTTCCCGATGCCCTCCAGTGACTTTTCCATTTCGATTTTAATATGTAAGAGCGCCGAATAAAATATTACAAAGCAAAAAGAAGAATTGACGAGAAATCATTGATTTCCATGTTTGAATCTCATAGTTCCTGTGGCTTATCTTTCGTTTCAACTGTCTCTTGTCAACTTCTTGCCACCTTGTTTTGGCTGTCGGTCTCGCCATTTGATTACCGGAAGTAATTTGATGATTCCGGTAGTGACGGGGCGGCGGATTGTTTCGCCTTTTCGAGCTTTTAATTGTAGGGATGGTGCTGTTATGCTCCTCTTCCTCCTCTCTGCGCTCTGCTTCGCTTCCGATGTCAAAGCGCAGATCACTTACCCCGAAGAAGGTAATTCATGGATATTTATCTGGTTTTGTTTCGGATTGCGTCCCAAGTTTGGTGTTTTGAAGTTGTCTAAGTTGGAAATCTTCGATTGCTATTGTCTTCGCATATCATATAATGGATTTTAATTTTAGCATTCTCCTACAAAATGACTTTCTGCATATAAAACGCTTCAGATTTTTATACAGCTGGTATGGCAGGAAGACAATGTTTGCTAGATAAGATAAGTAATATATATCTCTCAATTGGAATAAGAAACAGAAGTAATTATTCATTGCTTTGAAGCAAAATTTTCCATTTTATTGGATTTTTAATTTGATTTTCAACGGCCTGATAGGTTGTTATTCCTCCCTATAAGATTGATTATCTGTATAGGGATTATTTGACTTGGAAAATATGATTTATTCCAAATTTATAATTTTTTTTCTGGCAGTTAAAGCACTAAAGGCTGTTAGATCGAGTTTAGATGATCCAATGAAGAACTTGACCAACTGGAATAAGGGAGACCCCTGCAATGACAACTGGATTGGTGTTTTTTGCTTCAATCGTACACTTGATGATGGATATTTGCACCTCTGGAAATTGTATGCCATAATGACTGCAGCCACCAATCAAATGTTAATATTTGAAGTTGCTCAAACTAATTTCTGTTTTTTGTCTATGCAGGCAACTGATGAACATGAATCTTACAGGAGACTTGTCACCAGAGCTTGGCAAATTATCTCGTTTAGAAATATTGTAAGCCAGATCAGTTTTATGTTTCTGCTCACTGTTTCAATTCAGTTGGTGTTATCTCTTTTATTCAGGAATACAATTTACATTTTTGACATTTACTTGATGGTTGGTTGGCTGTTGTATGATGATATATACATCTTTCATTAGCTAATTTTCCTTGTCTGTTTGTCTGTGATGAAGGAATTTTATGTGGAACAATATAGGAGGGCGTATACCAGAGGAGATAGGCAACCTTACAAATCTTGAGCTATTGTAAGTTTCTAAGATCGACTGGTTAGTTTTACTATTGCATTTGAATTCCTGTACTTACTTATTCTTCTTGAATTGGACTGGCTAGTTAGTTTCTAAGATTGATAAATTAGTTTTGGTTTTTGATGTTAATCTTAGCTGTATTTAGACACTGCAACTGCGCTCTAGCTCTTTAAATGGGCAGATCATTTTTACCAAATGGATTTCATTTGTTATGTGATTATGTCCATACACGGATGCTATTAGCATAAGCTTATGTTCTTGGCTAGTGTAAAGCTATTGCTGACAAGCATTCCTTACAGTCAATCTATTTTATATTATTCTTTTCACATTTTTTATTTGACAAATGTATCTGTTTTCTTAGATTTTTCTCTTTCTCTGTGCATCTTCGTTGACTATCTGCTGTCCTCATCTTCTTTTCCTTTCAGGCTCTTGAGTGGAAACCAATTGACAGGAACGTTGCCAGATAAGCTTGGCTATCTACAAGAAGTTAAAAGAATACAGATTGACCAAAACAAAATATCAGGATCACTACCCAAATCATTTGTAAACTTGGAAAAATTAGAGCACTTGTAAGGGCATCATTTCTGCTCCTTCCTTCAGACTCCAATGGTTTGTTTAAATTCGTGTTGCATCAGTGACTCTCTTCTTCTTTTTCAGTCATTTGAATAACAATTCAATCAGCGGGGAAATCCCTCGTGAGCTGTCTACATTACCTAGGCTCCTTCACTTGTAAGTTGGACGCTTCCATCCCTGTGTTTATGATTTAAGAATTTTGGAGTCATTTGTGCATGACACGTGAGTGCGCTTCCACTTTCAATGTTAACAATGATGTTACCATGCAGCCTTCTTGACAATAATAACTTGTCAGGATCCCTTCCGTCAGAGTTCTCGAAGTTGCCAAAGTTGGAAATACTGTATGTTCCCTCCTTCTTGTTCCAATCAATATATCCTGTTTCATCCATTGTTTTAAGAGAGAAAAAAAAATCCCTATTTCATTGTACACAGTTCTCACAAAAATGGTGGAAAGACGATTGTCAATGTGTCTTCACTCCTAGATTTCATTTAAAAAGCATGACTTCATATTGAATGAGCAACATAATGTGGTCATTGTCATGGCTACGAGACTTTTAGCTTCTATTTTTTGTTTTGGTTGATGCAAGTTAAAATTTTTAAATCCATTTTTATGGATAACTCATTGTAGGTGATAAAGATGGCAATATGGGGGCAAAGTAACAAATAGTGAGAAATTTTAGATCACGTTGATGATATTATTTTGGATGATGACCTTTGAACTTGATTCGTTGTATATACTAGAGCAGTTATTATGTAGTGCATCCTTAAATCTAGTCCTGTTATTGTGATTTCCAATGTATGAGATGTAGTCATCTCCATGAAATGATTTTTCCATTTTTCTTCTTCTTTTATTATGTTTTGCAGTCAGCTGGATAACAACAATTTCAATGGGAGTGAGATTCCTAGTAGTTATGGGAACATAACTAGGCTGCTGAAGCTGTAAGTCTTAATTGATTAATCTAATTCGAATAAGTTCCATGGCTCCATATAATGGATGGTGCAATTTGATGTTATGAGGAATCCAAAGTCTCCATAACAATCTTTGCTCCTCTTTATCCTGAATTTCTGAATGGGTATTTTGAATATTCAAGCAAGAGTGTGCGAGTCAGACTTTCGTCCTCATTGATTAGTCATATGCACCTCGTCTTATGAAGTTGCCAAGTTGTCCATGGAGTTGTCTACTACACTTGGGATTATACTTGTTGAATCATCTTGCCTTCTCTCATATCTAACATTTAGTCATCATCAGGAGCCTTAGGAACTGCAGCTTGCAAGGATCAGTTCCTGATCTCAGCAGGATAGCCAACCTTTCTTATATGTAAGTGCATGGCTGTTAGTGCTTTGCCTGCTTAAAGCATACCTTATAAGAAACCATCTTAAACTTTCTCATGTTTAACTTTGAGCAGCTTGATGTCTTTGAGCATTTAGTTGTTGGGCTTACACTTCTGTCTTTATTCTTTTTCTGATGCAATTTTATCTTTCCTTTAATTGTTTCCAATATCTAACACAAATGTCATCATATTTATGTAAAAGTGTTGCAGTTTCTCTCTGGTGCAATTTTATCTAGGGAACATTAGTGTGCCTTTCATGGTTGAGATTTTTTTTTGTTATTATAATAAGTTCTTTAATCTCAATTTACCAGAGACCTCAGCTTCAACCAGCTCAGTGGACCTTTACCTTCTGAGAAACTAGCTGTTAATATGACTACAATGTAAGATTTTAGCCCCGGAAGTTGTAATTGTATAGAAAAATAGAAGTTCACTGTGTTCTTACATGATCTTATCCACTTTGCAGTATTTTATCTCACAACAGTCTTAATGGGACAATTCCTGCAAACTTTGCAAGGCTTCCTCGCCTCCAGAAGCTGTAAGCATGTTTACTTTCTGCATATCCAGCCATTTTAATATTTATCTGTGCAAGTTTGATATTAAGCGAGTTGTTACATTGACTATTCTTCTCTATATTGTAGGTCACTTGCTGATAATTTATTGATTGGCTCTGTTCCTTCTACACTTTGGCAAAGTAGAAGCTTTACTGATCGTGAAAAACTTACTTTGTAAGACAACTCTAGCTCACTCTATTTGGCATGCATCCTTTACCAGCAAGTTAGCAGACTCCTGTGAATTTCTTCTTCTTAACAATGTGTATGTTTGGATGGTTTCAGGGATTTTCGCAAGAATGGACTGACAGAATTTGCTGGTAATTTTATTGTACCAGCAAATGTTACCCTACTGTATAGCTCTGAACTTTATTACACTTCCGTCCATATCAATTCGATTTCTAGACTGTTATATCACGTAGTTTCTTCATTCTTACTTATTTTTTCCCATCATTAGGCTTGAAGGAAATCCCTTATGCTCAAACGGAAGCATTTCTGAACTATACTGTGGATCTCTGACTCAGGGTGATAGTACCCAGTACACGAGTATTGAAAATGATACATATGTGTGTGATTCTCAAAGCTGTCCACCCCCGTTTGAAAATGCCCCTATAGCTCTAACGTCATCTTGCATCTGTCTTGTACCGTTATACGTTAATTACCGGCTAAAAAGTCCTGAATTTACGGATTTTCACCCATACCAGGTTGGGTTTGAGGAGTTTCTGACCTCTGGTCTTAGTTTGAATGTAGACCAACTGAATATTAGCTCCATTGTTTGGGAAGAAGGTCCTCGACTGAGAATGCTGTTGAAGCTTTTTCCTGTTTATAATAGAGTTACGGACTACCGTCTTTTCAATGCGAGTGAGGTTCGGCGAATTTGGGGAATGTTTACAGAATGGGACATTAAAAGTAATGATACTTTTGGACCGTATGAGCTACTCGATTTTATTCTGTTGGACCCTTACAAGGCAGGCATGTATACAACTCTACTTCTCTTACTGTTTTAATATATTATCGCTTGAGTGATGTGAAAATAACTGAATGTATGTGATTTGTAGAACTATTCGGACCCCGGTCATCATCTGGTTTAAGCAAGGCTGCATTGGCTGGAATCATAGTGGGAACCCTAGTTGGTGCAGTTGCATTATCAGCAGTCGTCTCATTTCTCATTGTAAAAAGACATTTGAGAAAATATGCTGGTACCTCAAAAAAAAAAAAATGTGAGCCCTCCATATAATTTGTGATTTTCCATGTCTGCAACAGATTATTGATTTTTCTTTTTATTGTTCCTCTTGCTAAAGATTTATTGAATGCCAAGATAAGATTCATCAATTTTAAAGGGCATGTGAGTGTGCTGGAGAATTGTTTAAACCAGATCATGAATATGTTTGTTCTTGTTCTTTAAGTGTTCAAAAGTGTATTATGATCACATTAATAATTGCTCTGCAGCATCCAGAGTACCTATGAAAGTTGACGGTGTGAGAGGATTCACCTACGAGGAGATGGCATTTGCTACAAACAGTTTCTCCAGCTCTCTCGAAGTTGGTAAAGGAGGATATGGGAAGGTTTATAAAGGAGTTCTTGCTGATGGTTCAGAAGTGGCCATAAAACGCGCCCAAGAGGGATCATTACAGGGAAATAAAGAGTTCTGCACAGAAATAGAGCTACTGTCAAGATTGCATCACAGGCACCTTGTCTCTCTAGTTGGATATTGCGATGATGAAGATGAACAGGTAAACAATTGTGGTACAAAAATAGTGTTATACTCAGTGAGGGAGTTTGATTTTATTTTTCACAATTTGGTCTTTGTATTTCCTTGCAGATGCTGGTTTATGAATTCATGTCAAATGGAACAGTAAGGGATCATCTTTCTGGTAAGCATCTTTTTTTTTTTTTATATGAGCAAAAAAATCAGAAGATAATCCTTTTTGATATATACACTATGTTATTTATATAGAATTCTTCCAAGCTTTCAAGATTCCTTTATTTGCTGTTATCAATGCCATCTGTGTTGAATGTTGAAGCTAAATTATTGTATGAACTTGTCATATCACAGCTCGGTCTAAACAACCTCTAAGTTTTGGTACAAGGTTGAGAATAGCCCTTGGATCCGCACGTGGTCTTCTCTACCTACATACTGAAGCCGATCCTCCAATATTCCATCGAGATGTAAAGGCTACCAACATCCTGCTAGACTCCAAATTTACAGCAAAGGTTGCAGATTTTGGTCTATCACGGTTAGCACCATCACCTGATATTGATGGGAATGCTCCTGCTCACGTGTCTACTGTGGTTAAAGGAACTCCGGTATGCTTTCTATGTTTCAACTCACTGTCTACATAATTATATATCTACCAAATTCTCCTTTGATACATATACAAATTTTCCATTATGTACTTGTGCAGGGATACCTTGATCCTGAGTACTTTTTGACCCATAAGTTAACCGACAAGAGCGATGTTTATAGCCTTGGAGTAGTCTATCTTGAACTCCTAACAGGCATGCAACCGATTACACATGGAAAGAACATTGTTCGAGAGGTACTCTTCTCTTGTTTTAACTCCGGAAAAAGAATGAAAACGAATCTAGTCCATATGTAGGGACATATGCATTTTGCATGATACAACCAAACGAGGGCTTAAACTGGTTTTTCCTCTTCAGGTCAACACAGCATATCAATCCGGAAACATATTATCTTTTGTTGATGAGCGGATGGAAACTTATCCGCCCGAGTGCGTGGAAAGATTTGTAACCTTAGCTCTCAGATGCTGTCAAGAGGAAACCGATGCAAGGCCATCAATGGCAGAGATTGTTCGAGAACTTGAAGACATTATACAGATGACACCAGATTTCGATACTAAATCGATGACAGAATCTTCGTATAGCAATCCAACAAAGAGAGGCTCGACTGCTTCATCTTCCACCATAACGAAAACGCTTTTCGTGTCTGTTGATCTATCTGGTAGTGAACTGGTGAGCGGAACGTTTCCCTACATGACTCCAAGATGAAGTGGTGGCATTTTCGTAAAAATCCACAATGTTCATGCTGGTTTTTCAGTGTAGTGTAGAAATGTTGGGATTTGAATCTTGTGTTGAGGCTGATATGCTCATCTACGTATCATTTTTATTATTATTGTTCAGTGTACATATTATACAATTGATCTGTTTGTAGATACAACTCTGGCCGCCATTCATATTCACTTCATTTTCTTGCTAGTGTATATTGGTATATACTGATTTTGTGAATGTTGAATTGCTGATGGCGTGAGAGGATTCACCTTTTATTCGGTTGTTTATTTTTTTTAGGAAAAAAATATTTATTATTTTTTTTATCAATAATTATTTTAAATGTTTAGATAATTTTATAGATAATAAAATTTTCTTTTCTTTATTAAATCGACAAAATAAGACAAGTCGGAGTGACCACATACAAGTCAGCCGACCTTGGAGGACCGATCTGGCTTATCACCCAGAGAGATCGGACAGATCAATCTAGTCTTCTTCTATGCTACTAGTAACTAGTGTGTTCCTTTCTGGCACTTAAAACTGGATTGAAATAATGATTGAAATAATGATTGAGCTAATGGTTGAATAACCTTATTTATAGAATGTTATGAAAATCTCTTAGGGTTTGCTTATTGTAGTTGAATCTACCAAACTCTATCTTATAGCTAAAAAGATTAAAAAAAATATTAATATGATCTTTCAACAAACAATATATTTTGACGAATAATAGGTTTTAGATAAGAAAAGAAAAGATCGTCTAAATCCGTTGCGAGTGGAGCCGTCGGCCGATCATTAGGACTGATTGGGCGATCACCATAAAATGGTCGACTTGTACGGAACACGTCGTCTCGGAGAATAGATCAATAGTTGGATATTGAGGGGGCAGTCGTCCGATCATTGGGTCGTGGTCGGCCGACCTCCTCGTGAAGACAACATTTCACAACATTGCAACACATTAGTAAAACTAATTTCCCGTTGATGTGGATGGAACTAGAAAACTCACAAATACTACTTTCGAAGGCAATTCGAAGCTCTACAACTTTGTAGTTGACATAAAAAGTCCAAATCCGCCGACTTGATAAGTCTTCGTCGAGCGGTCTTCGTTTCTTCACTCTTGAGTCTCGATCATTTCAGTCTTTGCATCCACTTCCTTGATCAGATGATGATTCTTAGTGTGTAGCAAGCGTTCTTCCGAGAATGACTCCATTTTAGCTCCGAGAAAGACTAGCTAGGATGCAAGCATTACCAATAAAACATGAGTAGATCTTCAATACACAAAAGGAATACAATTTACTAATATGCAAAACAAATCTACACTCATTGTTTAAAGAATCGATAAGAATGATGGTAAAAAAAAACACTAAAATGGATGTTAATATGGGTCTACAAGCCTAGTTTGCTACCATAAAGTCATGGACGTGTGACCCTTTGTGAACCTTCCTCCAATACATATCCTGACATTCACCATCATTCCTTGTCTTCGTAACCTGAGTGTTATTATCCCACAAGAGCATGAAACGCTTGTTGGTGATGTGGTCTCAAAGCAAGTCAAAAATTAATATCCACACGTCTTGCAGAGTCCTCTCCCACAACATCTCTAACAAAGCTTATGTCTTCTAGATTTAATATGTGATCATCAAATGGATGTTGTCAAAGGTCAAATGAAATCGTCCTATGCTCGACCTAAAAGTACGTTTCAATAACTTGTGTGCGGACTCACCCTAGAAAAAGTTAAAATTATATATTAAAAAAACTAACTTAAAATATATGAGAAACAAAAGATGAAGTTTTTACTTATGTGTTTGTCGTTCTTATGTAGAAATAAATGATCATACAAAACATGAACGATTGCCTGTACTTATAGGGTGAGTCTCGTCGTCTCAAGGTATTTCATCAACCTTGGAGACAATTTTCAGTAGACACTCATTTTCGCCCAACGCCACTCGTAGTTAGCATTGATCTCGATTCGAAGAAGACTTAAAAATGAGATGTGAAGATGACTTCTCCATCCTTTGTACGCAAGACGAGTGCCGGATACGGTTGCTAGTGAGAACGCAATAAGAGCAACGTTCGAATAAAGAACTAGGATTTGTTTGGTCAGGGCCTTATTTGAGTAGATCTTCGATCAGAGATATAATGTTGTGATAATCATGAATATAAGACGTGGTAAGTGTTTTATATATTTACATTGGCTTTCTAAGTTCATCGTTTGAAGTTAATGTATGTTTTGCATGACAGTTAACACGCTTCCTGATGTTCTGATGCATGTTCGTGATTAAATAGATGTAAATTAGTAGTTGAAACCAAAATATCTTTGGCCAGGGGCTTACTTTATTTTATTTTATTTTTAAGAAGGAGAGTTAGTGGTCTCCAGCGCATCTAATCGCGCTTTCAATAAATAAAAAGGAGCTAAGTAGTACGCAAACGGGAGATAGCTCGACCCCTTACATTGTTATAAAGAAAATTGACAATACCCTCAGGCGAGTCACACAAAACATGCAGTCCTAAAGGTAAATCAAAAGCATACAAAGTAAGATTTAATATGTGATCATCAAATGGATGTTGTCAAAGGTCAAATGAAATCGTCCTATGCTCGACCTAAAAGTACGTTTCAATAACTTGTGTGCGGACTCACCCTAGAAAAAGTTAAAATTATATATTAAAAAAACTAACTTAAAATATATGAGAAACAAAAGATGAAGTTTTTACTTATGTGTTTGTCGTTCTTATGTAGAAATAAATGATCATACAAAACATGAACGATTGCCTGTACTTATAGGGTGAGTCTCGTCGTCTCAAGGTATTTCATCAACCTTGGAGACAATTTTCAGTAGACACTCATTTTCGCCCAACGCCACTCGTAGTTAGCATTGATCTCGATTCGAAGAAGACTTAAAAATGAGATGTGAAGATGACTTCTCCATCCTTTGTACGCAAGACGAGTGCCGGATACGGTTGCTAGTGAGAACGCAATAAGAGCAACGTTCGAATAAAGAACTAGGATTTGTTTGGTCAGGGCCTTATTTGAGTAGATCTTCGATCAGAGATATAATGTTGTGATAATCATGAATATAAGACGTGGTAAGTGTTTTATATATTTACATTGGCTTTCTAAGTTCATCGTTTGAAGTTAATGTATGTTTTGCATGACAGTTAACACGCTTCCCGATGTTCTGATGCATGTTCGTGATTAAATAGATGTAAATTAGTAGTTGAAACCAAAATATCTTTGGCCAGGGGCTTACTTTATTTTATTTTATTTTTAAGAAGGAGAGTTAGTGGTCTCCAGCGCATCTAATCGCGCTTTCAATAAATAAAAAGGAGCTAAGTAGTACGCAAACGGGAGATAGCTCGACCCCTTACATTGTTATAAAGAAAATTGACAATACCCTCAGGCGAGTCACACAAAACATGCAGTCCTAAAGGTAAATCAAAAGCATACAAAGTAAGATGATCCGCGGTCATATTCGCCTCGCGGTAGGCATGTCGAGAATGAATAATCCAATCTCTTTTAAAAAAAGTCTTGACACTTATGTACCAGAATAGCAAAGGGCTTACTTTATTAAGTTTTCGGTTTGTAACTATTTTACTCACCTCTTGTTCTCAATATATATCGTTAGGGTAAAAAAAAATACATATATTAAAAAATCTAAAAGTAGAAATTATAATATTTAATGATGTATAATAATTTTAAAAATTGTATAAAAGCGATGGTAGAATATAAAGAGTTGTATAGGAAAAGATAAAATAGTGCTTTGAAACTACAAACAATAAATGAAATGTTAGTTATAACTATATTTATAGAAAGTTTGAGTATAAATAACACATATAAAGTTAAATATTATGAACCAAAATTTGGAGAAAATGAATAAGTATGCTCTTTTTGTAAACTTGTGTAGTATTTAGGCTCTTAATTAACTTGACTAACAAACTAGCTAGACTAATTGAACTTGATAATCTATTATTATTATTATTATTATTATTATTATTATTATTATTATTTTTAACTTTTAATGTTAGATTTAATGTCTACTTACACAAACACAACGTTTGATTTTACAAAAAATTGTGATAACCCACATCTTTCAATTTAAACAAGTCGTCTCGATTTACCAAAAACATATATATTTACACAAACTGTCGACTTTATTTACACAAGCCGATCTAAGCCATATTGATTTTATTCACACAAGCCCTATCGATTTTATTTACACAAGCCTTATCGACTTTATGTACAAAAGCCCTATTGACCTTATGTACACAAGCCCTATCGACTTTGTCTACTAACGACTTTATCTACACAAGCCCTAACGACTTTATCTACACAAGCCGTAATGAATTTATCTACACAATCCCTAATGAATTTAATTACAAAAATCAATCAAATTGCACAAGGAACGTCGAATCGAGCCAATCGAATTACACCAGCAAATCGAATTACACAAGCCAATCGAATTACACAAAACATCAAAGACGAGACGAAGGGAGGGATGAAACTGTAACATTACACAAACATATCTGACGAGCTTCATTCCTCGCAGATCTAGAGATCTGGGCTCTCCGATTTCTCAATGACGAAAACCGCTTCATTCCTCCAATAGTTGGCGGATCCGTCGAGCTTCCTCCGGCGAGATATGGGCAATTCGATGACGGTTGCATCAGTGGCGGCGGTTTCAACTCAGGTTAGGGTTCTTCGCAGATCTAGAGAAGGCAAAGAAGACAAGATGAAGGCTAGAGTCCGATATAGGGTTTCTTGGGTAGACGTCGGCGGCCTTCCATAGTTGGCAGATCTGACGAGCTTCCTCCGGCGAGATTTGGACAATCCGACGACGGTTGCATTAGTGGCGGCAGTTTCGACTCAAGCTAGGGTTCTTTGCAGATCTAGAGAAGAAGACTAGACGAATTTAGAGTCCAATCTAGGGTTTCTTGGGTAGATGGCGACAGCCTGCTCTCCCGTCGGTGGCGGCTTTTCCTCCTTTAGAATGACGGCCTGACACTAAAAATATTTCAACTCATGAGTATAATCCCCAAATTATCCTTCTTTTATTTGGGGGAGGGGGGGAGGGGTTGAATACTGTTCTTATTTTTGAGCTCTTGTGTTCGTTCCTTTCAAAATATATCTTTGGTTTTACATTAAGTTTCCAATCATAGTCATTAATATTGTATTTTGTGTTGGACTTTGAATGGGTATTTATAATGCATTCATAAAATCGTGGAAAATCATACAAAAACAAAATATCATATGTTTTTCCACAATCCAAATATTTATCGGTTGTATTTTGTGTGGAAAATCTACATGTTAGACAAAAATAATACACAATGACCTTAAGTCTTTCTTATATAATTCAACTGATGCGACCGAATCAATTAGAATCTGAGCTTCAAATATGTTATACCTAAAACTGACCCTAACATTTATGGTTATGATTAGTATAAATAAAACTCTTAATTATTAGACATTATACTATTTTCTAAATATAATTTATAATATAATCGAAAGTATTAAACTGAAAGTTTTCAATCTTCATATGAATTAATAAAATTTAAATAATAAAAACTAATAAAACAATATAAAAACGATTTTTTTAAAATTACTTTGAGAGCCAATTTCAAAACTTCAAATACATTTATACAAAAACCGGCCTAACAAGACATACTCATTTGTGAATTACTGCAAAATTTTATTTTTTATAAAAACAACGTACAACTAAATACTCAAATGTGAATAGGAGGATACTCATTATTTACACCAATAAAATTGACAACGAGCTATAAAATATTATCAACCAGAGATTAGAAAAAAATAAAAGAAATAATCTTAATCAAAAATAAAATTCATATGAGATTATACTTGAGAGTAGTAAAAATGGTTGGATTTCTACAAAATTAGTTTTTCGATATGATTGAGGAGGAATCCAATATCCAATCAAACTTTTCTTGTGAATGAAACTGGAAACTGGTTACTCAACCTGAAATTAAAAACTTTTTTTGTAAAATTTCAAATAACAGAATTCCAACAAAATTAAAGCTTGATGAAAGAAGAATTGTCGTAACAAGGCACTGTGAACTATGCAACCATCACTTTGAGGACTTTTCGTCCCGCTCATTGAATGTCCTCGCACTAAACAAATTATTGCCAAAATCGATAGAACAATCTTGATCGAACTTAACAAAATTAATCTCAAATTTTTTTTTTAAAAAGCTCATGATCTCTTACAAGCAATTAAAAACAAAAGAAAAAACAATATTAAATGGGATAAACCAAAACCTGGTTTCTTTAAACTAAACTTTGATGGATCAAAACTTGATTCGGGAATCACATCTGTTGGATTTGTGATACGGAATAACAATGGTGAGATTGTTAGCCTCAACACTCAAAAAAATAATTTCAACTCGGTTATAAAAGCCGAAGCCTTTGCTCTTAAATCCGGTTTACAAGAAGCTATCAAACTACATATTAAAAAGATCGAAATCGAAGGTGATAATCGTGGGAGATCGAAATTATTATATCCGACTCCATACTAGACCTTCGATTCTTTGACTATATTCAAAATTGTTTAAATATGTTAATTGTTCAACTATATTCTAAATTGTACAATTATATGACCAATTGTTCACTTGTTAAATTTATATGTTCAGTTGTTCAACTACACTTTTGTTCAATTATATAACTAATTGTTCAACTATATGACCAATTGTTAAACTATATAGTCAATTGTTTAACATATTGATTCAGACCAATTTGGATCAAGCATATTGGTCGTGTTGAATCTGGATTAAGTTGGGTGAAATATACACAATTTGTATTTCCGAGTGTTGAGTAGGTTTAGCAAATGCGGACCGAGATAGTTTGTTGGGTCTCATTTATAATTATAAAAGTTTTATTAAAATAATGCGAAGACATTACTTTGATCGAATATTTTAGGTTGCAATTATGTAAGTTATGTCTAATTATTATTATTATTATTATAAAAAAGATCTAATTAAATTGTCATATGAATAGTCTATTATCAAAGAAAAGTCCAACAAAGTCTTAATTGAATGAACAAAAATACAAAATATAGGCAAGTAACAAGCCAAAGGAAATGAACCAAATAGAAGCATATCCACCCATGTTGATGGACCAAATACCATATCCAGGTAATCCAACAAACTCTAAAATCATCTTCCTCTTCGAATCTGAAATCAATTTCTTGATTTTAGTAGAGATGTGCCACTTTGCTTCACTTTCTCTCTTCTTCCTATTGTCGATTTGCTTCAATTCCCAAGCTCAGATCACGCACCCCGACGAAGGTAATATTCTTCATTTTCTATGATTTTTTTCTTCTTCTAAATTCTCCTAACATTGGTGCTTCGAATTGCTGCAAGTTCACATAGTATTCACCAAATTTAATATGATTTTTGTACCTACTTTAATTTAGTTTATATTAAAGTAACTTGTTTAATATCTTATCATAAAAAAAAATATTTTTTATTTTGTTATATATATTGGTAAAAATATTTTATTGTAATATAAATAATGAATATGGCTCAGGGTTCATACTAGCTAACTAATAAAGTCGTATTAATAGGATCGTTTTTCTTCTTGTTTAAGTAGTGTTGTAGAAAAATAGTTTAGTTTATCTTAACTTAAATGTTACTAATTATTTTAACAAAACAAATATAAATTAAAAGATTAAAATATAAAGTAATTTTTATTAGGTATGAAATAAGTAAGAGCGTGTCAAGTGTCCACAAAAATTTGAGTGAGTTTGTAATATTTACTTAACTATTTATTTTTTTGTGGGCAGGAGCAAGTATTTCTTTTTATTCATAATCCTAATAATACACCTAATAACTATCTAATAAACTTTTCATTAAAATTATAATAACCGTAACACTTCCGAATTCTGGGAACTCGAGACGTCACGGGTTAGGACCTCACAATGGATCCCGACTTTAGTTTAACAACAACTTAATCGAATCTTACAACAAGACACAAATAACTTAATCGAATCTTACAACAAGACACAAATAAGAAACCGATAAAAATACCAACGGAAATAATGACCGAAACGAAAACAATATCAACCGTCCAAATATGTGGCAAAATCTAACAGAAAGGAAACGAGTTTGTCACTAACAATAATCCCTAAATCCCACAAGAATAAATATAGAAACCCGGCTGACCACCTCTCTTCGGATCCCTCAACAACTGTCTACCCTACAAGGTCTATCAACGACGGTAGACACCGTTAGCTGAAAGATCCATATATAAGTTAATATTAAGTAGCACATTCACACGCAATACATAAATTAAACACCTAGAATGTTCACACTCAATCGTATTATTATCTTCCATTAGATGATTCATTTCTATTAGTTCAACTTAATGTGTGGCACGAAGGTCTCCCGACCTTCGCCTTTGTTCCCTTAAACCAACCGGAGTGGATCTGATGCATCTCACGGTATACCGGTATGAACTGGTCGTAGAGAGCCTCCTAGTAACATGACAACGCTGGGCAGTGATGTCACGACCCGTTCTCAAACATTTGGGTTTACTTATACCGTAACGTTATCATACTCAAGTTATAATTACAAACACCCAACATACACCACTACAATAATATACACCCATATATGTATCATTAGATAAGCAAGTCCGTAAGACTTACCTAAACAAACCGACGACCGGCCATTATTCGTTCAACGTCTACTCGTGCAAACACTATCAACTACCATCATTCTGAAGCTTACAACACTTCTAGAAGGCTCTTATACTAGTGAGTAAGTTTTTGGAACGAAAGATTGAGAAATCCTAACTTTTGCGAAAATTTTCAAAACGCCCCTAACGTTTCCTAAAATTTCAAAAAGTGCCCAAAGCGATTCCAAGTCTTTCTTTATAACCCAACAACATTTAATAATCCTAAAACTCCATACAAATTACTTCTTTAAGTCCAAAACTTTAAGAAAGCTTTTCCCAAAAAAAATACCTCACGTAGTCACGTGTACTACTTTGGCCTATCTAAATTACTTCTTACAAATTCCCAAAAATCTCGAGAAAATCCTATACATACTATGCTATATCTACTTTTGTCTATAACAATTGAAATCCTCAAACAAAATCTCATAGGTTCTCCACAACATTCGAAAGGTGTCTTCATGCACACAAAAATCTAATACTTAAACAAAAACTTAAGCTTTTTCAAAACTAGGTTCCCATACCAACTTTGTGAGCCTATAATTCTTATTCTGACCATTTGATCTTTTCCAAATTTTAATACCAGAAACTAAATATTCTCAACAACAACATATAAAAAATTTAATGGTAACCGATATTTATAAGTCATCGAAACTTGCTTCCCAAGTAGCTATTTATTTCCATTTCCGGAAACAACTATGTATATACCATAGGTTCTGTGTTCGAATTCCACAACTTACACATTTTGTTCATGTTTACTTAGAGATTGGTTTAATTTTCAATGAGCCTATTCGGTTTATAAACCACTAAAAAATATTCTTTGTTCATCCCTATGTATTCTCCATCGTTCTTCGATTTTTGTAGGGACATAAGTGTATTTTGAACAAAAATAAATCCAAGAAATAAACTTCAAGTAAACGACCGATTTATATGTATAAACTCAATAAGAAATAAACCCGAAAATAAACTTTAAACACGTATAAAGTCATTTAGTTTATAAACCCGAAAATAAACCGATTTGCAACAAGCCCTTAAACCAGAGATTCTAAAGACCCGAGTTTGAGCCCTGCGGGAAACAAAATAATGAAAGAAGGTCGTTACTTTCTGCTGGTGGTCGTAGCAAGCTCGGAAGGAAGATGGTTGGCTCGGCATGCCTGAAACCAGCCTCGAACCGCCTGCTTTTCTGGGTTCACGGAGGATTCGCCGGATTTAGAAACTATGGAAATTCCTCCTACTTAGTTTGGGCATCACTTCCTCTTCCATCTCCTCAAATATTCATACTTGGATTTATTCTTTGATCCAAAGCCTTTCACATTCGAGGATCCTTTTGAAGGATCAAACTATCCCTTCCACTTCAGTGGATTATCCGATCTACCTTAATCGGATCGATCGTACCTTCCGCATCCATCTCTAATCTTCTGCGCCCAAGTTCTATCTTTAGATCCGTCAACAACGATCAAGAAAGGAGTAGTTGAAGGCTTAGTTCGATCTAGATCCGGCGTAAACTGTATAATTGGTATAAGAGGAAGAGATCAACACTAAGCTTCTTTACTCTATCATCATGTTCTATAACGATGATTAACTGTTTGATATGTATGGAGAATGGTTACCTTCTCCTCAAGAGTTAAAACTCAAAGCGGCCACACACCGGCAATATCATCAAAGCCGTTGGCGTTTCCGTTATAATGATGAGGAGTGGTTGCCTCATCCGTACCCACCAAGGCTGACTTATTCTACTGACGGGCACAAACGGTATCCTCACCGACAACGACAAGCTTATTATGAGTATACCTATGATGCTCCAAGACGGCGTGCCAACCAAGAGCAAGTTGTCAATGTTTTACCAAGACGGCGAGCCAATAGAGAAGAAGTTGACAACGTTGCCCCAAGACGGTGTGCTGATCTTGAAGAAGTTGTCAACACGTCCCCAAGACGGAGTGCCTATGAAAAAGAAGTTATCAATGTTGCACCCCGACGGCGTGCCTATCATGAGCAAGTTGACAACGTTACACCCCGTCGGTATGCCCATCATGAAGAAGTTGTCAACGTTGCCCCCCCCCCCCCCCCCACGGCATGTTTGTCCCAAAGATGATTATGTTGTAGTCAAGGCAATGAATGATTTGCTCTAAGGCACGAGATATAAATTTTGAAAGCACGACTTCTTGCTCACATGACGGCCGCCCAACCCAAGGAACCCCATGCGGTGTCACAACCGTTGTGTGATGAAGTCAAAGACGAGGGCAATGTCGTCATCGAAGATTGCTCACCGGCATCTCTAACTCAAGTTAACAATTCGATATATGACAAAGACGAAGAAGAAGAAGAAGAAGAAGACGGCGTTATCATTGAATATTGCACCCGAAACGTCTTCTTCACTTTGTCAACCCGTTGTATGATCAGCCATTTGAAGAAGACAAAGAAGAAGAACGTTACACATTTATCCTATTAAATAGTAGGATAAATGTGTAACGTTCTTCTGTAATTGAATTTTCTCTTTATTTTCACATTAATTAGGTAGAATAGAATTAGTCAAATAGTTGTTAAGGGATTGAATTTTCTCTATTTTCACATTAATTAGGTAGAATATAATTAGTCTAATAGTTGTTAAGGGAGTTGAGAAAATCTCTCCATCTTCCATTCCCATTATCTATTTTCTTGTATAAATATGTTTATTAATGTGAAAGATATCAAAACATTGATAAAAAACATCATTCTCTTCTTGGTATCATAGCCTTGATTCTCAAAACGCTTCAATGGCCCTTGTTCCTCACCAAATCCCTAACCCTAATGACCCTCAACAACCATTCACCATCATCAATTTCTCCATATGCATCAAACTTTCTCCTACAAACTATATCACTTGGAAGAACCAAGTTGAATCCTTGCTAATTGGCCATGACCTAATCAACTATGTTGATGGCACAAAAACTTCCCCTCCCTCTAATCCTCCTACGCGGGCACTAACCCCGCTTACACCACCTGGCGCTGTCAAGACCATCTACTCAAGGGTGGCTTGATCGGTACCCTCTCCTCCACGGTGTCCTCCCTGGTCACCCGTGCTACCACCTCTCGTGAGATCTGGACCATTCTCGAGTCCACTTACGCAAAGCCCTCCCGGGCTCAAATTGACCTTCTCAAAGAACGGCTCAACGCCGTCACCAAAGGCAACAAAACAATCACAGAATTCTTATATGAAGTGTCAGGCATAGCGGATCTCCTCGCCCAACTTGGAAAACCTCAGGATCCGGAAGACATAACGGAGGTTGTACTCAAGGGACTCGACTCGCCCTACCAAGCTGTCATTGACGGAATCCGAGCCAGAGACGATCCTATCCCTTTTGCAGATCTACATGAAAAACTTATCACAAAAGAAACCTTTCTCCTCTTCAAAAATTCTTCTTCCACCTCCTCTCCCACATCGGCTATGGCCATGGATACTGCGACAATATGGGCGCCAAACACTTGAGCTCTAATCCTGAATTCCACTATAGAATGAAGCACGTCGCCCTTTCTTATCATTTCGTCAGGGAACAAGTTCAACAAGGTTCACTTCGTGTCTCATATGTTCCTACAGACAACCAACTAGCCGATTGCTTAACCAAACAAATGTCCAAGGCTTGTCATGCTCGTCTTCTATCCAAGATTGGACTTAGTTCAACCTAGTCCATCTTGAGGGAGCATAATAGGATAAATGTGTAACGTTATTCTGTAATTGAATTTTCTCTTTATTTTCACATTAATTAGGTAGAATAGAATTAGTCAAATAGTTATTAAGGGATTGAATTTTCTCTTTATTTTCACATTAATTAAATAGAATAGAATCAGTTAAATAATTGTTAAGGGAGTTAGAGAAAATCTATCCATCTTCCATTCACATTATTTTAGAAAGGAAAGAATGGGCCGCGAATCTTGGTAGTTGGCTTGGACGTGCGAGAGGGATAAGAACGAAGAAGATCCCAACTGCTCTGATGCGTCGCCAGGCCAAGGACGGAGATGGGCCAGTTCGCAATGGGCCACCAACACCCGCAGTTGGAGAAGAAAGTAATGGGCCAGTGGAGAAGAAGGAAGAAGTGGGCCGCTGGTCACTTATTTTAGAAAGGAAAGAATGGGCCGGTGGAGAAAAGAAAGGAGAGAGTGATTAGCAGGCCCACTACGAGGGTGTAGTCCTGTAACGTTCGGTTTTATTTAATTAAACCCGCTAATTCGATAGATTTTCAGAATAAAAATTTCGGTTATTATAAGAACCATGTCTAAATTTATTGTATTGAGTTATTTTTTATATTTTTATGTTTAATTTATAAAATATTATCTAGCTTTTTAAAAATATACAATAATTTTGTCCATTTCACTATAAAAATACATTATACAAATATATAATGTGGAATGCGTTTGCGTAAGTTTTGAAATTTAAAATCAAAATCAAAAAATAAACTAAATATGTATAAGGAGATAGGTATGTAAAATTGTAAATAGGAACTCGAAATCACATATCGAGAGATCGGGTTGACCGGTTGGGATTAGTTCGATCAGGTTAAAATGATAAGTTTGAAACTGAAAATCAATATATAAATAACGAGAGACGAACATGGAGTGAAAGCCCGACTTTGAAATTCCGGTTGCTCGACCTCCCTCAGGAAAGTTATTCAAACACTTTGTAAACTAGTTTAGAAACCAGGGAAGAAAGAAAGGAGAAAGTTTGGTTCCTGAGATAGTTCAAAATCAAATGGTATTGTGAATAGAGACAAACAACATATATCAATCATATAAAATATTCGAATTCAAATCACTATAACATGCATATATATATAATAGATCTCTATTGGCAATTCCACAATATAGAATTTAAGGCGTAATTATGTAAAAAAAAAATCATCATTCGGTTGTCATGTGGTTAGGTCTTTGCTCGGCATACATCAATGGTGTCTCCCATTGATTGTCACGTACCTAAGGTGACGCCTTATATTCATAACAAACTCAAAATGAAGGTATGAAAGCTAGATTGTCACTTGAAACCATCATCACCTTGAAGAACATATAGCAAATGAGTACTCCAAACACCACCATAAATTATGCAAACCAAACATCCAATATATAGAATCAATCCAACATCATAGATTAATATAGTCGGGCTCACCGGACAGTGGAAAAGATGGGAATTAGCTACACACCCCTTAAACAGAATACAAAGCTTTATTATTAACCGAGAACGAGGACCATTCGAGTGACCAGATGGAAATCGAGTGACCTCCGAGGAACAACAATGACAATAATAAAAGTAAATTGCATAAGAAGAGATTATCTAACTTAAGGAATGAAAAACCTTATTTATAGGTCAAGGGAGCATGAAAACCCCCTCCTCAATCTTACCTTCTAACAAAATAAGATGAACTCTAAAATGTAACACTGAGAATTCTCAGAACTCGGAATGTCACTTGCTAGGACCTCACAATGGGTCCCAACCCTAGCCTAACAACAATTTCACCGGATCTTGCAACAAGACAGAAATAAAGGAAAACCGAATAACATTTATGCGTCAAAATAGTCATGCAAAAGGAAAGAAACAAAAGAGTCAGCGATCATAAACAGACTAAAACCAAAACTGAAAGAGGCACAATAGTTTTGCCGTAAAGGAAAATCACACGTCCCGACCTAACATGCACGGAACCCGGCTTACCACACTACTCCGGATCACTCCACAACTGTTCCACCTTAAAAAGTGTCTACAACATGACGGTGGAAACTGCTAGCTAGCAATTCTAAGTATAAGATAATAATATTTTAGCACAAACACACCTCAAGTAGAAATTAAACACAACAACTCGATTTCACTCGCAACTCCTTTATTATCTTTTTATTTCGGTGATTCACACTAAGTCCATCTTATTGTGTGCAATGAGGGTCTCCCGACCCTCACCTCCCTCCCCTTTAACCAACAAAAGTGGTACTAATGCATCTGGCCGTATGCCTGAATAGACTGGTCGCGGAGAGCCTCCCAACGCTGGGCAATGATGCCATGACCCGTTATACATACACTTGGGTCACTAATAAACTAAGGTCATCCTACTCAAGTTATAATTAAGAAACACCAAGCACACACCACTAAAATAATACACATCCATACTAAGAAAACGAGCTAAGTAAGTCCGTAAAACTTACCTGAACTGATCCGATATCTGACTAATGCTAAAATCTCGATCTGCACGTATACGATCTCAACAGCCTGATCAAGATGGAAAATGTCTTAATAATATATTTATGTCATCCAAGAAGCTTCTAGAGGATTTCTAGATTACCTATGAGGTTTATGTAAAGAAAGAATAAGAAACCCTATGTTTTACAAAAATTACCAATATGCCCATAACTTTTCCTAAAATTCTGAAAAGTGCCCAAAGCGGTTCCAAGTCTTTCACTATAGCCCAATAACACATTAATATACTATAGGACTCATATCGGGTTTATGACTTGACTCGAGTCTACACTTAAGCCAAAACCCTAAAGAAACCTCTTTCGAAAAATAAGTCAAGAGCCCTACTTTAGCTTAAAATAAAAACCTTTTACTGAATCCCAAAAGTTCCGAGAAAACACTCAAACATACTATTCCAAGTCCACTTCAAACTAGAATGATCAAAATCCATAAACATCTATCCATAAGATCTACACAAATTTTCAAAGTTGCCTTCATCAACACCCAATTCCAACACTTAGGTTGTGTTTGGCAGCAACACTTGAAATACTAGTGATAAGGGTTTCAAAGTGTTTGATGAGAGTTTTGTCCAATACACTAGTGACAAGGGTTTTAAAATGTTCACGAGTGTTGGGTTGACAATACAAATAACATTAGTGTTAAGGGTTTTCATGTGCCTATTTATCGTGTTCAAGCATCATCACTAGTAACAAGTTGAATAACTTTCAAGTCCAACAGGAACAAGTCCCTTTGTATGCTTACCATGTCTCTCTCTACAAATTTGGCAATTTTTTCATCTTCCTCTCCACAAAATCTCCGCTTCCTAGTTCTCTATAGCATCTTAACATGTTGCAATTCATCGCCCACCATTAATAAAGATAGAGACTTCAGTTCATGTATCCATGAATGTGTTTGGCTGGCAACGGAAGAAGATGAACTAACTTTTGAAAAATCAATCTCAAACAAGCCAAACCCGATCCATATCTCAATAACTTCTCCATGGATACATCTGCACCTATGGAAAATATCAAATTTCACCAAAATGAGAATAGTAAAGTGAAGAAAGAAATCTTGAAGTTAAACTCGAAAGCTACCTTGTTGAATAAGGCAACAGAGTAAAAAAAATTCGATTTATCTGATTTTGTATGAATTTGTTGCACAATCCAAGAATTGCACTTGCAATCTTCTCTACTTCATCAACTTCTATCAAAGTATGTCTTTCAATATCATCTGTTATAGACCAGCTCATGGATCTCAATGAATGTGCCAATGAATTAATAACCAAAGGTAAGCCTCTGCATTTGACAATGAAAACAGTTTCCATATATCGATACCTTTCAAGTGCAATTTTCATATTTATTCTTGTCTCCAAGTCTTTCTTGAATCTTAGATTCTTCCAAATTCAAACACTCCACAAAGAATTGCTTCTTGGCACCCATCTCCTTACAAACGTCAGCATTGTTTGATATAAAAACAGCTCCACAAATCTTCCCTTGATGCTCCTGTCTATACGGAATCTTGCTCTCCTTGACTTTTTCTTCAAACTCATTGTGCAAAATTTAAGCTCTTGTTTCCTTATCGTCAGCTTCTAACAATTGCACACCTATCTTGTTTGCAACTTGGGTTTGGATATGCTTGACATCAGAGGATGAGAGACTTGAACCATCACTATAGCATCAAAACTAGTCTGAGTACGTCTCAATCAACCAGTGAAAAATTGAAGTCTCTATCTCTACCAATGGCTTCCACTAAGGGCTTGGTGCACTCTTTTGTGCTCATTGTTGAATGAATCATGAACTCCTCTTTCCACAGTGACAGAAGCTGCAAATGGCTTCCATTTCAGGACTATGTTCCTCCCACCATCGCCACACTCTCAAGCCCAAACCCCTCTCCACTCCCAATGACCCGATTTCCAATCCCACCCGTTTATCTCTCCCTTTCAAACCCGCCCGCCCTTTCTCCATCCAAGCCGTCGCTCGTGATGTCTCTTCCTCTTCTAACAACAACAATCTCCCTCCCATGGAGGATGCGGAGTTTACGAAGAAGAAGAGCAATTCTGTGCTCGAAAAGGACCCACACACTCTATCGAAGAGATACAACTGAGCTTTACCAATACAAGGAGCTCAAATTTTACCTAGATGTCAGCCCGATCGGATTCACGACCCAGTTTATTGAGGAAATGGAGCCCCGCATCCAGAAGGCATTTCAGGCCATTGAAGCTCTCGATGTTGAAAAGTAATATATATATTAGATATTAGAGTTAATAGTGTAAAAGGACAGGGGCAACAGAGTAATTTTCTACCCTGAAACACTCAAAACCCGCCCCAAACCCTTCTCTGAATGAGAGTTTCTAAAACCCGCCTATAAACACTAATCACTAGTGTTTTGTAGCGCGCCAAAGACTCGTTAAAATTTCAAGCACTCAATAACACTCATAAACACTCAACCAAAAGCCATGCCAAACACAGCCTTAGACAACTTTCTTAATGATTCCAAAAACTACATTTGGTCTCAACTTCACGAGCTTATAAACTTTAGATCTAACTGTTGGATTTTTCCCAAATTTTAATACAATAAACTACATACTTCATCTACAATATATCAAAAATTCAACAGTGAATGAGGAGTTTAGAGTAGCTATCGATGTTCTCAAAGTTGACTGCTCAAACTCAAGATTTCTGGAAAAATCTGCACAAGACCCGCCAGGTTACAAGTTCGATTCTGGTGAGAGGCAAAAACTAGAGAGGAAAACAAGATCATTGAGATCCTAGATTTGAGTCTGGTAGGTAGCAACACGATTACAAGAGCTCAAAACTTAATCTTGTGTTCGAAACTCATGGACAACAAGAACCACTAGCACCACTATTTCATGTGCTCGATTGAGACATTTTTGACAGAAGAAAAGAAGGAAGAGAGGATAGGGGAGAGGATAAGTAGAAGGCTCGCCACAGGTGCCGATCTTGGTTGTTCGTCTAGGCTCCTGGTAGTTCCACGTTCCTCACTATTGCAACACTACACGAGGGAGGAGAAGATCAATACCCTACTGCAGTAGCAGCAATGGAGGGAGGGAAAAACACGTGAGAGAGTTATCCCAAAGGAGGCAAGGGAAGGAGGAAGGGATGAAGTTCACCTCTGTAGTGTGGAAAGGGCGTATATGGAACGCTGGTTTGGTTGCTGCTCAACGTCGACGGGAGAAAGTATGAAAGTTTGTGCTTGGAGAGATCTTGGCTATTGTGATATGATGCAGAAGTGGTTGCTCTTTGAATTTAGGAACGATACAGAGAAAATAGAGATGTGGAAGTTGTTCACGTGAGGCTTGGAGAAAAAAAGAGGAAATTGGGCCGGGTACTAGAGTTGAGCCAACATAGAAGGAGAAGAAAGAAGTTGGGCCAGCATAGAAGGAGAAGGGAAGAGTAGGCCGGGCCCAAAAGGAAGAAACAAGGATGCGTGTCCCTATCGATTCTTAGGCCCAACATTAGATAATGGCCGGGAAGACTAGCTAAACCGATTAAATTCGGTCTTGTTTGACTAAAAAATCCCAGTAGCTTGACCTGTTTTTGGGAATAAAATTTCGTACATTACATAAAAGATAAAACGTCCAAGTGGACGGGTCAGAAATCCAAACCAACTAAAAATAGAAACATGAAAGAAAACAAGACGTCAGAGCAAGCTGATCGAGTGGATCGTCGAGCGACCTCTTAGGCCAAAGTTGTGGGCCTGGTCAGAATTGCTCTAGAACATTCCCTGCAACAAAGGGAGGTCATTTTGAGGTCTAGTGCAGAAGTAGATTAGGGAGGTCGAGCGACTTGTAGGTCCGTCGAGCACTTTTTCACGTTTCTCGATGTTCTTTACTTCAGTCTCGGAACACATTCATTGCTGTCTTGACCTTGACTTCTTTGGCCACAAGAAAATATTTAGTGTCTATGAGACCATTATGCTAGATGTATCATTTGGAATATCTTACATGAAGGTTTAAAGATTTTTTCGGGGGTGACTATTTGCTTATATGAATACCCTTGTGTCCTTATTCTTCATCCTCCATCCCAACATAGTTCACATTCTCAACTTATTACCGCCATTGTTCTTCTTTTGGGGACCTTGTTGGTAGAAGACCAGAAGTTGACTGGATAGAATTTTGTGTTGTGAAATCCAACAAACTAAGAGACTGAAAAACAAAATCATCGAAGAAAATAAAATAAAATAAAAACTACGAGGTTGAAGCTAGAACACTTGTCATCAAAGAAGAGAAAATCAGTAAACTAGCCAAATTTGGAAGTTATTCTTCATCCCTTACTCTTTACTTCTTATATGTTCGTTTTAAAGTGAATACTAGGTTGTGAAAACCACAATTGATCGAAGAAGGTTCTCATCAAAATAAACTCTAATAAGGTTGAAGAAGCAAGTGATGAAGGTGACTAATATGGAAAAGAACAAAAGACAAAAACTAGATGCTAAGGTCAAAAGAAATCGAATAAATCACTGGAGGCAAAATGCAAAAATGAGAAATCAAGTTGAGACACAAACTAAAAACAGAGAAGAATAAATCTTAAAAATGGAAAAGCATCGCCTATAACACTATTCTTTGCCTGTATCACTTGCTTCTTCGATCAATTAAGGTCGATGTAGAAAAATTAAATGGTGTGAAACAATCTATTAATTCATTAAAGTATTTTGGTATTTTATTAGCATCACAACTAATTCAAACACATTTAACCAAACACACATTACAACCCTTTTATAAACCACAAATTTAAAAAGAAAAACATTTACGACCACAATCACACAAAGTACCGCTCTAATTTTTCTAAACTCGAATCAAATATTTGTAAGCAGCACCGTCAAGATGCACATGCACTAGCATGTCAAAACCATATTTTATCAACAATTCAACACTACTACAAAATTTCTCTTTAGAATAAGGGCTAATAAGAACGAGATATGGGGATGCTCGGCGGTTGTAGAAGGAGGCAACAAATTCGCATGTTAGCCAAATTTACCCCATCTCACCGACATAAGGAAGCTACAAATTCGTATGTCAGCTTTTATCTATTGAAAGAAGGAAAAGAAGAAAGTGATATGTGGATCCTCGACGGTGGTAGAAGCGGCGACGATTGCGTAATCGAGGAGCCTGGAGATCAAGGGAAGCAATCACTCTTTGTGAAGGAAATGGCCATTGCGATTGGTTTCCGATTTCGGAATTTTGCAGTGGACATCTCCAATTTCGTCTTCTCTATATCTTGTCACCTTTGTTCAATATGTTGGGCAACACCGTTTCCAAGGGCTTGCGGCCAGGAATTTCAATATCAAGTGGAGTGCCGATAGCGTGGTTCTGATTCACCAGGAGTTTCAGTTCAACCGTGTTCTGGGTCTTTTGAATATTTTGAGTTTAAAATTTGCAGGTTATTTTTCAAAAGGCTTCTTCTTGTCTTGATTTTAATAACTAGTTCTAGAATTCGACTTTCCAGTTTGAGTACATGAAATTATTACACGTACTCCTATTTCTTGCGGTTTGATTATAATGTAGCTTGTTTCAGTAAGAGGTGTGCTCACTTAAACCTTATATATTCAATGGAAGTTGTTTGTCATTGAGTATAATTCTTTTGTTTTTTCAAAATAAATGCAGTTAATGCATTAGAGTTTAAATGATCCAATGAAGAACTTGAACAACTGGAATAATGGAGACTCGTGCACTGCTAAATAGATTGGTGTTTTTTGTTACGATCAGCCACTTGATGATGGCTACTTGCATCTCTGGAAATTGTAAGATGTGCATCTCTCTTAAATGTAGATATCGACTGCAACTGATTGAAAAAGATGCTAATATTTCGAGTTGATCAAATGTAATATTTATTTATTCCATGCCTATCTCTATACAGGCAACTGATGAATTTGGATCTCTCTGGAACGTTATCACCAAAGCTCGGGAATTTTTCTCGTCTGGAAATATTGTAAGCCATACCTGTATTATTTTCTTACTCGTCGTTTCGGTTCATTTGGTTATGATGTATACTTTTTTATATCCTGATCTTCTTTTATATGTGTTCTTAAAAGGAATTTTATGTGGAATGACATAGGAGGGAGTATACCGGAGGCAATAAGCAACCTAAAAAATCTTCAGCTATTGTAAGTTTTTAATTTACACTGTATTTGTTTCACTTATGTTATACACCAACATAGTGTTGTAAATGCATGAGCTACTTTGCTGACATCAATTTGACATTTCTGTTTATTTTTTTCTCTTTTTTTAATATATATATCTTCAATAATTTTGACATGTCATCATATTTTGTCTTTCAGGCTCTTGAATGGAAATAAATTGACTGGATCCTTGCCAGATGAGATTGGCTATCTACCAAATCTGAGAAGGATGCAAATTGAAGTAAACAAAATATCAGGACCGCTTCCTAAATCATTTGCAAACTTGAACAAACTAGATCACTTGTAAGGATGTTGATTGATCTAATAGAATTGATGTTTCTCCTTTGGACTGCCGTGATTTCTTGTTTATTCTTGTTGCATCAGTGACTCTTCTCTTCCTTTTTCAGTCATATGAACAACAATTCTATTGCCGGTGAAATCCCTCGTGAGCTGTCTAGCTTACAAAGCCTCCTTCACTTGTAAGTAGGTTCTTTTATTTGCAGTTCTTTTTTTTTTATTTTTTTATTTAGAGTTCCACTTCCATGTTAACAATGAGTATTATTTGTTGCAGCATGCTTGACAATAATAACCTGTCAGGGTCCCTTCCCGCTAAGTTCTCAGAGATGCCAAATTTGTTAATACTGTATGTTCCCCTTCCTCATACTAAAGTGATTATACTTTGTTTCATTTGTTGCTTGAAGTGAACAATTACCTTATTCATTATACACAAGATGGTAGAAGTTGATTGTCACTGTGTCTTGACACTCTCGATTGATGCTTGCTGCAAGCTAAATTTCATTTGAGCTTGTTGAACGGCTACCATGTATTCTTAATTCTTAGTTTTCTTACTGTAATTTATAGTACCTAGGATGCAGTAATTTTCCTATCAGAATTTGAATATTTTTCTTCATTTTTGCAGTCAACTGGACAACAACAATTTCAACGGGAGTGAAATTCCTACTGCTTATGCGAACATGGCTGGTTTGGTGAAGCTGTAGGTGTTTATTGTTTAATTGATACAAATAGGCATATAAAGTGTGATAGCCAAACTTCACTCCTCATCCAGAAATAGTATGAACATCTGCATACGAGTTGATGACAGAATTACTACGGTAGTTTGGGGTCATGCTTGTCGAATTTCTTCTTTCATCCATCTAACATTTCTTCCTTTTTAGGAGTCTTAGGAACTGCAGCTTACAAGGATCAATTGCTAACCTGAGCAAGATACCCAACCTTTCTTATATGTAGGTTTATGGTTGTTTTTGTGCTTTAAATGTATATGACATATATTAAGAAAACCAAATTTAACTCGGATGTATACAACACACCTTTACCTTATACTAGCTTGATGCATTTGGATGTTATATAACATTCAGTTGTTGTATTTACCCTTCTGTACCGGCTATTTATTTTCTCACTCAGTATTCCTCCTTCTGTTTTTTGTTTACCAGAGATCTTAGTCTGAACCAACTCAGTGGACCTATACCTTCAGATAAGCTAGCTGATAATATGACCACAATGTAAGACAATTTTACCTCAAACATTTTCGTTATATTGATGACTAAAATTTTTCTATGATCTTATGTTATGTGTTCTAATTGCAGCATTTTATCACACAACAATCTTAGTGGGACTATTCCTACAAACTTTTCAAGGCTTCCTCTCCTTCAAAAACTGTAAGCGTGTGTTGTTTTCATACATCCAACTATCATGTTTTCGTTTGTGCATGTTTGTTATAGGGTTGGTTTTACATCAACTAACTACATATTATAGGTTACTTGATGATAACTTATTGAGTGGTTCGGTTCCTTTTGCTCTTTGGCAAGCGAGAAGATTAACGGATCTTGAAAAGCTTACTCTGTAAGACAACTTTAACTCATTCCATTTAGGATTCATAATACTTACTTAATTCTTTCTCTAAACAATCTGTATGTTTACAATCTGGTTGCAGGGATTTTCACAACAATAATCTGACAGAAATTGCTGGTAGTTCTAGTTTGGCATCAAATGTTACCCTACTGTATATCTCTTAACTTCGTTCAACTTTTGTCGATTACAATTCAAATTTATAGGGTTATAGTATGTAGCACGGACACATGCGGACACTAGAAAACAAAAATGGAAGGCACGGGGAAGCAACAATTTTAAAAACATTGATAATGGACACATAAGTAACATCAATAATTTATAGCTTATTTTAAAAGTCTACCCTAACCAATTGAACAAACATTATTTGTAGGTACATAAAACCTCTGATGTAAGAATATAGTCATGAATTAACAAAACATTAAAAAAAAAAGTGCATGTGCTACATAAATGTAGTCCATTCATCCTTACCTGTATTTTTTTCATGTACATGCTTAGAGGAAATCCCTTATGCACAAATGAAAGCATTGCTGAACTATATTGTGGATCTCCGGCTCAAGTTGATAACACCCAAGATACAAGGGTGACAAATGACACATTCACTTGTTATTCTCCAGGTTGTCCATCTCCATATGAATACGCCCCTTCTGCTTTATTGACATCTTGCTATTGTGCTGCACCTTTAATCATTCATTACCGCCTAGAAAGTCCTGGATTTACCGATTTCCGCCCATACCAGATTGGCTTTGAGAAGTTCTTGACCGCTGGTCTTAGTTTGAGTGTAGATCAACTGAATATTAGCTTCATTGAATAGCAAGAAGGTCCTCGGTTGTTTATGATGTTGAAGCTTTTTCCTGTTTATGAAAAGGCTACCAACAACTATATTTTCAATACGAGTGATGTTCAGAGAATTTGGAGAATGTTAAGTGGATGGGAGATTCCAAGTAATTCTACTTTTGGTCCTTATGAACTACTTGACTTCATCCTATTGGACCCTTACAAGGAAGGCATGTATACAACTTTACTTCTCTTGCTCTTCCAATTGCAATTATGTGAATCGAACCTCATTGTTCTTGCTTCTTTTTTTTTTCCTTTGACAGAACTTTATGGAGCCCCAACTTCATCTGATTCAAATAATGGTACATTGATTAGCATAATAGTGGGAACCATTGTTGTTGCATTAGCAGGAATAGCAACAATCGTCTCATTTTTAATTATAAAAAAGAATTTGAGAAAATATATTGGTGTCTCAAAAAGATAAATGTGAGTCATACATACCCTTTATATGAATATGTTTCGTTAATGTTCCTAGAGAGTTTTGTATTCTCATATTGTGAACATACTAATTTGCAGCATCGAGGATACCAATTGATGTTCAGGGTGTGAGAGGTTTCACCTACAAGGAGATGGCGCATGCTACAAGCAATTTTTGCAATTCTAATGAAGTTGGACAAGGAGGATATGGAAAGGTCTATAAAGGTGTTCTTGCTGATGGTGCACTAGTGGCCATAAAACGCGCCCAAGAGGGATCACTACAGGGAATTAAAGAGTTTTGCACAAAAATAAATCTACTTTCTAGGTTGCACCACAAACATCTCGTCTCTCTAGTTGGTTACAATTATGATAAAGGTGAACAAGTAAGTTTGCTTCTGCTGAAACTCATTAATTATGGATCACATATATGTGTGATTTCTGGGTTTGATGATCTTGATAAATAAAAAAATCAAAGTTTTTTTTTTCTTTTTCAAAATTGGTTTTGCATGTATGGTCGATGCAAATGCTGATTTACGAGTTCATGCCAAACGGAACACTACGGGATCACCTTTCCGGTATGCATGATTCGATAACCTATTATTTATCCCTGTCTTTTTACCTTTCGCTATGGTACATATTTCACTTGCCTAGTTTAGTAAGTCAGTAATCATTGAATGAACTTGTGATATCACAGCTTGGTCTAAAGAACCTCTAAGATTTGCTACAAGGATGAGATTAGCACTCGAATCTATACGTGGCTTACTCTACCTACATACTGAGGCTGACCCTCCTATATTCCACCGAGATGTTAAGGCTACCAATATCTTGCTAGATTCTAAATTTACAGCAAAGGTTGCTGATTTTGGCTTATCGCGGCTAGCACCAGAGCTTGATGTTGATGGGATTTTGCCTACTCATGTCTCTACTGTGGTTAAAGGAACGCCGGTATGTTTTCTGGGTTTTATCTTTCAGCTTGCATCATATTGATGAAACAAAATTCGATTATGTGCAGATTAAAATTTTTGGTCAAATAATCCAAAAAAGAATAACTATATCAAAATAATCCCTCTATTAATCCTAAAACGTGCTTAGAGCAAATTCTTTTTCTGGTTATTCTTTCAGGGCTACCTTGATCTTGAAATAAGACCCGCAAGTTAACGGACAAGACTGACGTTTATGGCCTTGGGGTAGTATTTCTTGAGCTCCTAACAGGCATGCAACCCATTTCAAATGGAAAACACATTGTCCGAGAGGTATTTTGTCTATTGTTAATTGGTTTTATGATGAACACCACTTGTGTGATGGACTCGGACTTGATCCTTGTGTCATTGTATTCTGAATTAGGTGAACTCAATGTACCTATCTGGAAACGTATCATCTCTTTTTGAGAAACGGATGGGATTTTATCCACCTGAGTGCGCGGAAAGATTTGCATCCTTGGCTCTCAGGTGTTGCGAGGAAGAGACCACTGCAAGGCCTGTGATGGCTGAGATTGTTCGAGAACTTGAAGCCATAATACAGATGATTCCAGAATATTCCGACACTGGATCAACCACGGAATCTTCGTACAACAACCCAACAAATAGAGACTCGACAACTTCATCATCCTCCAAGATGAAAACTCCCTCCGTGTTTGTCCCTCTATACAGTGGTGACCTTGTTAGCGAAGTGTTCCCCCGTACTGATCCCAGATGAGCGGAGGATGAGAATCTATTATATCTTACAGTCTTACACCAAACTGGAAGCATGTGATGTCAATTGTAGGAAACAAAAACATCGAATTTATACTTTGAAATATTTTGCACAGTAATTGTAGGAAACAAACTGGAAGCATACGATATTACGGTCCGAACTGAACCATAATGTTCCGATCCGGACCGTAATTTATACTTTTAAATATTTTATATATGCATAGTAACTGTATAAGGTCCGGTCCAAACCCGGACCAGATTGATAAGATTAATGGTCGATATGGGGGGTTGTAAGGAACCTATACTATATTGACAAGACCAATACAATAATGATTGCACCTGTCCAAAAGACGCATAAACAAAAGATGATGATTTACTTAATTGATTATCCAACCTAAGTTGTTTAATGACCTAACTAACCATGCTCGAGATTGCGGTTTGGTTATAAAGTCTGAGAGGTTAGTTGTAGACCATAAGATCATTTTCGGACTTATTGGATTATATCCGACATAAACAAACGAGGTTATAAGACACCCATGATTGTATGTGTCGACCGATGTTGAGATGATAGATCGAATGCTAGTTGAGGTCATGATATACTTTACTTGATATATCTTGACGCTAGTCAAGTGTTCAAGGACGCCGGATATTTCTTTTGGTAGGTGAATAAATTCCAAATGGAGCTAAGTGAGCAACTCGGTGTTAATTTGATTAGAAAATTAAAACATAGGACCATAGACCAATAGAATGTTGACACCGCTATAGATGCTAAGTCGAATGTGGAAGGATATTGACATTGTTTTTACTCATTTGAGTCACTATTAGAGTCATGACAAGTCATGTATGATAGTTAATGGATTTACGAAATTGCATGAATTGGTCTTATAAGAATATGTGATAAAGTGAGGTGTGCTTCAAAGGAGTGTAAAATGCACCTAGTGAGGTTCCTTAAGATGGTTGAGTTCATTGTTCTAGATATAGTTGAAGGTGCTATTCAAGAGGTTGAGAAAAAATGCATTCAATAAGAGAAACTAAACATATATATCGTATATGACAAATGATTATCGGATTATTCGAATATGATGTGATAGGTACAAAATGGTTGTATACCGCTAGCGGGAGTATCTTCAATGTCATTATGAGATGCTATAACATGGATTTGGGGTGACGTCGTTTGGGTAGCTTTCATCCATAAGCGATTTCTCAAGTTATTAGAATTTATATCCAAATTATTGGCGGGAGACCGTAGGGTTAAGAATTGATGTCCATATAACGTGAATAAGATTGTCCCCGATTTGAATTATTAGACTTTCTGACACAAAAGGAAAGAGAAATCCTTATGTGCGATGTCATTTGTGATTTTGGAAAGGTTAGGAAATTTGTCGATATGTTGACTTTTCACCTGCACTTGAGAATGTTCATTCTAGTATTCAAGGTGTCGGTTGAGAGGGTATATATGAATCTCTTGCAAGTGATTGGAAATTTGGTTTGTGCAATAAACTAAGCCCATTGCTTTGTGGGGTACACGATAATCGTCTTAGAGGAGGATGCGGGATAATCGTGGTGGAAGCACATACCTGATGCTGTTAATTATTGGTCTAGGCTTGAAGAGAACGAGATCACATGGGAGATCAATGAGAGTGTAAGGAGTATTTATTGCGAGCACTACATTGATCTAATATGGAAATAGAGGTTAATATGTTAGTTCTTGGTTTACATGCTTATATGTTGATATGCTTAGGTGATTGTGATTTTTTAGACTTAGGTGTTTATGACTTTAAATGAATTTCGAGAGATAGGTGATAGTGTCCCCTTGAGTAGTTTTGAGGATGACTTGCAGAATAAAAAAGATTAAGTTAGACGACCCTCTTGTATTTTAAGTTTTGTGACAAAAATTTTCTTATGTGGAAACTGATGTAATATCCCGAATTTTTTATTATCCGATCGATATTTTCGTAATCGTCTATTTTACGAGTTGTAGGGTTTTCGGTTGAATAAAAGATAAATGATTTAATTTGGAAATTAGTCACTATATATTTAATGGATAACCGATACAATTATTTTCTGAGAATTTCTAGTGATATATTTTATTTGGAATATGAAGAGTTTAGCGATATCTCTTAGTTGAAGAAAATATCGGGTTTTAGGATATACTCGTAAGAGCATCTTCATCACATAAACCCCTATTTAGAAAATAAAATAAAAGAAAATGTCAGGAAAGGGAAAGAACCAAAGCAAATATTTGGAGAGAAGTTTCTCCATGAAGAAAACAGTATTTGACAGATTTTTCTATTTTTATCCAATAAATGGGCTTATTTTTTCCACATGGGCCTTTAAAACCAATGTCCATTTAGTTTGAGTTAAGAAAATATGTAAGAAATTTTAGGTGAGTTTTGGGATGGAATAAAATAAATTTATATACTTGTTTAGTAACAAAATAAATACAAAATGTCAGATTAGAAACTTAAAATTAGTTTATGGGTTAAGGATACTCTAAAATGATAAAGAATAGGTTATAAACATTTAAAAAACTCAGATCACGCTTTCCGATACATTACTGTCACTTTCTTATTCCTCCAACACTATATCCTCTCTCTCTCTTCTTTACCCCTCCCCGTTTCCACTATTCACCGCCGAAAAATGCAATCTCAAACCGGATCCTCCTTCTCGAGTTTGTTTGTTCTCGAGCCTTAATCGGGATCCGCATCAGCCTCGTCGTTGGCGTGCAACTCCGGAGCAAGAGTGGCCACCACCTTCACGAGCTTGTCATCGGCACCACCTGGCGCCGGTGTCATCCTGTAGACCGCAACCAACCGAAGAGGAGAACCGAGCCACCACCAGGTGCTTGTCATCGGCTTCCAGATCGATCCGACACCATGCCGCCCCGAGTTTGCCACCACCTCCTCACCGCCGGAGGAGGAATTGAAGCCGAGCCGCCACCGTCTTCGATTCACTGTTGGAGAACAGTTGTACAACCACCGAGCCATCTTCTCGGTTCGCTAGGGGATGAAGTCGTGTAGGAGAACGCCGCCGGAGCCTCGCCGTCACCACCGCTGTCGTCGGAGACACTAGCCTGCCGCCATCTGCCTCGAGTTCGCCGGAGTGAGTTGCCGTCGGCCCTGCTCCCAAACTTTAGATCGAGGAAGGTGTGAATTTGGTACAATTATAGAAACCACCCTATACTTTATATTTAAGTTTATGACCATATTTTTTTAAAATTTGTAAATCTTTCCATGAATGGATAATCACATAAAATGGCCTAATTTTATATTTACGAGAATGATCCACGTATATTGGGATTTTATATCTTATAAGCTCAATGATAAAGTGCATAGTCTTAGATAAGCATGTTATATGATTTTGGAATTTTGGATTTATGACTTTTATGTTGTTTGAGAGTTATGTAAACTCTTAGGAAGTTCGATGAGAGCATTTCATCCTAAAGCCCTAAGAGAGTATTATGAGTGTTCCCGTAAGTATAATGATAGGTATGTTCACCATTGATCATGTATTTGATATTCTATGCACGTGTGAATTGTGCCGTGTAATGACCGATTGTCTTGTTGATGAGTTCAGGTAAGTCTTATGGACTTACTTAGCAAACTTTCCTCGCATTGGCATGTACTATTGTAGTGGCGTGTGCTTGGTGATTTATAATTATAACTTGAATAGGACAACGTTACTTTATATAAGACCCAAGTATATGTATAATGGATCGTGGCATCACTGCCCAGCTCTGACATGAAACTGGGAGGTTCTCCGCGACTAGCTCATATATATATGGTATACGGCGAGATGCATTGAACCACTCCTATTGGTATACGAGGACGAAGACGATGGTTGGAAGACCCTCGTGTCACACCATAAGTTGAACTTAGAAGTGAATCATTTAAATGAAGATAATAACGAGGTTTTGCGTGCAAGCATGATTATGTGTTTAAATTTAGCATTTACGCATGATTGTGCTATTTTAGTACTTATTTTAGGATGTTAGTAGTTACGTCTCACACTGTTGTCATAGTTTATGCATTCATGTCATTATCATCTTTATGAGTATTCTATTTGTTTTATTTACATTTGGGTATTGTTGTAAGATCTGGTGAAATTGTTATCAAGTTAGGATCGGACCCATTATGAGGTCCTAGCCCGTGACATCCTAGGTTTCTGATATTTGGGGTGTTACAGGTTTGACGTTTGATTTGCATCTTTATGAGTATATTTGATTCTCATATGTTTCGAGTTGGATTTCGTATATTCGTTCTATTTGTGTAGAAATTTGTGAATCGGATGCTTGTTTATTTCATTGATCAAGTATTATTTATATAGACAAATAAAGATGCGAATCCAAACAAATGTGAATCAGATGCAAACGATTGTGAATCAAATGCGAAATCCAAACAGATGCAAAGTCGAATAAACAGATGCAAAATCAAATGCAATATCAGATGGAGAGTGGTTTCGAGCAGATGAAAAATAAGTATGCAGGAGATGAAATACAACAACAACAGTACAACACATATAACGTATGTAAGTTGTAGTTGAGAGATATTTTAAGAAATCAATTATAACTTTGATAGTGATCTGTATAGTTTATCGGCTTCAGATGGCTTATATCGGCTCCAACTACTCGTTCTATATGCATATTTAAAAAGGTGGACTAATTTGTTTTAATTGATGAATATTGAATACAAAATACTTTATTTGATTTTCTCTTAAACTTTTCGAATAGAGTTAGGTAAATCTATTTTTCACAATTAAGTCAATATGAATGAAAATGCAAGAGAGCTTTTATGAAAAATGTCCCGTTATACATTTCTTCCACTAAATGAGATGGTCGTAGTAGCAATGACAGTGCACCAAATGTGGAAGGCGATAGGGTTAGACAAGGGCTCGTTTCGATCGATTTCGATTTGCATATATGAATAAGCGAATAGGAATTTTCGGATAATCGAATAGGAACTTTTAGGAAATTCAAATCCGTAAAAATATTCTACACCTTTTAGCCTGATCATAATCGTGTATCCGGTTAATCCGATTTTAAAATTAGGTATACGAATATAGTTTTAGTTGGCTCAAACTGAATAGCTATCTATGAATATTCGGATTATTCATTTAATCCGAACCATAAAACTTAATATTTGAACATGATTTTTCTACTTGTCAGAATAACATTTGAAAAAAAATTAATCCAAAATCAAATAACACAACTAAAGGTGTTTTAAAATTTTCTTTACTTTTTCTAATTGATTAAAATAATGTTTTTTTTAAATATTTGACTATTTGTGGTCATCCAAAAAATATCTCGAATCAAATATGAATCAAATTAATACGGATATCACAGAATTCTTGGGTCTAGATCATTTGTTTTCTGGCGTTGAATCCTTGTATATTTGATTAGTTTTGCCCATCCTAGACGACACGATGTACAACTTCCACAATTATGTAGCTTTTAGATTTAGAAATGTAGTAAAATCTAACCTTGTATTATAAGTCAAATCATGATATGACATGGTGGCTATAATCTTTTATCATTACTAGCGTGTATATACGTTATTATAAGCAATAAGAATTTAGTTATTAATCTTCAAAGTGAAAACAAAAATGTCAAAGCCATAGATGATGATCCTTTCGAGTTGCGCTCTTATATAACCTAAAATGAGGAGAAAAATCGGACCCAAACTTTCGGTCAAGATTTTCTATATTACTCATATTTGTATCCTTTGTATTTCATTCACGTGATTGGTGAGTTTTATATTATTTATTATTTTTCTCGTAAAGCACTAATATATTAATCCCTATTTATTTAACTTCATCCAATCACTTTGCAAACTTCCAGGTCGGAACACAAGCCAATTACAACACACAGGCTGGGCTGCGATTGGACTTAAATGGTTTAATTTATAATTTTTATTTTTATTTAAAATAAATACCTCATTTGAAAAGTTGGATTTATTTTTTACAATAGTAAGTTTTGTGTTTGTTTTATGAAACGTTACTTTTAGTATATTTTAATTGAACTCTTGTAGTTAAGTTTCTAAAAAAGATCGTTAATAGTTTATAATAGATAACTAGTACAATGTCAACACCTTTTAATTATTTTTTTATATTTATCTGTTTAAATAACATGCATCATATATAATAGTTTTTTTTTATTTTATAACTCGAACCTTATGCGGAGTTGAATTTTAATTTTTTTTTTAACATTCGTAAGTTATGATGTATAGCCGAAGAGAAATAAACGAATGATAGCGAAATTCGAAGATTGAAAATTGGTAAAAAAAAAAAAAATAAATAAATAAAAAGAACGATAACAACATGGATGTATTTGGTGAAAAACGGCTTATAGCCGAAAAGAAGATAAAGATCGATAGCCCAATAGAAAAAACGAATGATAGCTAAAGGATAAACAACATAGAGAATAACCTGGAAAAGATACGACGAAGCAACCTAAAAATATCTTCAAATCCTCAGAACCCTGAAAAATATGAAGAAATATGATCAATATAGAAAAACGGGAACTGAATGGAAGACGATGGGATATGATCAGTATATATAGTGTGAGAATTTTAACGTATATGAGAAGTTTATGTTTTATCGTCAACTAACGTACAAGAGAAGTCGGTAGATATTATTGATTTAGTAAATTTCGATATTTCAAAATTAAAATTTAGATATTGTTTTAACGTACAATATAATAGAGAAGTTTAGATATATGTTTTAGTTAAAAGAATTTTATGGTTTAATTAATAATTTAGTAGATATTGTTTTAACGTATCAGAGAAGTTTATACAAATATTTTAGTTAGAAGTATTTTATGGTTTAATTAATAATTTAGTAAAAAAATGTATTGGGAGAAAAATTATGAGAGTGTCAATACAACATTATGACGGTTGTTTTAGTATAGTTGGTAGAAGATAATAGTTATATGGGTTTGTTATATATATATATATTAGAACTCGTAGTTTATACGTTACAAAGGAAAATATCATGTTAAAATTTTAATGAAAAAAATAATTATAATTATTTTAGGTGAATCAAAACTAAATCTTTGTAACCGAAAAAAATATGAGGTGTAATTATAATTATTTTAGGTAATAAGATTAATCTGATAATTTTTTGATTTACGTTAAATATTGTTTAACAGAAAAATTGAGAGACAACCACGTCGTGACGGATGTTAGTATAGGTATATAGAATAGATGTTAATACATTAATTATTTTTTTTTTATGATTATACTTCACATTTTATTTTATTTTAATAAATTTCTGTTTTTGTCAGTTTTGCTAGATCTTTGAACATGAGCGGAGTAAACGGAAACTTAAAAGTAGTAGGGTGAGCTTCCATGGCGAGCTCCGGTCAGTCTCTAGCTTTGCCATTGGTTGCTAGTTGCTACCCCCACCTCTGACCTTGTCAACCTCAATGCTCGCAGCTTAAACCATTTCAAATTTACCATTCAACATCAATCACAGACTCATAAATAAGAGGTAGGCGAACAATAAATGCAATCATCTTCCACTGTGTCTCGCCATCTTCTTATCAACTCCTTCATTGGCTTATTGAGCTTGCTGTTTCCTGATTCTAGTACTTATGGGGCTGCGTATTACATCTTTATTCGTCTTCTTTTTCTTTTCAATTTGTTTCGCTTCACATGTCCGAGCACAGATCACTCACCCCGACGAAGGTAATTCGTATTGAGCATCTGAGTCCAGATACTCATCCTAGGTTTTATAACTTACTTTTTCTTTTTTTTATTTATAATTCTCATGTTATTTCTCGAAGCTTGTGTCCGAATACTGCTGCTTGGAAGTTCTTTAAGTTGGATTTTTTAATTGTTTTTTATTAATAAAAGGTTTAGAGCTTGTTTCAGCACATAAATTGCTTCAAACAATAAATTATGTACCTTTGTCCTAAATTGATTGATGGTTAAGTTATTTCTATTATTGGAAAAGAAAATTGAGGCTCTGGGTTTGAGCTGTTTGAGACTCTTGAGTATAAATTTTGCTACGGCTTTCTTGTAGTTGAGGCACTAAAGGCTGTTAAATTGAGTTTACAAGATCCAATGAAGAACTTGAGCGACTGGAATAATGGAGACCCATGCAGTTCCAACTGGACTGGTGTTTTTTGTAGCGATCACCCACTTGATGATGGTTATTTCCACCTTTGGAAGCTGTAAGTAATTTACAACTTTCTGAATCTTATTAAGAATAGCGTTCATTTGCATCTTTGTTTATTCCATGTCTTTGACTTTACAGGCAACTGATGAAAATGAATCTCTCCGGAAAGTTATCACCAGAGCTTGGCAGATTCTCTGGCTTGAAAATACTGTAAGCCACTTGTGTTATTTCTTTCATAGGAATCATTCAGGTTTGTACTGTATATAGCTGATCTTCCTTCTTCTTTTGTCTTGGTTGTTAAAAGGGATTTTATGTGGAATAACATAGGAGGAAGTATACCTGAAGAGATTGGCAACCTCACAAATCTTCAGCTATTGTAAGTTTCTAAATTGCATGATTTACAAATGCTTATAGTTTTGGATTTTGGTTATTTTACATTTTTATTTCCTTGTTTGCCTTATAGGCTACTGAGTGGAAACCAATTGACAGGATCCTTACCAGACGAGCTTGGCTATCTACCAAATCTTGTAATGATGCAGATTGACCAAAACAAAATATCAGGACCACTGCCCGACTCATTTGCAAACTTGAACACATTACAACATTTGTAGGGGCAACATTTTATATTTCTGTTTTTATTCTTGTTGCATCAGTGACTCTTCTGGTTTTTTTTTTGTTTTTTTTCCAGTCATCTGAACAACAATTCTATTAGCGGTGAAATTCCGAGTCAGCTGTCAAGATTACCAAACCTCCTTCACTTGTAAGTTGGTCACTGTCTTTCCATCTTTGTTTATATCAGCTCCACTTTCTGTGCTAACAATGATTTTATCTTCTGCAGCCTTCTTGATAATAATAACTTATCAGGATCTCTTCCAGAAGAGTTCTCAAAGATGCCAAAGTTGCAAATACTGTAGGTTCCTATTAGTTATGGGATCTACTCATCTCCTTCCTGTCATGATATTTCAATTTCATTTTCTTTTTTTCTTCTTTTTGCAGGCAACTGGATAACAATAACCTCAATGGGAGTGAGATTCCTACTAGTTATGGGAACATGTCTAGATTACTGAAGTTGTAAGTTTTCATTGTTCAATCTAAGTTGAATACATCCATGGTGCCATACTGACATATAATGCATTATTTTTCTCCTCTAAAGTTTTTATCTTTGTCAGGAGTCTTAGGAACTGCAATTTGCAAGGATCAATTCCTGATCTCAGCAGGATAGCTAACCTTTCTTACATGTAAGTCCTCTGTTGCGCCTTTTTTACCATTCGGTTGTTGTGCTTATACATATGTCTTCATTTTAGTGTCTTTTTTGTGATTGAGATTGTTGATTATAAAAATTTCTTATTTTCATTCAATTTACAGAGACCTTAGTCTGAATCAACTCAGTGGACCTATACCTTCAGAGAAGCTATCTATTAATATGACTACAATGTAAGACAATTTCTTCCTGAACAGTTTATTTGTATCATCAGCTAAAATTTCACTTTTGTTCTTAAATTGTCTTTTTTAGCATTTTATCACACAACAAGCTAAATGGAACTGTTCCTGAATTCTTTTCAAGGCTTCCTCGTCTTCAGAAACTGTAAGCATGTGTAGTCAATGTATATCCAACTTTTTTTCTATCTTCATTTGTGCAAGTTAATTACTTTAACCATTGTACTCGATACTCTAGGTCAGTTGATGATAACTTATTGACTGGCTCTGTACTTTCTTCTCTTTGGAACAACAGAAGATTAACTGACTGCGAAAAGCTTATGCTGTAAGACAACTTCAGGCATTTAGCTCACTCCATTCAGCATACACTTCTAACTGCATGTTTATGTTGTTTGCAGAGATTTTGAAAACAACAAGCTGACAAAAATTACTGGTAGTTCTAGTTTACCAGCAAATATTACTCTACTGTATGTCTTTGAATTTTATCACACCTTTTAATTTTTAGACTGTTAAATAAAATAATGTCTTCCATTAATCCTCACCAACTTTTTCCATCACTAGACTTGAAGGAAATCCCTTATGCTCGAATGCGAGCATTGCTAAACTATACTGTGGGCCGCAGACTCAAGACGAAAACACCCAAGATATGAGGACAAATGATACAATTATTTGTCCTTCTATGGAATGTCCACCTCCATACGAATACGCTCCTATAGCTCTAATGTCAACTTGTTACTGTGCTGCACCATTGATCATTGATTACCGACTAAAAACTCCTATTTTCTCGGATTTCCTCCCATACAAGATTGGGTTTCAAGAGTATCTGACTTCTGGTCTCAGCTTGAAAGTTGATCAACTGAATATTAGCTCCATTGTTTGGCAAGAACGTCACCGTTTGAGAATGATGTTGAAGCTTTTTCCTGTTTATGATAATGCTACCAATGATCATTGTTTTAACACCAGTGAAGCTAAGAGAATTTGGAGGATGTTCACAGGATGGGATATTCCAAGTAATGATACTTTTGGACCTTATGAGTTACTTGACTTCATTCTTTTGGAACCTTACAAGGAAGAATGTAAAATACTTCTACTTCTCTTATTATTTTAACTGTAACTTCATGTTTAGTATCCTAACATCAGCTTATTGGTCCTGCTTTGTTTTCGTTTTGCAGTACTTTTGCGCTTCCCGTCATCATCTGGTTTAAGCAGAAGTGAATTGGTTGGCATAATAGTTGGAATTGTCATTGGTGCAGCTGCATTATCAGCAATCATCTCATTTCTCATCTTAAAATTGCATTTAGAAAAATATGTAGTTGTCTCAGAATTTCATAAATGTGAGTACTTTTGCTAAAGATCTATTTTTTTATATTGCAGTAGATGGAGATTGTTGGGGATTTTTTCAAGAATTTTATTGTTTTTAGGATTTTTTTTTTTCTCAAATAGAACCTCCATATATAATACAATTCCTAAACCCATTTAATACCAAGCAACTCTAAAACATAATCTCAAACAATCCCCACCTAAACAATCTAAATGAATCTCCTACAATCTAATACCAACTTTAGTTCCTCCTTTACTGATATGTTTTTCTCATGTGTATATACTGATGTATAGTTTCCAGGGTACCTGTTAAAGTTATGGGTGTGAGAGAGTTCACCTACGAGGAGATGGCGCATGCTACAAGCAATTTTTGCAATTCTAATGAAGTAGGACAAGGAGGATATGGAAAGGTTTATAAAGGCGTTCTTGCTGATGGTGCATTAGTGGCCGTTAAACGTGCCCAAGAGGGATCTTTACAAGGAACTAAAGAATTCTGCACAGAAATAGAGCTACTGTCTAGATTGCATCACAGACACCTTGTCTCTTTGATTGGATATTGTGATGATAAAGGCGAACAAGTAAGTTTGTATATATTTCTTGAATCTCCTAACTGACTTAATGATACATAATTTGGTTATCTTTGGTAATTGCAGATGTTAGTGTATGAGTTCATGCCAAATGGAACATTAAGAGATCACCTTTCTGGTATGCATAACGAGAATGCAGAACATAACTTCTTTATGTATGATATTGATCTTTGATCCAGTTGTGTTGTATTACAGCCAAGTCTGAACAGCTTCTAGGCTTTGATGTAAGATTGAGGATAGCCCTTGGTTCGGCACGTGGCATTCTCTACCTACATACTGAAGCGGACCCTCCGATATACCACAGAGATGTTAAAGCTACAAATATCTTGTTAGACTCTAAATTTACAGCAAAGGTTGCGGATTTTGGGTTGTCACGGCTAGCACCAGAGCTTGATGTTGATGGGAGTTTGGCTACTCATGTGTCTACTGTGGTTAAGGGAACACCGGTATTATTAAGAACTTTGATCATTTGTGTTACTTAAAGATTATGTTTAGTAGTTGATCTAGAGATAGCAAGATATGTGATCAAACTAATGTACTTGATGCAGGGTTACCTTGACCCGGAGTACTTTTTGACCCATCAGTTAACAGACAAGAGTGATGTTTATGGCCTTGGTGTTGTCTTTCTTGAACTCCTAACGAGCATGCACCCGATCTCGCGTGGAAAGCACATTGTCCGAGAGGTATGAGCATATCTGTAAGCTCGGCTCGTTCTGCTAGAATTTTTATAATCAACAATGATGACTATTTTAGTCAATTTTTCGTAGGATTGTTGTAAGAGATGAGATAAACGACCCGGATATGTGCATGTTTTTCCAACATACATACTAAGGGCGCGTTTGGTTGTAAGAATCATTCCGAAAATCTAATAATATTGATACAATAAAAAATCATGTTTTTTTAGTTAATAAAATAAAATTACATCTTCCCTAACCCTTTTCCTTCCGTTTCCATTTCACCCTCTAACCAAACAAGTACTAAAATTGTTTTTTCTGCATCAGGTTAACAGAGAATACCAAAGTGGAAACATATTTTCACTTATTGACGAGAGAATGGGAGCTTATCCTCACGAGTGTGCGGAAAGATTTGCAGCCTTAGCTCTAAAATGCTGCGAAGACGATAACAGTGCAAGGCCAACAATGACAGAGGTTGTTCGAGAACTTGAAGCAATTGTTCAGAGTGTTACACCCGAATCCGACACGAGATCAACGACAGAAACTTCGTACAGCAATCCAGCAAAGAGAGAGTCGACTTCGTCGTCACCTGCAATGAGAAGTCCTTATATGTCGATTGATATATCTGGTAGTGGCCTGGATAGCGGTACGTTTCCCTGCATTGCTCCTAGATGAGTGTAGACGTTGTACTCTTTGTAAAGGAAATTGCACGTAAATACTGATCTTGCACCAGCAGCAGCAGCATGCACCCTAGAAATTTTAGGGTCATTTATCCCGAGTTGAGGTTCATTACTCGTGGAAACATTATTTGTTGCTGGATTTGGGCAAGCCTCCGTCCCAGAAATTGGAAGTACATGACACATAATACAGGCCGTTGAGTCCGGTACGGGCAAGGGTGTACGGGCAAATCGAATCCGATATTTAGAGGTGTCAAACGGGTGGGTCGGTTGAGTTCGGGTCGGGTCAACTTTGAGCCGGGTCAAATTTGTCTATAATGTCATGCCGGGTTTACTCGGTTCGGGTCGAGTTAAGCAAGGTGCCCTTGCATAACTGATAAGCGGGTTCTCAGGCTATTTTGGGTCGTTTCAATCGGTTATCGGGCTAATTCGGGTTGAAACCGGGTCAGGTCGGGATCATTTGTACAATTAAAATTCGGGTTCTTGGTCTAAATCGGGTCGTTTCAACTATCGGTTATCTTGGGTCAGTCTAGTTTATGTATCGGGTAAAACCGGGTTGAATTAATATGGGTATAATCATGTCGGGTTGTTTTCGGATCGACAATCTTTGGATTTGATCGTTTTCAGGGTTGGTTGTTTCAGGTTTGACTAATTTTTTGACGAGTCAGATTTCGACATGCTCAAACTTATTGTACTTATTTTATATTTAGGCCGGTCTCTTTGTTAAGCCAATTTGACGTATTCATATTTCAAATAAATAAAAAATACAATAATCGATCGGGTCAATTAACCTATACCTTTTGACCAATGTACAAGATGAACTCGTTTATAGGACCGGTTTGGTCGGTTGGTCTGTGGTCGTATCTACACTCATACCCACCCCATCACCCATCAACCATCAACCGCTCACCACCCGAAATTCATCGGATTTTCACCTGTATATTTGGTTCGGTTGACCGGTTAGGTCGGATGGTTGTTATTTGTTAACCCATTTACATCCTAATGTGCGAGGGGATCACAAACAACCTCGGTTTAGTTTCTATTTATATTATTTTGTATATGATTTATAAACATGAAGTCTCATTGTTCTAGTGGTCGAGGATCCTTACAAATTCTTTTCTCAGGTTGAAGATCAAGTTCGAGCATTACCTACTTCATTTTCTATTTTACAAATTGTAAGAAAAAATTATTATTTAATTAATTTAAAAATAAATGCTGAAATTTAAATTTTTTCTAAAATAAAAACTTATAGGATTACTATATTATAAGATTATCCTAAATAATATATATATCAATCAAAATGTAATATATATATATTTAGGTTATAATAAATGTGTTCAATATTTCCATTAATAGATAATGGACTATGTAATGTTTTTTATAAAATATATTTAAAAGAAATAAAATAAAATGATCATTAGTATAAATTAAATATATGTTACTTAATAAATATCAAATTATTTTACGTTATAATTTTTATATCCAAAACATCCGATTGTTTGACATATAAAAAGTAAATACAATTTGATGTATTTTATAATTTTTATTTTTATTCTATTAATTATAATTTTAACATAATATTAAAAAACAATAATTAATTTAAACATAATTTCCTTAATTCATTGGCCAGACCTACCCGATGGCTTACAACCTGATAGAATTTTTTTTTCTCGTCCACTCGTGTTCGAACTTTGTCCCACTGTTTTCTTTGTTTAATTAAATTCGTCATGTGTCATTTTTACGTTAAGCCACCTTACGTTTTTTTCGCAGGTCGTCTTGATGTTTTGCTACCTCATTATTTTAATTTCTCAAAAAATATTATGGGTATTAATAAAGATATTATATGTACTATATCCTAATTTGAGATTTGGAACATTATATATTTAGAAAGACTATATTATAAAAAAATATTAGACAAAAAAGTTTTTCACACAAGATGGAAATTACGGAAAATCATATATATTGATGTCATAACTATATCATATTTACCACTTATGATGTTTATAAAAAATAAACTATTTTTATCATAATTTTTTTATAAATAATTATATATAAAGATGAACATATTGCTCATTCCACTCTATTATATAATACTAAAACAGAATTACAATATCGTCACATGTCACCACCATATTAAATTCTCCACGTGTCATTCATTAAGCCACGTCACATTTTTCCAGTCGTCTTGAGGTTATACCATCTCATTATTTTAATTTCACAAAAAATATTATGCATATTAATAAAGATATTAATATGTACTATATCCTAATTTGAGATTTGGAATATTATATATTTAGAAATACTATATTATAAAAAAATATTATAAAAGAACTTTTCTACACAAGATGGAAATTACGGAAAATCATATATATGATGTAATAGACTAATAACTATACCATATTTTATCAGAATTTTGTTTATAAACATTTAATATTATTTTGTATAAAGATAAACATATTCTTCATTTCACTCAACTAAATTAATATTTTTTATATATTTATAAATAAGTTTTTTCCTTATTATCGCAATAGCTTGGATCATAAGTATAATAGATTAGTTTAAACCAAATCCGTGTATGGCACGGGAACTAAGCTAGTTTATTTTAATTTATAAATAATTTTTGTACCATCCTGTGCAAGGCACGAGTATTATCCTAGTTATATTATACATAAACTACTCTTATTAATTAGTATATATGTATATCTATATGACTCAATCACTAATTATCAATTTAATGGAACATTTTCTTGTTCATTTCATCACATTATACCCGAATGTGATGGCTCATAAACCCAGACTTATATTTATCTTCGAAGGACAAGTATAATTGTACAATACAATCAATGTGAATTAATATGAGTTGAAAATATGTAACAAAAACAGAAGTTTAACAACGACATATATCTACATACTTATATAGTTATCTCCTCTTTCATCAAAAAAATAAACTCGAATTACAAGTCAAATGCATGATAGGGCTAAAAAGTCTACCAAGGAGTTTGAAAACTTATATGGAGTATATATTACCATCGTTTTGAGATTGAACAAACTTATGAATAAAGAGTGTGTAGTCTTTTTTTTTATTTACAACGAGCCTTGAGTCCTAAACACAAAGTATAAGAAAACGGATAAAACAAAGATTACGAGTACAAATTTTTTTGTATAACAAAAAGAGGTAGTTGTTACTTATATGGATTCACTTTATAGAAGTGGTTTATATTTTTAGTTACTAGAATAACCCCATTTGGTTATAACTCTAAAAACGGAAACGGAATGGAAACAAATCTAGTTCACATATGTACTTTGTTCATAAAATCATTCCGGTTGGTTTAATGCAATATGCACTTGCTTCCCCCTACTTTGTTACCCTATAGGGTATTAAAACTAATCAAATTCTACTACAATTAGTTCAAACCACAAGGAATGATTCCCAACAACTTCATGAACAAGGGTGTACGTATGGACTAGATCCGTTTCCATTTCGTTTCCGTTTCCGGAGTTTAAACCAAACGGACCCTAAATATTATTGAAAGTCTTTTGTTTTGGATAATAAAAAGACTAAGAGTAAATTATAAATCGGATATAACCATTCCAATCTCTCAAGGACGTCTTTAAACAACTTGAAGACTCAAGGACGTCTTTAAACAACTTGAAGAGTCCAATAATATATAGACTTTCCACTTCAGTTTGTTAATATGTTGCTTTTTTACCTTTAATATATATGTCAATTTTTTTTAGAGATAAGTTCTAAGTTCATATAATGATATGTCGAATTTGAAAAGTGTGTCTAGTTTTACTAATATCGTATTAAATACGCTAAAAAAATTTGGGTAGAAGAAAGTATGATTTTTTAGTTAGAGGATATGGTTATATAGAGGTGATCATAAAATTTTGATCCGTTAATTCTGATCTTACAATCCGACAATTCATTTCAAAATTTTCGCGTATCACATTATTTTTTCGAATCTAATATGATCCGTTAAAAATTTTGGTTCTCAAGTTCGATATATGATTGTAAGTGTCTCAAATGTCCACTGTCTAGGGTATGGGTTTGCTTTTTTTTTTTTTTTTTACTGTTTCATGTCTATTTACAATAATTAGCAATTGGTCTTGGATTTGATTTGAATCTTTTGAGCAAGAACCTACAAACTTTTTTTATTGCCCCAATACTATGCAAAGTATCTATATACAAATATACAATTATCTTGGGTCATTGATATTCGTTCATAAATGTCTCTATATTTAGATATGATATAGATTTTTGGTACGAATATACGGTTGTTGTCTTGTCACGTTTTGTGTGTTAACTTGTAAAAGCCTTTAACGAACTTTTCAAGAAGAATAAAAATTATTATTTATCCTATATTGTGTCATTCTATATAAGTTTTAATAAAATAATTATTTGTATGTAAGTTAATTTATCCTATGTTGTGTTTTTAATACTTTTTATCTTATGTGTCATAGTTTGTCAAATACATATTTTGACGGTACAACTAAATCTTAAAATTAAAATGTTAGAATAATATAAATTAAAATTTTATCTTTAGACCGTAATTAAAATGTAATTGAGATATAATTATTTTAGGTTATACTAGTTTGTACTTCAAATCTCGATCCTACATTCCTACTTGAACGAACAAAACCTAATATATACACACAATATATGAACCTATACTTTGACATATTGGATAAGGTGATGTGTTGAACAACCAACTAAATCACATCAACATTTCAAATTAAAATGTATAATAACATTATATAAATTGAAATTTATCTTATAACCATGAACTAAATGTTTGTATACTATATACACTTTTGTACGTTAAGACTTAAGAGTATCATATTCGTTCCTACTTGATAAAATTTCAATTAAAATGTATATTATATACATAAATTTTGTTGGTATTGCAAAGACAATATATTCTCATTTGTTTGACTAGTAATAAGAACCTCAAAACAGTTACAAAAATTTTATTATCCAAATTAACATTTTTGTCAAACTCTTGAAAGTTAAACGGAAATGGGTATGAGTAATTATACGGGAAAAACCCAACAAGTTTTTAAATGGGGAAATTAAACGGGGAAAACCCAACAAATTGTTAAATGGGGAAATTAAACGGGGACGGGTATTCCCCGATGGGGATGAATATCCGACGGAGATGGGGATGGGGACAATTTTTAATATCCGAACGGGTATGGGATGAGGATGAAGGGCGTTATACTAAACGGGGATGGGGATGAATAAGGTACTCCCCGACCCAAACCCGACCCATTGACATACCTAGTTATATGTGCGATTAAAAAATATTCAGTTCTATCATGGGAATTTCGGAAAAATTGTGGTCGCCAACTGAAATTTGCAATACCTATGGGTTAGTCGGCGAAATTTCCGTACAATATAAGAGGCGCAAAATTGAATTTGTAGCTCGTTAAAGACTTTCAGTGTGTGTGACGTGGGAGCGGAAGGCAGAAAGCTGAAGCACAAGTGTCGAGTGGAGTTATTCTTGTAGGGACTCGCATGGCGACTTTTGGTCAATTTCCAAATTTCTCGCTCTCTATCAACGTCAAACTCAACCTCAACAACGGTCTGACAGCACCGTCCAGGTTCTTCCGTTTCAGATTTAGTACTACTATTCAACATCGCCGAGGTATAAATTAAGAGGTTCAGATTTAATACTACTATTCAATATCACCGAAGTATGAATTAAGAGGTTCAGACAGTTTTTTAATGAATACATCTTCCTATTTCTAACCAAAAAAAAACTGATTGCGTTTTGATGACACAATGTTTATTGGAGATCAATTTTCTGTAGGGATCAATGGGGCGGAGTGTTTCACCTTCTCCCACTTGTGATTTTAGGGTTGGTGTTTTGTTACAGTTACTCCTCTTCTTATTGGCGCTTTGCTTCAATTCCGCGAAGATCACTCACCCCGACGAAGGTATATTATATGATCTTCCCAATCACGGAACTTGTTTTTAATAATTGATTTGATTTTGTTACAATTTTTCTGTTTGAGACCTGTAGTCAAGGTACTAGAGGCTGTTAAATTGAGTTTAAATGATACGATGGAGAACTTGAGCAACTGGAATGATGGAGACCCTTGCAACGCGAACTGGACTGGTGTTTTCTGCTATGATCATCCACTTGATGATGGATACTTGCATCTCTGGAAACTGTAAGTAATTTATAGTTCATCTCTCTTTAGTACAAATTATGGCTACAGCCAGTTAAACGGATGTTAATAGTTGGAGTTGCTCAAATGTAATACTGTTAAAATTTCAACAAGACCGCTGCACATTCACATTAGGCCCAAACCCAACACCTCATGAAACCAATTGTCGAGTGCACATGCTTGTCCACCGGCCCTAAATCTATTATCGATGTTGAATACGCATCTCAACAAGTACATAATAGATTATAAGATGGCAATGCTTTAATTATCATGAGCACAAGTATATTTTGTCTTTATCCATGATCTACATTCCAGAAATGATGTAATAGTTATTTCTTCTTCTTTGTAGGCAACTAATGAATATGAATCTCTCAGGAAAGTTGTCACCAGAGCACGGAAAATTATCTCGTTTGAAAATATTGTAAGCCAGGCCAGTTTCATTGTTCTTCTGACCTATTGTTTACATTAAGTTGGTTGTATGTTTTCCATTCAGGTTTACAATAAGGTATTAGATAATCAGTTGGTGACTGGTTGGCTGTTGTACAGAGCATGGTATATACATATTTCGTTTGCTAATCTTGCTTCTTATTTTGTTTGTGTTGTTAAAGGAATTTTATGTGGAACAATATAGAAGGGAGTATACCAAAGGAGATAGGCAACCTCACAAATCTTCAGCTATTGTGAGTCATTATGATCAACTGGCTAGTTTGCTTTTACTGTGCTGCAATCTAGTGTAGAACATGAATTCCTGAATTCCTTTCTGACAAATTATCCTTGCCCGAGAGGTTGGTCAGATTTGTATTAGATGCTGCAACATGCTCTAGTTCATAAATGCATAAATCCTTTTGCTGAGAAATGCTCACGGCAAAAGATTTTGTTGATGATGTTAGTATATTCTTACAAAGATGTTATAGCCTTCTATACTTCATAAGTATATAAATGATTGCTAATAGGTGTACCTTGCACCGGAATTTGCTTTTGATCTTCTTTTCACACTATTTATATGTCATCTCTGTTTCTGTTTCTCATTAATTTATATATACATCTTCAATGATTTTCTGCTGTCATTTTCTTCTCTGCCTCTCAGGCTCTTGAATGGAAACCAATTGACAGGACCCTTGCCAGACGAGCTTGGCTATCTACCAAATCTGACAAGAATGTAGATTGACCTAAACCAAATATCAGAAACAGTGCCCAAATCATTTGCAAACTTGAAGAATTTACGGCATCTGTGAGGCATTTTTATTTGCTCACTTTCTCCTTTGGGCTCCCATGGTTCGTTTCTATTTTTGTTACATTGTTGACTCTTCTCTTCCTTTCCAGTCTGAATAACAACTCTATTAGCGGTGAAATACCTCATGAGCTGTCTAGATTACGAAACCTCTTTCACTTGTAAGTTGACTACTGATTTTCCATCTCCATGTTCATTGCTCAGAATTGTGGAGTCATATATTCATGGAACATGAGTGCGGTTTCACTTTCCACGTTAACAATGCTTTTATCACGTTGCAGCCTTCTTGACAATAATAACTTGTCAGGATCTCTTCCTGCAGAATTCTATGAGATGCCAATGTTGCAAATACTGTATGTTTCTTCCTTTCCATTCGAATAAATGTATTTTGTTAAAGTAGTTGCTTGAAGAGATAGAATTGCCTTAGTCGTCGTACATAACTCTCGTAAGATGTTGGATATATGTCTTGGCACCTTACATTTTTTGTGTGTTGAAGATGGAATTTCATTCATAAAGAATGATGTAATGAATCCTGTTGAATGAGTTGCAAGGTGGGGTTCCCCGGCTATTAGATTTAGCTCTATTTTATTTGTTACAAGCTTAATCTGTAATACCATATTATTTACTACTTGAGTGGAGATGATAAAGATGTCTTATGGTGGAAATATGTCTTCACACCTTAGATTTGCTTTGTGCTGAAGGTGGGATTTCATCAGAGATTACTGTTGAATGAGTGTCAAGATGTGGTTGCCGCGGTTATTATATTTTAGCTTTAATACCATATTATTGACTACTTGTGTGGAGATGATAAAGATGTCTTATGTTGAAAACATAACAAATAATTGTGAGGGTTTTTTTCCGGAAAATGGCCATGAAACTGAAGTTTGGTGAATATATGGGTGCTTTTATGTGAGGCAAACTTGTGCGAACTACGGTCTTCTATTTATGCACCCCCAAATGTAGTTCTTTTATTGTAATTTCTAGCATCTAGGATGTAATCCTTTCTGTCATAATATTTCGATTTTTTCGTCTTACAGTCAACTGGATAACAATAATTTCAATGGGAGTGAAATTCCTACTGGTTATGGGAACATGACTACATTGCTGAAGTTGTAAGTGTGTATTGCTCAATCTTATTTTAATAAGTTCCAGTGATGCCTTAAAACAGATTGTCCAAATTGATTGTGGACACATCCTTCATTACATCAATCTTCACACCTTTCCTCTTTCCAGAAATATGAATGAGAATTTAGAACATTACTGCAAAAGTATCTTACCCACATTCATCTTGGCAGCAAATATGATCTTAAAAAATTGGACCTGAACAACTCTATTAGTTTCCCTTTGTTTTCCATGCAATGTATGCTCTAAAAATGTCTCTATATTGGCTTTAATACCATACGTATAAATAGAAATCCAAGTATAGACTCCAAATTCGAATTAAAGCAAAAAAAAAAACAAAAAAAAAACTAGAAACATGTGCAATTTGCACAAAAACACTAAACATAACATGTATTTAGACACTGAAAATATGCATAGAATGTCGTCACTTTATACTCTAAAAATGTCATTATAAAAATTTCATCTTTGTAGGAGTCTTAGGAACTGCAGCTTGCAAGGATCGATTCCTGATCTAAGCAGGATATCCAACCTTTTTTATATGTAAGTCCATGGCTGTTACTGCTTCCAACATTTCTGTAGGAAAAAGTATAACTTGCTCATGTTTACCTTATATCAGCATGATGTCTTTGGATGCTCTTACCGTTCACTTATTGTGCTTACACTTCTGTCTTGTTTATATTTTTTCTGTCGGGTTTATATCTTGTGTTTCTGGTGCAATATCTATCTTTGAATCGCAAAACTCATAATAGTAAAAGCGTTTTAATATCATTTATGGTCTGCATTTTGCCCTCTTTGGGGATTCATTCTTGTGTCATTTGTGGTTGAGATTTGTGTTTGTTGTTTATAACAATTTCTTCTTTTCAATCGATTTACCAGAGACCTTAGTCTGAACCAGCTCAGTGGACCTATACCTTCAGAGGAGTTGTCTGATAATATGACCACAATGTAAGACTAGTTTGCCAACAATATTTTAACTGTAATGGTGACTCAAGTTTCACCGTATTCCTTATATTGTCTTCTCCCTGTGCAGCATTGTATCTCACAACAGTCTTAATGGTGACTCAAGTTTCACCGTATTCCTTATATTGTCTTCTCCCTGTGCAGCATTATCAGCAATTGTCTCATTTATCTTGCTCTTCCACTCTTCTGGTAATGATTGATTAGTTGCCAACATAAGATTCATGAAAATTAAAATTGAGGTTCTGTTTAGCGGTGGTAAGCTTATGACTACACATTTGGGGAAAGAAAGGCAATTTCAATATACAGTAACTCCTTCCTTCCAGTTAATCCATTTATCATGTTTTTCCTCTTTCCTAAAGAGTTCAAGGTGTTATAGGATCACATCAATATATGTTCTTCTCGCATATTGTACTTTTTTTTCTTCTGCAGCATCCAGATTAGGTATGAAAGTTGATGGTGTCAGAGAGTTCACCTATGAGGAGATGTCACTCGCGACAAACAACTTTTCCACTTCTCTCCAAGTTGGACAAGGAGGATATGGTAAGGTATATAAAGGAGCTCTTTCTAACGGTGCACTAGTGGCTATCGCCCAAGAGGTATCATTGCAGGGAAACAAGGAGTTCTGCACAGAAATAGAGCTGCTGTCTAGGCTGCATCACAGGCACCTTGTCTCTCTAGTTGGATATTGCGATGACAAAGATGAACAGGTAAGTTTGTCTCTTTCGAACCTCATAGCTGAGTTTAGGAACACCTCTTTATCAGTTTTACATGGATTTCTTATTGTTCAGAAACATACAAAAAAGCCTGGGTGTGTGCACATTCAAGCTACAATGGCCCCAATGCTGTTAATTTGATATTAACATGGTTTCAGACTTTCAGCTATAATGTTTCAGTGGAAATTAGTTTGAAACTCTAGATATGGGTTGCTTTGAATAATTAGGAGGCGTGAGTATTGTGTGCAGTTGATACAATCTAGACACAGTTGATTGTAGATATATTTGCTTTGATTTGCCATTTCCAGGTTTACTTTTCTTCATGGATGAGGAAAATATATAGTAATTAGCTTATAATATTTAATGAGGTAAAATTTCCACCCACAATTTGGTCATTTCGAAAATTGCAGATGTTGGTTTACGAGTTCATGCCAAATGGAACATTAAGGGATCACCTTTCTGGTATGTATCCTGTTTTCAACTTTGGATCTCTTACTATATTTTATTGTTCTCCAATGGCCAGTAAATTATTCAGCTATCAAAGTGATACATATCTATGGTTCAGAAACATCAGAAGTAAACTTCTCCGTGGAAAAAAACATAACTTCTTCCTATTTGATGTTCTTTCAACTCTGGCTACATAATTTACGCATGATCCTTGCTTCGTGACTATCAGTTGTCTGTTTGGTACATATTTCACTTGATTTTTGTAGTAAGTTGCATGTTAAAGCTATCTAATTGTTTATTTATTCTATGAATTGGCCTTGTAGCTAACTCTAAACAGCCTCTAAGTTTTACTACAAGGATGAGAATAGCCGTTGGATCAGCGCGTGGCATTCTTTACTTACACACTGAAGCTGATCCTCCAATATTCCACCGAGATGTTAAGACGACCAACATTTTGTTAGACTCTAAATTTATAGCAAAGGTTGCCGATTTTGGCTTGTCCCGGCTTGCACCAGAGCCTGATGTAGATGGGATTGTGCCTACTTATGTGTCTACTGTGGTCAAAGGAACTCCGGTATGCTTTCAACTTGCTACATGCCATAATGTAATTGTGTACCGAATTTTATCCATTCTTTCATTCTATATCATGCAAAGTTCCTGTCTTCCAGATGTTAAAATCACCTGTTCCTTGAGTTAATTTTTGACATAATAAATGGGTCCTAAGTCTTTATGAGTATTTGAGATTATAAAACACTTTTTCTTCAAAAAGAAATTCGGATGGTGTCCCTATATTTTTGAGAAAAAATTAACCTTTTGAGAAAAAATTGAGTTATCCGTGTTTTTTCTCAAAAAGTTGATAAAAGTAAACTATAGATTTTTTTTTTATGGCCGTAGGGTATAACATTAATCTTCAAAATGATAAACTTAAGAAAAGCTAAAGAATAGGACACCATCCGAAAATTTTCTTTTTGGTCTTCTTATTCTTTCTCGAATCATGTATAGTTGTTGATCTGGATATTGCAACAAACAATATCAAATTGATGTGCTTGTTGCAGGGATACCTCGATCCAGAGTATTTTTTGACCCATAAGTTAACTGACAAGAGCGACGTTTATGGCCTTGGCGTAGTGTTTCTTGAACTCCTAACAGGCATGCAACCGATTTCACATGGAAAGAACATTGTCCGAGAGGTACTCGTCATTTCTTCTTAATTGTATATACTTACCTGCCCATATTCAGCTCAAAAGTGATATTTTCTTGCATTGTTATTTTCTCAATCAGGTCAACACTGCATACCATTCCGGAAACATGCTATCTCTTGTTGACAAGCGAATTAGAACTTATCCTCATGAGTGTGTAGAAAGATTCGCAACCTTGGCTCTAAGATGTTGCCATGAAGAAACCACTGCAAGGCCTACTATGGCAGAAGTGGTTCGAGAACTTGAAACCATAATGCAGATGATACCAGAACCGGATCCGGATTTTGTATCAATTACTGAATCTTCAAACTACAGTCCGAGGAAGAGAGACGGAAATACTTCATCTACCTCGTCCTCGACGAAGAATCCTCTTTCTTATGTTCATCTATCTAGTAATGACTTGATTAGTGGAACATTTACACACATTTCTCCTAGATGAAGAATCCTCATTTAGATTAACACAGAGACACTTTGGGTCATCTTGGCTTGGATTATTCCTTTTTAGTTTCTTGTAGGTCTCTCACTTAGAATGTTAAGGCAAGTGACTTGTTTTGAGCTCTTGTGATCGATGATTGTATAAATGTTTGAACCAAATCCAAAAGTATCTGGATATTCAACATTGTGAGCCACGTCAGATATCCGATCCAAGTAATTATTATCGAATCAGTCGGATATATCCAATCCGATTTAATTCTTAAAACTCTGATATGACCCTACAAAATTTAAACTCATTCAGTTATCTGCTAAACTTAACTGCTAATAAGTTTCAGCTTCAGTTCCGATAAATCATGTAGGGCAAATATGTGTCATCTTATAGCAAAACCCAAAGAGCCCACCAGCTCATAATTAGCTTACATTTTCCATTTAAAGGCCGAAAATCGTTATCTTCCCACCGGAGTCGACCCATCTAATCTATACTGTCTATCAATTATTTTATACTGTCAACATTATCGTTCATCCATGTCTACTTAAAGTCTCCAGCACCTAAATTATTAGTCATATTAATGTCTAGTATATTCGTTTACTTTTAAGTTTTAATTTTGATTCTTAGTAAAAGAAAGGATTTATATACACATATATTACAATTTTATATTCACTTTCCGTTAAATCGTTTAGTTCGTCACGCATCGTTTTTTTACGAATTTTCATTTTAACATAATATATAAAACTTCCTGTATAGACTTTAGAGAAACATTCTATTATTTTTCCTAAAAACTTCTATTATTTTACGAGCTACAATTAGTATTATTATTTTAGACCAAAAAAAAAATTAGTATTATTATTTTTTGACAATTTTACCTCAAAATTTTTATTATACTTTAGTACACCTCTAGTAATTTGGTTTTTACAAATAAGATCATATGTTTATATTATTTTTTTAATATTACCAACTAAATAAATTACAATTTATGATCTATTTTTTTTAAAAAAATAATAATGTTCGTGCATGTGTACAAGTATTACCCTAGTATTATACTATTATCGGATGAAACATTTACCTCGTCTATTTACTATACTAAAATCAATGTCAATATGTCATCTGTCAAAAAATAGAACCAAGTCATGTTTCAAGTCAATATACAAAAATCTATTATGTCAAGCAAATTTTTACCTACAACCAACAAACTTGATTTTCTTATATAATTTAAGAAAATATAAATACGAAACACCCTTTTGAAAAAATTATATACTACGTGGGAATGGTTGAGGTACATAGTGATCTTGTGGTAAGGCCTTACCGAGTAATCTCGGCCGCTAATTCTATTGAACTAATGAGTTGCATTCATTCACGTCATTTAATAATTTAGAATGTACGAGGGCTATTTGTCCTTTTAAAAATCTTTTTTTATGGGGCACGCGGTGATATTTTTGTAATTTTCATGAGAAAAATGTAACAATTATTATGTCAGCTCATAATTTTAGTTCAATTCGTTCAAAAGTACACAATATATGTTCTGATATTTTATGTAGTTAGTTTACAGATTATTTTGTTGATTTGTTACTTATGTTTTATACACTTTGTAACTTGTACATGTTTGAACTAATAAAATACAATGTTTGAACTAACAACACACAATATTCAAAATAATGATGTCCATATTTTGAACTAATATTATAAAAGTTCATAATTTTAGTTCAATTCGTTCAAAAGTATACACTAACAGTTTTTATATTTTCTATGATTAGGTCACGTATTATTTTGTTAATTTTGAAATTATGTTTTTATGCACTTTGTTATTTGTACATGTTTGAACTCATAAAACACAATGTTTGAACTAACAATAAACAATATTCAAGTTAATGATACCCACATTCTGAACTAATATTATAAAGTGCATATTATTATTGTTAAGGTTACTAGAATCGGGTATTCTATTAGTTCAAACATTTTATATTATAAGTTTATGCATTATTTTGAACTTATGAACAAATTTTATGTAAAAATTTTATGAATTATTAGTACAATATAATCTGAGCTAACATAACAAATAATTTGAAGCTACAAAAAAAAGCGAAAAAAGGTGTCCGTTAGAAAAATAAAAGAAAAAAGAAGAAGAATGGAGGACTAGAATAAAGAAAGTTCAAAATTTTAATACTACTATTTCAAAAATGTTTGAATGAAAATGAAAAAAAAAAATTGAACGAAAAAATGCTTAGAATAAGAACTAATAGGAAAAATAGTTTGAACAAAAATATGAACCATTAAAACAAATCGTTTGAACTAAGAGAAGAAAGAGGGAATAAATGAAATTAAAAAGTTTAAAATTTTTATACTATTAATTCAAAAATATTTGAACGAAAATGTATAAAAACTTTGAAGCAAAAAATGTAATAAAATAAGAATTACTAGAATAAGCATTTTGAACTTATTGAATAAATATATGAATTATTATACCAGACAATTTCAACAATGAACAAACTAGAACAAACAACTTAAATTCGAACAAGCTTTACCTCATTACTTTTAGATCGATCGTTTAATTGCTCAAATACCTGACTTCGGGTGTGTTGAGTGCTTGGTAGTTGGTACCCCGCCAATCACCCTATCAATCAAGATCTCCTATATCACTGATGCATATATCTCTCTTATGTGATTGGTTGAAGTTAAATAAAGAAGTATAAAATTAATAGTGTTTTACGAGAAAAATAATAAACAATAACAATTCCAACAATCATGCAATAAGGATACAAGGATACATAAAATGGGTGATACAGGAGATCTTAACCGTCAACCTATACCAAAAGCTTGAACAATTCCCCTAGTAGTAATCCTTCAAAGAAATCACAAATGCTTGATAGAAACTTGATTGTTTGTGCATAACAAAAAGAAAGAGTAATGTTATTCGGGCTGTTCAAAATCGCAAAAAGCATGGTCGAATCGGACTATAAATGTGCCCCATCCTGGGGGATGCGCAATCCGAATGTGCAAAATCCAAGTTGGGGCGTATGCGGAATGCGCATGCGCCCCAAGTCCTATTTAAGATTGGCGCATGCGCAGTCTGGATACACACGGCCCATTTAGGGCATACGACTCTACGTTTGGTCCCAGGCGCATGTGGATTCCGTATGAACCTCAACCTTTGGCTCTGGTATGCTAGCGGACTCCGCATGCGCTTCAGCCCTGGGGCGCATGCGGAGTCCGCATTGTCGTGCATATGGTAAAACGCGTGAATAGTAATTTCGAAAGAAAGCAATCAACATACTCAAATTTAACCCAACTAAATTCACACAATTACATCATGATAACTATTTAACGGCAAAATAAAGCAATCAACTCCGGCGTATGCGGTTTCTTACTGGTGGATCTTGATCGGTATGAGAGAGGGAAGGTGAAACATGTGCGAGACGAATGAATCTGGTTCAAAGTGAAGGAGGAGGCGGTGGCTGGCGATGGGTCTAGGCTGAGGAGAAGGTTACGGGTTCGATAATGCTCCGATAGACGAGGACTCGGTGGTAGCAATTAATGACGAACGGTGACGACGGATACCGGTGAGTACGTGTGATTGGTCCGGGTTAGGGCAAGGTGGCTTGTGTGTAGACCGAATCTAGCTCAAGCAAGAGGGGTGCGATGGCTTCCTCGAAGAGTGGCATGTCCACAGGTGAGAGAAGGTGGTTTATATACTGGGTTACGGGGCGTAAAAACAAAATAAAGTAGAGGAAATAAAGTCATTTTATAAAATAAACACTAGCGTAAGATGAAAAAACTCAGGATTTCAAAAATACACTAATCACTAGTGTTTTTTCAACTTGCTAAACAATCGTTAATATTTCTTACCTTCCTAAATACTCATAAACACTATATACTACTGTTTATGACATGTCAAACAAACCCTAGTTACATGAGTACATAACTACATACGAATACTTGTATCATTACAGACAACTATTCACTTAATGTTCTATTGTCCATATTGAAGGACATTGTAACAAAAAAAAAAGTCAGGTTATTATTATAAATGTTTATGTAAAGGGTTGAATTATCCTCAATTCTTACTACTTAGCTTCATTTTTTTCCATGTGTAATATTTAACATATTAATAAAGAATATAGTATCACCTCTCTTTCGAACAAGAACGTATTATACACACCGCTATTTTTTATGTCAAGTATATACACAACTTTTTAAATATGTTCTATGTACGTGTTTTGAGGTGGTCCATCCGATCTAAACAAGGTTAATCATGTCAATCATATTCATATGTGCAAAAATAAGAGTAACAAACAGATCATGCAAATACATGTTCAAAGACTAGATACTACAATTATTTTCTCATTAAAAACTCCCATTTAAAACGTATTAAATTGAAAATCAATGAATAATATTTAATAGCATGATTAATAAATAATAATATGCAGCATTCTTGGTTGCTTTTGGATCCACAACATATCTTTGACAAGGAGGATCACATGCTGAACAAGTCAATCTAAGATAGGAAATTATTTTCCAAGAAATATTCTATATGATTCGTCTCTATAATCAGTTTTAAGGGTTTTGGCTTATAATATTATTTAAATATTTGAACCAAAATCTATATATTGCAGATTTCTTATAATATATCTTAGATTTGGTTAAAGGTGTTTATTTTTAATTCCAGTACAAAGTAAAGATTTGGTTAATTTGAATATGACAAATATAATCAAGAATTATGATAGTTAAAATTAACAACGATAATCTATAATCAAAGTAGTCAACGTAAGAACGATATGTGGTAAGTTTCCGAGGTAGCTTAGTACAGTGATGACATGTAACTAAAAAATAAGGTAATTTAATGTGAGTACGACATGTGACCTTAATCACTTATGTTTTAGTATTATATTGAGTTTATTCAATATATATTTAATTTGATGATAAAATACCATTTCATTCTGCTTCATCTTTATAAAATAAGACTAGAGGGATGAAATTTAGGGCAAATTTTCAACCCCAATCATCTCCTTTACCACTCAAATAGATTGATACAAATTGGGCTTAGTGTATATTTTGATTTTACATGTATGGATTGACTATAAAGTCTATAATCAGTCAAACTGAACTAACATATTATCATACCTTTATCAAATCTATAAATAATTACGGATTTTTTTTTCTTATATAATAACAAAAGGGAAATTCTGAAAGTAGGCATGGAACAAAAATATTTAAGTGTATAGAAATTCATCGAGGTTTGGAAAGACCTGTAGTTTAAAACACCAGATTTATATAAAGAACATGTGATTTAAAGCATCGATTTTTCTACGAAATAAAAATATAAAGAAAAACTCGCTCCTTTAAACAACGTGTTCTTTGCATTTAAAAATAAAAAAGAAGAGAACCTTGGTTTTAAAGCATAGTTTTTATTGAATATGGGATTCCATAAAAACCTAATTATCCAGACGATCAAATCTACCAAATTCTTCTATCTTCTTCCATCTTCTTCAATGTCTTGTTGGAACATGACCTCTCTTTCATTTGCTTCAAAGAACGAGATTTTTTCTTCTTATGATCTTCAACCTCTCTTCAATTTTTCATCGGCAACGTTTGTTTCATCTACTTCTTAATACGGGATTATTTTTCCAACTCTCCAACCGCTCTTCAATCTTCCACCGACGTCCATTGTGTCATCCTTTTCTTCCATTGTTTCATCGGCGACCTCTAGTTATTTCATCCCCCTTAATCCATCGTTCCAACGGTGTTCTATTTATTCTCATCAAAACCGTAGCATTAAACTACGATTTATTCACCTTAAAACAAGTAATCGAGGTTTCAAACTGCGGTTTATGAACAAAAAAAAATCCAAAGCAAAATCATGGTATTAAACTACATTCTTTTCATTAAAAAAAACCTAGTTTCAAACAAGGGATCCTCATCGAACCTCAAGAAATTCATATTCTCGTAAATACTTTTCTTTGTGCCTACTTTCATATATTTTCATTTTTCTTATTATTTGAAAAAAAAATCCAATGTTTACATATAAAAACATCTCTACTAGTATATTATACCATCACAACCTCATTAAAATTTATTTTTCTTAAAATACTTTTTGTTTTTAAATTATTATCATATATAAAAAATTATCCAAATAATACCATCTTTAAAAATTATTAATAAAAGTACAAACTATCAATATATTCACAAAAAATAATATATTTGATTTTTTTATAAAAATAACTTTGGCAATAATATGACAACCGATATTTTTACATGCCATAAAAAGAGTGTAATTTAATTTTATTTTAAAAAATCAAGTCAACATCAGTTCATATGTTAAAAACCTAAACTAAGTTGATCTTATTATTATTTTAAAAAAAATTATGATTTTTTTTTCCAAATTTTGCAAATGAAAAAATAATTCCAAAAACTTACTTTCGTTTTAATTCTGGAATTATATATCCACATTTTTTTAAAAACTTCTATTGATTAAAAAAAATCAAAAATTTTAAAAATTCCGAAAAATCGAATTATCGTGTTTTTCGATTTTATTTTTTTAAAATCATTTAAAAATTTTGAGAACGGTCTTAAATTTTGAAAAAGAAAATTTTAATAAGATTAACTTAATTTAAATATTTTATTTTTATTAATCTATTTTTTAGGAACAAAATTCACATAACAGTATAACACACCTAAAAAATTGTACGATCGTTTCTGGTACGGAGTGAAAATTCGGGTACGGAGCATTTTTCACCGTTGATTTACTTGATCCAACGTCGAGATTAGTCCACGTCATTTAATGAATTATTAGGCAACGCAATGTCATGTTTGTGATTACATGAAGTTTAGGAGACATTTTTGTCCTTTTGAAAATATGTTTTTAAAAAAAGGGGACGCGGTGACAATTTTGTAACTTTCATGAGAAACTTTAATAATTATTATTTCAGTTCACGAGTTCAATTCGTTCAAACTGTTTATTCTAATTGTTCATAGTTTATTCAATTAGTTCAAACAGTTTGTTCTTATTGTGTTTAACACTTTTTTTCTTTCAAAATTTTATACATGTTCATTCAAATATTTTTTAAATAATAGTATACAAATTTTGAACTTTTTATTTATTCTTGTATCCCTATTTCTCTTCGTTCATAATGTTTCTTCTAATGGTTCATATTTTTGTTCAATTTAGTTCAAACTATTGGTACTAACCGTTCTTATCTTTTAACATTTTTTCTGTTCAAAATTTTTGTTCAGTTAGTTCATATGTACTAATGGTTAAATATTTTCAGATTTTTTTTTTGTAATTTTATTTTGTTTTGTAAGTTCAACATAATGATGAACTAATAATATAAAATGTGTCACTCTATTAGTTCCAAAAAAAAATTCATGGCCCAGACTTTTTTGCGTTCAAATTTTTTATAAACTTCGTTCAAACTATATTATACTAATGTTTCATATATTTTTTGAACTTATAGTATAATTTTTTTTAGGTAAAAGTAAATTCATAGAAAAAGTGATGGAGTATAACCGGGTCCATTAAGAGTTTAAGACTTATTTACACTAAAATAACAAGGTTTATGTACATGCCTGCGACCTGAGATCTACGACCAAACAACATCACACAGAGTACTCCAGAGAGGCATGCAATCCTCTTGGACATACCTACTACCATGACGCTGAAAAACATGAGAGTACAACCAAATCGGCAAAGCTCACGAGGCTCGTCCACCTTTGGCAAAGCCGTCAGCAAACAAAGACACTGATCACAAGCCCAACAAGTGCCCAAACCTCAGAACAACGGACAATCCACCTTCGGCAAAGCCATCAGCATACTCAAACCAAGCCCGATACATATATCTATAACAAATACATCATAGTATATCGCATAATACAACTCTAGTAAAACTTAACTACTAAGATGTAATCCTCTCTTTAACTCGTGCAAGGAAAGCCTCATGTAGAAAAGTATAGATGTGGGTCCTGATCAAGTGCACAGGAATAGCTATCGGTATTCTATTTTGATCAAATACCAAGACATTCCTAGAATACCAAATGTAGTAGACCGTAGTAGAAAAAGCGTAAATCCTAGATTTGCTCGTCCAGCTCCTGCCATGTACAGTGTGGGTCAACCAATCCAGTACCTATGATCTAGTGGTGATATCTCATAGAATCCCAAAGTTCGCACCAACCTGTCTCCAAACCCCATATGCATATGTGCAACCAAATATCAAGTGGTCATGGGACTCACTCTCACTCGTGCACCAACTACAAATATGATCAATACCAAGAAACTGCAACATATCTCTGGTAGATAGCCGGCCAGTAATTTTCATCTATAGGATAAAGCAACTCTTTGGCATATTGCCCAGATCCCAAGCAACTATGAACCATCTACATCCTCATCCCGCGGTATGAGCATCTCATAGGCTTCAGCCACACGAAATCTCCCACCTTAATGACATGACTCAAGTATATCCCTAAAAGGTGTCTCCTCATTTGTAAAGGGAACCATCTCAGCTCTAGTCTAGAGAATTTCCTTCATCAAAGGCGAGTCTCAAGGGATAGCAATCCAATGCTCGGCCTCAGTTGTGTATAGGTACTTGTGAAGAATCCATCTGACCTAAAGGTCATCTCGTTGATCATGAATGTGCCAATAATATTTACACATAAATGCTACATGCCAAGACCTAAGATTCATCAGCCCTAAACCTCCCTCTATCTTCGTCAAGCATACTCTAGACCATGCAACCCGTGGCCAATTCCATAGGAACTGCCTGTAGAGCCCGGTAAGTCTGTCAATCACCGAAATTGTGATAAGAAGAAGCGATAACCAAAAGCTCTCAATACCCTACAACACTGCCATGATCAACTCTAGATGTTCGGCAAATGAGAGGTGTCGCTTGTTCCATGATGAAAGGTGTTTCCCGATCCTATCAGTGAGCGGAGAGTAATCCCTAGGTCGAAGAATGGTATGTGAGATGGAACCCCCAAATATCTGAAAGAAAACTCTCCTGTAGCAAAACCCGAGAGTTGGGTCAACTCAGATATCTCCTCCTTTGACATAGACGTTAGGAAGATAGAGGAATTGGGTAGGCTAATATCCAATACCAAAAATCCTTTCATACCTACGCAGACACTCCAACAAGGTATCAATAGACATTTAATCACCCCGGCAAAACAACACCACATCATCAACGAATATCATATGAGATATACTAAACTCCGATCCCCACAATGCTTATGAAACCGTAATATTGTCTTATCCTCGAGAGGAACTCCATGCAAATCACAAACAAGAAAGGTGATAACGGGCAACCCTATCTCAACCCCCGATGTCCCTAGAAGAACCCATGTGAAGTTTTATTAACCCGGATTGAGTAAGACACCGTAGTGACGCACTCCATCACCCAGTCAATGAACCTGGTCGGGAAATGCAGCTCCAACATAGCAAAGCGTAGGAACTTCCAAGAAATCAGGTCATCGGCCTTGGCAAGGTTAATCTTCATGAAACATCTTTGATTCTCCTGTCGCACATTGTATCTCTTCAAGAGCTCCTGGACAAGGAATACATTATCTGACATCAACCTCCCCGGTACGAAGGCAGATTGTGCCAGGTCAATGAGCTACCCAAGATACGGACCCAATCTATTCGCCGTCAACTTGATGATGATCTTATATACCACATTGCAACAAGATTTCGGGCGAAAATGCTCCACATGAGAAGATGCTTCTACATTGGCAACAGGTGAGACCATGGTATAGTTCACCTATCTCAATAGCTTCTCGTTGGCAAAGAAATCCTTGACCGCGGCACATATACTTCATTACCCGTCGTTTCCCAAGTTGTCTTGAAATTTTTTGAGGAGAATCCATCCGGCCTAGGGGCCTTCATATCGCCAATATACCAATTACCAAAGTGTCTCCTTAATCTCTGCATTGGACACCGGTCCAACTAGTCTTTGTTGGTCACCGTATGCAACTCTCGGTCCTATCGAAAACCAATCCTCGGTGCATCCTTCACCTCTCACTCCGTCCAAAAAAGCCCCTGAAAGAAGGAAATAAACTCCCCGGGTTAGGCCATCAGTCAGATCGAGCGAAGGAATAAAATTTCTCCGCTCATTAGCCTTCATAAAACTATGAAAATAGGAAGTGCATCTGTCATTGTGAAGAACGTACCTGGTCTTCGCCTGTTGTGCATAGAAACTCCTCTCTACTTTTTGTACAAATTGAACTAACTACAAAAAAATATGCGAACTAACTAAAAAAAATAATGTGAACTAACTATAGAAATATGCAAACCGATAGTGTATATTTTTTGAACGAATTGAATTAAAACTATGAACTAAGATATTAATTGTTATAGTTTTTTTCATGAAAATTAAAAAAATGTCAATGCGTTCCTTTTTATAAATACAATTTTTTAACAAGACAAAATTACTCTCGTACCTTCTACAAATTGCAAAATTACCATCGCACTTCTCGTAAATCATTAAATGACATAATTGTGTAAATAATTAGATCAAGAATCAACACTCAAATTACTTCGTATCTTCTTACCATAAGATCACACCGCACCTAAACTATTCCCATTTTGTTATACGTATGAAAACCGATTGTCATGTCAATTTAAGTTTTTGGCGGAATAGCCGGCTGGAGTCGATTCATATGACAGCCAAAACTATTCATCTAATTCTGTTATCATAGTTGTCCCGCAGATCTTTGATCCAGAATTTGAACTTTGATCATGGGGCCTATGCCTATCTTTAGTTTGATGATGGGAATTAATGGGCGACCTTTATCCTTCCATCACATGCTTTATCAAATAACATAACCAACTAAACATAAGCAACTTTCATCCGCAATCATGTCATCCCATTATTATTTTTCGAGGAGCCTCGTCTTAGTGTCAATGTATATCGAAAACCTAATAAAGAGAAAATTTATAAATTTATATATATATGAGGGTGCAACGAGTGTTACACGGTAACGTTATGTCTCCTAGATCATTAAGTGTTGTTTTTAGGAAAATCAGTTTTGTAATTCAGAAAGGGTTGACGGCACAGCTGATTATCCGTCCCCTCTAATTCGATATAATTAATTTTTAAAGTAATGAAAAATAATACCTGCTTTCAAAAAAAATGAAAGAAAAAGTAATGTCCCGTGAGATACCGAAAGTAAATTCTAAAAGAAAACAGGTAGAAAACAACGAGACTCTGTGTGGAAGAACAGGACACACGTTGGTCAGAAAAAGAGTGCTGAGGGTATTTATGACAATGACCGTCGAAATTGGTAGAAAGAATTGAAGTATAAAAATAATATAAATACAACTTAAAATGACATATCGCGGCAAAAAAGAGAAAATAGTGATTAACGGGTAACGATGCACTTAAAAAGGAAATAAATTAAACAAATCTCACGCGCAAATTGTAAACCCCAAAAGATTCTTCCCATTTTCCCCTCTAATCAATCTTCTCCCTTCCAATCCTCCGCATTTGGAGGGAGTTTTCAATTTTCCCAATTCAATTTTCTAATTAATCATCCCCTAATTCACATTCCTATTGAGCGCCAACTCCAAATCTAAACCCTAGAGCTAGCACAGAGGAGGAACGCAAATCAATAGGTGTTGGGGGTTACTTTTCGCTTGATTCTTCAAGATCTGTATATTCCTGTTATCTATTTGACCTAATTCTGGAGCTGTAATTAAATGCAAAGATGTCAGGTAGCAGAGTTTATGATCCAAGCAAGCTGCATTTGAAGAAGGAGCTCACTCAAATTCGCAAAGCAGCTAGGGTTTTGCGTGATCCTGGTACTTCTTCTTCTTGGAGATCACCTCTCAGTTCAACTAGATCTGCCGCTGCTGTTCTCTCTGCTCTCAATACCCCCACCAATCGCAAAAATCCACCCTTTTCAAGTGCTCATTATCACTTCGATCTCCAAAATGCCACTAAATCCACAGCCAGCAATAAGGAGAGTGGCAAGGAGGATAAGAAGGTCTTTCTGTATAATTGGAGGAGTAGGAATAATAAATCCTCCAGTGATAAAAGCTTGGTTAGGGTTAATTTAGATGGTGATGCTTCCTCCTCATTTCCTGGCAGTGTTCCTAGCGCCAGTGCTAGTGTTGATGATTGCGTAAGTGATGCCAGAAATGGAGGAGGCCGTGCTGCAGATTCGAAAAGTGAAACTTACGTTGATGAGATTATTCATCTCCATGGTCATGGTGATGGTCGTCGTCATGGTCGAAATCATGCCCACTCCAATCACCATACTACTGGATTTAGATGCAAGGACACGAGGCTGGCGACAATGGCATCGCCTGCATCAGTGAGAAGGGCAATGGGTAAGATGAAATTCCGTAAAACTTCTTTATTGCAGAAGCATCGAAAAAAGAGGTTGCACGAATTAGTTCCTCAGAGGAGGTCTATGAACTCAAAATTAGCACTAAAAGGTGGCACCCCTTGCGATTCGATAGGATTAAGCCAAGACGATTCTGTTAGCTTAATTGATCAATCTGATGATACCGAAGAGTACTATAACTCTGAGGATCTAGGTCATTCCTCAGCTACGTCTCCATTGCTTTCTAGGATTATGCAGATGAACTTTCCTCAATCATCTAATAAGTTTGTGAGAGGTGGTCGAAGAGGTGACTCTTCTTATACCTATAGTACGCCTGCATTGTCAACGAGTTCGTTTAATAGGTATTTTAACAATAGGAATCCTAGTAATGTTGGATCATGGGATGGTACTACAGTTTCTCTTAATGATGTGGACGGTGAGGCAGATGATCCGTTGAATTTGCCTGGTAGACATGGATGTGGTATTCCTTGTTGGTCTAGGAGGAGTACGCCCAAGCACAAAGGTGGGTATGGAAGTTGTTCTCCATCTCTTTCTGATACTCTGAGGAGAAAGGGGAGTAGATTGATTTGTGGAAGCCAAAAAGCACATCACAAACGCCATCATTCCTTATCATCATGCATAGGCAAGAAGAGAATCGTCTCTGGTGTTGTTCAAGGACATATCCCTCTGCTTAATAACGGAAAAGAAACATCATCCTTTGGAACTGTAAATAGTGATGATGAATTGTCCACTAATTTTGGGGAGCTTGATTTAGAGGGTTTGAGCCGCTTGGATGGGAGAAGGTGGTCATCTAGTTGCAGGAGCCAGGAAGGCTTAGAACTCGTGGCTCTTGCCAATGATAGCCAAGATGAAAGTATGTTGGAAAATGTTAAAAGCTTTAGCCAGAGACATAGACCAATGTTCTTTGATGCATTGGTGGGGCAAAACATAGTGGTTCAGTCGCTCATGAATTCCCTAACAAGGGGAAGGATTGCCCCGGTTTATCTTTTTCAAGGTCCTCGTGGTACTGGGAAAACATCTGCTGCCAAGATCTTTGCAGCTGCTGTGAATTGTTTGGCCACTGAGGAAACTAAGCCTTGTGGGGTCTGCCAGGAATGTGCTCAAAGTAGAAATATCATGGAAGTTAATGGAACAAATAAGAAAGGAATTGACAATGTTCGATACCTGCTGAAAAGGTTAGCAGTGGCGCCACCGTCAGCTATCTCAAGCTACAAAGTCTTTGTCATTGATGAGTGCCATTTGTTGCCCTCTAAGATTTGGGCAGCACTTCTTAAGTTTCTCCAAGAGCCACTCCCACAAGTTGTATTCATATTCATCACTACGGATCTTGAAAATGTGCCACGTACCATACTCTCGCGGTGCCAGAAACACCTGTTCAACAAAATCAAAGACGTTGATATTGTGACCAGATTGCAACGAATAGCAGTGGAAGAGAATTTGGAGGTTGAACCTGATGCGCTGGAATTGATTGCTTTAAATGCTGATGGTTCACTTCGAGATGCAGAAACTATGTTAGAACAATTGAGTTTGCTGGGGAAGAGAATCACTACTACTCTTGTGAATGAACTTGTGAGTTTACCTGTGCTTCTTTCAAGTTTTTTCTTTTTTCCATATTTTGCTTACTGCTTTTGTTAGTTAAACTTGTGATAGCTTCAAATGAATGGCTATTCGTCTCTGACCTCTTATGATATCACTAGTTTCTAGGATGTGAGTATTCAAGTTTATTTAGGATCTTTGTGTTTCTGAAAGGCTTCAGATAATTTTATCATTTCTTTTTGGTGTACATTTATTGATCATATTAATTTATAATGCACAGGTGGGAGTGGTTTCAGATGAAAAGTTGATAGAACTTCTAGAGTTGGCTATATCATCCAATACTGCAGAAACAGTGAAAAGGGCAAGGGAGTTGTTGGATACGGGGGCTGATCCATTAGTGTTGATGTCCCAACTTGCCAGCCTCATTATGGACATTATTGCTGGGAATTACCTCATGGATGGTGCCCAGTGCAGCAACTCTTTGGTTGGACGAAGCTGTAAGTGCAACCTGCACTATTCAATTAAATTCGAGTTTATGCTGAAAAGTCACGGATATTATAAGTGCAACCTACACTATTCAATCAATTTCGAGTTTATGCTGAAAAGTCATGGATATTATAAGTGCAACCTGCACGGCATAACTGTGATACTTTGTGAGTTTGTGCTAGATTAGAGTGAAGCTATTAACAATTGAGTATTTTAAGGTGTCTATCAAGTGATAGTAACCTGATTGTAGCCCATATTCTACATATATGCTTTTACAGTTTAAAATTTTATTTGTGGTCTGATCTTAAAACAAAATCTGAAAGCTGTTTGGTACCATATGTAAACTTGGCAATCTAGTATTCTAGGAATATAATTTCAGTTTAATGTCGATGGAGTGTAAAATCGGGAATCAACACAAAACGCTCAAAAGTAGATTAAACACAGACTATTAGTCACAATCTTAGGGAAACCAATAGGAATTTACTAAGCCATTCAAGGAAGAAACTTCACAAGAGCCAATCTCAAAGGAGAAACCATCCTAAGAGCCAAAGGCAAAAGCCTAATACAATATAATTCTCGATAACTAGAAATGTGGTCTACTGCCTTATTTATAGATGCTAATGATAAGGTCACCGGCGGTGACCTTAGCTAATTTCCTCAAAGCCCTAACAACTGATATTTACCCATAAATGTCAAATATTCTAGCCTCACTATTCATGGGTCTAACAGACATTCTGCTGAGGCTGTCATGACATTGGGTCTACCGTTTCTGATCTGATAAAAAATTTTAGGGCAGCAGCTCATAGGCTGCCTAAAAGAAAACTTTTTGTTATGTTTTTATATGATATACGAAACTGATGCTTTATAGTTTCCTTGATCTTCATTTTCTCCATCTTGCATGTTTATTAGTTTGGGCTAACAAATTCACTTCTTTTCAGTGTCTGAAGTAGAGTTGGAAAAGCTGAAAAACGCTTTAAAACTTCTTTCAGAAGCTGAAAAGCAGTTGAGAGTTTCAAGTGAACGCTCAACATGGTTTACTGCCACACTTTTACAGCTTGGATCAGTCACTTCACCGGAGTTCACTCTATCTGGAAGCAGTAGGAAGCAAAGTTCCAAAACAACAGACGAAGATCAAACTACTGCATCTAGGGATGGTCCTGGATCTGTACAAAAATCTGATCCCCAGTACATGTCACGTAGATTGGCTTCTACCGGTTCATTGCCTGCTGACGGAAAAGGTCATTCTGGTCATCAAGAGGCTCTCTTATTGCTGAGAGATGGCATCAGCTCCAATTCAAAGGCCTCTCACAGATCTAGACACAGTGTTGATACCGTGTCTTCTTATGATGATATGGCGGTTGGCCAAGTTGTATCAAGCCAATTTGACACTGAAAAGCTGGATCATCTATGGTTGCAGTGTACTGGGAGATGTCACTACGAGAAACTAAGGCAGCTACTTCAGAACTATGGAAAGCTCATCTCGATATCTGAAGTAGATGGTATGTGGACTATGTGATACTCTGTTTGGCTGGTTGTTACAAAACATTATAGTCGTTATGTTGATAAAACCGAGGGCCCACTTGAATTGAGTTATCGGTATGGACATTAGATATGAGGTATAGGTATGGCTGATATCACTTCGATACCAATGCGTGATTCTTGATGTCAATACCAATCACTAATATCATTTTGATACGGATATCAAGTTGTACCAAACACTGGTATCGGTATGCCATAACTGATATCCTGATATTGATATTAAACAGCCTCTGAAGATTACTTTTGGCTTATACTAATGATTTATTTGGCCGTTTTTAGAATTTAACATGGTTCCTTGTGTAGGTGTTTTGCTTGCCTACATTGCATTTGGAGATGAAAAGATCAAAGCCAGGGCTGAGCGTTACATAATAAGTATTACCAACTCATTTGAAACAGTGTTGAGACGTAGTGTGGAGATTAGGTTTATTGCAATGCCAGATGGCTTAATTCCCACAGACAGCAGAGAAGCTATTGTATCGCCACATTCATCAGGCAGTAAACTGATGGAACCAATGAACAAGGAGGAGAACGTAGCTTCACTAAACAACTCTCCATTACTCGATGAAAGGTCACTGACCCTTAAAGCCGAGGGAAATGACAAAGATGGAACTCCGAGGGAAAGGAGGCGAGTATTACCAATGCAGAGGATTGAATCTATTATCCGTGAGCAGAGATTGGAAACGGCATGGTTGCAGGCCGTTGAGAAGGGGACCCCTTCTTCCACGAGTCGCTTAAGACCTGAACGAAACCAAGTCCTGCCCCAAGATGGAGCAGTCCATTCCCAAAATCAGTCGGAAACTGTGAGCTCTATGGACTTATCTTTGCACCGTTGGGATGATGAGCTTAGCCATGAAATGAAGGCTCTGAAAATTAATGATAAGAAGGCTGTTGACAAGGATCAGGCTGCTCCAAGGGCCATGATTCCTCCCATCTCACCGAGCTTGCTTCATCAAAGCAATTGTGGAGGCAATCTTAACAAGGAATATCAGTGAGTTATCCTCTTCATGTATACTTTCTTAAGAAGATATTGCACTTGCAGAAATCATAAAATGGGTGTAGAAAGAGTTTTTCGAGCTTATGATCTTGCTAGCATATATTATTGTTTTGCCAGTCACTCCAAACAACTTTTTCAAGCTAATTTACATTTATGGTTCTTCAAGTTTACAGAAAGTTACAAATGGTTCCATAAACTTACTTTTGGTGCATTATAGTCTCTGAACTTTAGAACATGCTATAAATAGATCCCTAAACTTTTTTTTTTTTGCTCCATTAAAGTCCATTAACTTTGAATGTAATTTATCCTCTCAACCAGAGTAGAGTTACCTGCATTTTAAAATTTAGGGCTCATTTGCGACTTATTGAAAAGTTGAAGGACTATAATGAGCTAAATGAAAGTTGAGGGACCGATTTGTTACTTTCTTTGATTTTACCCTCTTATTACTAGAGAAGAATCACCTGCATTTTGAATTGCCCAACTAATTTACCTCTTTGTTTTTCCAGGGGCTGTGAATCAGGTCCAGGGGGAAAAGGTTGTAACATTCTATTCTGTTGGAATACCAGAGATCCAAAAAGGGCAAAGGTAAGACTTCCTTGTGAGTCCTTTTTTTTAACATTGCCTTTGTTTGAAAAGGGTGCAGGTGAGATGAACTGAGTGAGCTCTCTTCTCATGAATTGTTCATTGGAAGTGCAAATGTGAATATTTTACTCAAGCATGCACTTTTCATGATTACGAAATGTGCATTGTTCATACTTTTCACGAGAAGGGAACTTTTCACTTGATCATTTTTCTTCATTTTTATTGCCAACTGCTATTCAATTGATCTTATATATATTCGGTGTACTTTAATGGGATCTTAACAGGTTAAACGGGGAACCCAAGTTGGAGAATGCAAAGGCGGAGGATTTCTTTGTTTTGGAGAATGTAGGAAGTCTAGACATTAGTAGCTGATTCAATTGCTAATTTTATTGCAGGCTTTTCGTCTGCCTTCTCTTTGGCTATTCTTTCTGTGTGTATTTGGGTTTTTTGGGGGCAAGGCTAGAGGGTTATTTGTTAAGCTGTTTCTTCGTGATTGTCATGTAAAAAAAAGAGAAGCCATATTTTTTGCCCTGTGGGATTTTGGGTGTCAGAAAATCTGGAAATAAAAAGGGAAGTTGGTTATGGATGAAGAAGGCTTGGCAGCGGTGAAATTTTGTGATTTGGTTGTTTATTCTATATCTAGTCTCCCATCAAATAAGTGATACTGATATGATGTGATTTGGTTCCTCATTTTAGTCGATTAATGTCCAAAATCAAAATTTTCAAGATATAGTCTATGGTTATGCAATTTTACCGGACCCGGTCCAGATCCAAAGATGTACAAGTCTAATATAAAATCAAACGAAACTCACCCAATTAACAAGTTTGTCGAAATATATTTGATGATGCAACAACATTATAGATGATCAATAAAGGAGTTTTCAAATCAACCACAAAAATACATGTTATGCATGACACATTTCTACACAATGTGTCTCAATTTCATAATTAAATACCTCCAAATATCCAATGACACATTAATCATGTTATGCATGACACATTTCTACACAAGGATGAGGATGAAATAAGTGTCTTAAATCTCACAAATAATTATACAAAACTCTAGTATAAGCATCATGATTAAAAAAAACATAGAGTTATGTAATGATGTTAATAATCAATCAAAAAGCCTAGATTTAAAATAGAAACATACTACAAGGATCACAAAAAAAAAAAAAAAAAAAAACAATAACAAAAAGTAAACATATGAGTCCACCGATAAAGGGCATCGGCATGTGAGTTTATTAAGTAGGCCCTTTTTTTTCCTAATGTAGTAATGAAGTAAAGTTTATTATGTAACAAACTAGGTCTCTTATTTAAAAACATTAATTCAAAGAATTATTTGGTAATTTTAATTTACATAGCCCAAACTCAAACGAGTTACACAAGGTCGAAAATGCAAATCTTGTAGTTAGTGGACTAAGGATGACAGACTCACCCTTTTACTTAATGTCTAATTACACAAACTAATGTTACACAAATGTAAATTTCAATTTACACAATTTGTAATTACCCAAGTACTCTTTCGATTTACACAAGTTGTCTCGATTTATAAACAAAACCTATCCATTTACACAAGTCGCATCGAATTACACAAACTCTATTACAAATCATTGGAAAATTTTGAAATCTCATAAACTTGAGTTATTTGTTGCAATAAAACTCTGGGATAGATTCGGTAAATTTACCAAAATTTTGGGTAAAATTTGCAACTAAATTTAAACCTAATTTCTTTGATCCTTCATCTCTATAATTTTATGCGCAAGTTGTCCCCACCGCCATAGATGACAACAAACATGCTCAACTTTTGAAAGATTCGTCTATCCTGAAATGATGGTAAGATAGTGGAGTCAGCAAAATCATCCCTACGCAAAATTATGAAAATATTTTTTCAAAGAAACGAATGGGAAGTTCGAAGCAAAGATAAGTAAAGACAAAAGAGAGGGGTGACGACAAGCAATTCGGTGATGAAACCAACATTGTCTATCTCTCCGTCGCCTACACCGGTTTCCCTCCCCAACGCCGCCAAAATTGGGGGTGTCGAAGGCAGACAACAGCGGCGGTCTGCGAGAGCGTGCGTGTAGGAAGGCCGACCACCGGATTTGGTTGCTTCAAGGCGGCGACGGTTCCTCTTGGTGTGCAGGATCGTTCTTCGTAACAACGCCTTCGCAACAACCTCTTCGCAAGATGATGGCGGCATCAGCGGCGGTTCCTCAAGGTGTGTGGGATCGTTCTTCGCAAAAACATCTTTGCAAGATCAAGACGGCTTCGGCGGCGGAGGTCCCTCGAGGTGTGCAAGATCGTCCTTCGCAACAGTCGCGAAGAGCCTTCGCTTGGGTTCGCCCTCGAACGGTGGTTGTCAATATAAAGACGGTTGCAAACTCAGCTAGCTAGGCTTTTGTGTAACTAGATCTGAATAGTGAATGTATTCGTAATTAAAACTATTCAATGTCTTATTATTCATGTTATGAGGAAAACATGGTTACACGACTCGCAAGTCAAATCCAAACATAATTAAAAACCGGTAAAAGAAAAAAGTTTGACTTGCTCATTTTAAAACTTGTCAAACATATATGTAAGATTTATTTACAAATCTTATTATATTATTATATGGGCTTATATATTATGGTACACAATTATATTATACGGCTAATTGTTAGTTGGCTATCTAAAGTGATTCGATTAAGTAAAGCCCATAGACTTTAATTAAGCGGTATGGGCTTAATGAGTGGATACTAGATTTTTGCTCAATAGGCTTAATGGGTTCTATCAGCTCAATATATAAAGGATATTAGGTTATGGTCCCCAATACGTCAAATCGATCAGCCGTTTTCATATCTCTACCCATCAGAGAAAAAGCCTAAAGAAACCCTAAGGAGATTTGAACTGAGGAAGACGATATACCTGCAACGCTCATTCGGATTGTAGATTCCACACTAAAGATTGATCTGATTGCTGCGCTATGGAACCAAATATGTAAATTTCAATTCCTTAATAATTCTAACATGATTATGATCTTCGATGTTTATGATTCAGGAAATTTAATTATTCCAACAAGTGGTATCAGAGATTATATTATTAGGAATATCAAATTCGCGTTTATTTTGCTCGTTTTGTTTACGCTCAGTACGGCACATACATGTTTTCTGTGGTCGTACACTTCAATTTTGATCCACCGCGTGAGATTGAAAAGTTGGTTCTTTCTCTATGAAAAAGCACTTGTTGCTTTTGAAAACAAAATTTTGATTTGTCTGCAATTTTGAAATCTGCACCTTTTGGTCCAGAAGTTTTTTTATTTTGTTTAAGTTTTATATTAATTTATATATAAAGTTACAGAGTGCATGTACGGTTTTTTTTTTTTTTGGCTTTCAAAAGTTTGTTTTATATATATATATATATATATATATATATATATATATATATATATATGAACTCAGCATATGCATCTCTGCGAGTGTTAGTTTTTTTTTAATTTTTTATTTATTAAAGGTTTATATCTTAATCGATACAATACAGTGTGTTAAGTTTTAAAGGTCAATACCTTTAATTGACACGTTAAGTTTTAAAGGTCAGTAACTTTAATTGATCCAGTGGGACCCGCCTGTTTGAGTTTGTATACATGCGTTGAGGATATCGAGTGTAAAATTTGGTTATATTTACATTAGGCATGTTTAAAGATAAAGGTTTTTTTTTAAAGGTCTATACCTTTAATCTATACAGTGTGTCAAGTTTTAAAGGTCAATACCTTTAATTAATCCGGTGGGATCCGTCTGTTTGGGTCTGTATTTACATGCGTTGAACATATCGAGTGTAAAATTTGGATTTATTTACACTAGATATGATTATGGATATGACATTTTGTGATTGATATATAGCGTGGTTGTTCACACGAACGTAAAATTTGGTCTTTTACCCCTATATTTTATATCAATTAAAGGTTATCGAGTGTAATATTTGGATGTTATTTACACGAGATATGATTATGGATTTTGGACTAAGTTGATTGAAATGATATGCTTCCAAAATAGTCTCAATTTAAGGTTATGTGTAATATTCGTTTATGCGGATATCGTTCGGCCCAAAGGAAGATTGATATTTGGTCAAACGTAAAATACACTTGTGTTTTATTTGTTTATGTGAATACTGACCGGCCCAAAGGAAGGTTAATATTTGACCAAACAATAAAACAATTGAGATGGTTAATATTAATTATTTTGTGTGATATTTTGTTTATGCGGATATTAATCGGCCCAAAGGAAGGTTAATATTTGGCCAAACAATAAACACATATATTTAGTATCAAATAATTGTATTTTATTATTTATGTGAGTATTGATCGGCCCAAAGGAAGGTTAATATTTGGCCAAATAATAAATGTATATATTTGATAATAATATTAATTAGGTGATGTTTTGTTATTTATGCGAATATTGATCGGCCCAAACGAATGTCAATATTTGGCCAAATAATAAATACATGGTATGTAATATTAATTAGTTGGTGTACTTGTTATTTATGCGGATATTGATCGGCCCAAAGGAAGTTCAATGTTTGGCCAAATAACGAGTTGACATGCGATAATAAATGTTGATAAATATATAAAGATGTCCATGTGAATAATAGTCGGTCCAAAGAAAGGCTATTATTTGACCGGATCTGTTATCGATGTTTGATTATTGCGATGAGAGTACCACTTGCAATTGATATTTTGTGCAAACACAAGATGTCAAGTTGTGCTAGGTATCTTGTTTATAATATTTTATATGAGGATTTTGTTCATGTGAATGATAGTCGGTCCAAAGAAAGGCTATAATTTGACAGGATTTATGTGTCCTCTTGAATTTACTTTATTGAGAGTTATAGTGTATTGTTCCCATTTAGATCATTGGATCATAAGGTTGGTAACTGTGAACTATATGAGCCTCAAAGTTTTCATGCTTCTAGTTTTGTCGACTCATTGGATCATAAGGTTGGTAACTATGAACTATATGAGCCTCAAAGTTTTCATACTACATACCTACTTTCTTTTATACTTTTCATTTGTGGGTGTATGCCCATATTTGGTAAATGAATTGTGATAGGGAATTCGGATGGTAAGTATTAAGAGGCTTTAATGGTGGAGAATCTAGTTATTTGTATTCTTGTACATTATGTTGCTATATTTATTTAAATATGTATTAGGAGTACATGAATAAAATCTCCTTGTTATTAATTGGTTCACAAGTATTGGATTGTACAAGTTTAACTTTTAAGGTGAAATGATCGAAACATGATGTCACCAAAGTGACCTCTCTTGTATAGATTATTCATTAAGGAAATGTTAAATGATAAGTCTATGTTGGTCCATGCGAGTTGTATTCAACCCAAAGGTTGTATAAAAACTTGGCCGGATTACATACATGTTTATAATGGTGAACACGTGACAATTATAAGGTTATACATGAGGATAGTAATTTATCCAAAGATAATATTATTATTGCTCATGACTTATTGTCAATGTTTGAATATCACGACAAGAGTATCACTATCAGTTAATATCATTGTCCAAAGACTTGATATTGATGTTGCACTTGATATCTTGAGATGAGATGTACAATTCATCTTTGTATTTGATTGATTATGGTTCATATTTTGATTGATAAGTTTTATCTCTCTTTAGTAAATTTGTTTATTTGTCTGCTTACTTAAGTTAAAGTTTTGTCCCTAATAAGGACAATTTATGAGGTTGAATAATAGGGTATATTATTTTGAGTGTATGGATTATAACCTCACATCAAGGATAAAACATATATTCTCATATAGATTTCGGATCTTCCAAAGAGAAGATAATCTTCTAAACGTGAGAATATTTTGTTTGTGAAGGTCATTTGATCATTATGAACACCAATTGAGTCTTCTCAAGAGGAGATGAGAACTAAGAAAATCTCAAAGAATATTTTTTGAGATTTTATATGGTTTTACAAAATGTGTTCTCATTCAGTTACTCCTCGGAGGAAGGAAAAGACAAACTGAGATATTATGGGTCTAAAACAAAAGAAGCATAATAAGCAAATATAAAATTGCTTCTTTTGTAAAAGGTTAGGACTCATAAGAAGGATTTTGCAAATATTACGCAGGGCGTATAAAGAATGCATTTTCTTAATTTGGCTTACTCTCAAGTATACATAATTTCAGTCTCTAGAAACACTTGGTGATTACCTCAAGTATCACCATCAGGTATGAGTGTTTTTAAGTAGAGTATAAGTTTTATGTATTCATTGCCCATCAATTTTGGGAAATGCAAGATTTTCTTGAGGATGTAGAGTTTGGAGGGAAGAATTGAGGAACATCTTTGTTGATGTAGTTGTCTATTAAGAAAAGAGTTTAACATCTCTTTCTAAAGTTATTATTGAAAACAATTTGAATGTACTTTCGAATTGCTCTTCAGTATATATATTCAGTTTATGACAACACTAAGGTTCCTCCCATAGAGCAAACTCAACAACCTCAAAAAGTGTCATTAAGGAGTTTATTGAGAATTGAGGTATGCAATTTTAGATGATTACATTGTATATCTTGTAGAACAAGTGATTCTTATGGGGTAGATACGAGAAAGTTATCACGTATCATAAGGAACAAGAAGATAAAGTAGGCACATCATAAAGGGTGAGATAATATCCATTGAGGATAACAACGTTTGAGATCTTTTCGCGTTATCAAAAGGGTTTTTGAAAGGATTCACTCATAAGGAAGACATTAAAATTGAATGAATATTCATTCATATTCATTAAATGACTCATTTAGGACAATAATGACATGTGTGGCTCATTTTGATTTAGAGCTACCGGGGATGAAATAAAAGAGTGTTTCTACATCTAGTGATGATACACTTATGTGGTTCAACTATAAGTTTTGAATCTAAAGATTTGAAAACCATGGTTTGAAAATAAGAATTTCATATACGGTCTAATCAGGTATAAGACAGTGAACTTATAAATTTCATAAGGTTATTACTTCATTCGGATTTGAGGTAAATAAGGTTGAAAATTTTGTATTTCACAATTTAGTGGGAGTAAGTAAACTTTATTGATGATATACTATCAGTTTGCAACGATATGGGCTAATTGGTTGAAACCAAGAGATTTCTCATTAGGATTTTTGAGATGAAAGATCTTGGGACGCTTCTTTTGTTTAGATACTATGAGATAATTCTCAAAGTGTCATCAAGTTGTCACAAAAGAGCTAAAGGTTATCAATTTCGCCATGAATGTATACCCTAAAGGAAATCCTTGTGGTTTTGAGGATATAAGAGATACCCTATACAACTGTCATAGGAAGTCTAATGTTTTTGGGTATGTACACTTCCGGATATCGTGTACATGACTAAAGTGAAATGTATAGCAGATTATTAAGCGTATGAAGTCATGCGGCCTTGCAAATAATGAAAGATTTCATGCTATAATGGAAATTGAGATTTTTGGAGATCATTGGATATTTTATCTCGATTTATGTAGACATCGAATAAAAGACGATCACCTTATGACTATAGGTTGGTTGGAAGAACTATATCTTGTAAAAGTGTTAAACAACACTTGTAGCTACTTCCGCTATGGTTGCATATATTTGTCATTGGCTATATGCTTTTGGTAGCTTTAAGAGCCAAAATAAAGTTATTTTGTGATAAAATATATGCAAGTTAAATACAACACCTACTAAAGCTCCTTGATGGAGAAACACATTGACATTATGTTTATGTCAATGGAAGGAAAAGTTTAGGAAATGTCAAGTTCTATAGAACATATAAGGACAAACTCAAATTATCAGATCCGTTAATCTAGGGATTGCCTCCTAAAGTATTTCAGGAGCATACTGCTCACATGAGGCTTGACAGATTTTGTAATCTCTTAACTTAGTGGGAGTTTGAAATGGTGTTCTATACCTTCCGGTTTATGCATAATAAAGTTTTATGAGTTGATTCATAAATTATATTTTTGAACTTAAGTTTGGTTTTGGATTGATCTCCGAATAAAGTAGGACCAGTTGAAAATAGGCATGTTATGAGATCACATTGCATGTAATTTTCACGTCACTCATCCATACTTGATCTATGTCATTGAATATATTCGCATGATGAACACGGAAGGTTTAGTTACGATGACTATGACGAATGCCGCCGTGATCTCATATTGATATGAGATGGACCAGATTGATATAAAGAATAAGTCTATAAAATTAGCCAATATGTGCACATACAGAATTTGGTTGATATAATTGTGTTGTTTCATATGTAGCCCAAGTGGGAGATTGTAAGATTTATTTATAAATCTTATTATATGGGCTTACATATTATGGTACACAATTATATTATGCGGCTAATTGCTAGTGGGCTATCTAAAGTGATTCGATTAAGTAAAGCCCATAGACTTTAATTAAGCGGTATGAGCTTAATGAGTAGATACAAGATTTTGGCTCAATAGGCTTAATGAGATTCTATTAGGTCAATATATAAAGGATATTAGGTTATGGTCCCCAATACGTCAAATCGATCAGCCGTTTTCATATCTCTACCAATCAGAGAGAAAGCCTAAAGAAACCCTAAGGAGATTTGAACTAAGGAAGACGATATACATGCGGCACTCATTCGGATTGTAGATTCCGCACTAAAGATTGATCTGATTGCTGCGCTATGGAACCAGGTATGTAAATTTCGATTCCTTAATAACTCTAGCATGATTATGATCCTCGGTATTTATGATTCAGGGAATTTAATTATTCCAACCACATAAACATGACACTGTTGGGCTCGTATACCACTCCTAGCCTCAAACTAATCGACAACAAAAATAGATTGGATTTCTGAGGAACAAAAGAAAAGCCGATATTGGATTTGTTTTTCTCATTAAGATCAGAGGTCTAATTAATTCCTCTCTCCTTACTTCCTTCGATCAATAAAAAGCCCAATTGCTCAATTATATTCTCCTGCAATCTGCAGTATTAGTTAATAGTCACCGGTAGAGATAATCATAATTAATGGGATAATAACTTCACCGAATTTTGGAGATTATGAAAGCGTACTATTCCGACAAGATCTGCACCTAAGCAATTCCAAACATTTGTAAGAGATTGAGAAGCAGCCACGAGTCCCAGGTTCGACTTGTTGCCCCGCTGGATGCACGTGCGCCGGTCACCCAAAGTTACGCTGTTTGGAGCCCTGACCGCGATTCCCGGGCACTGCCCATCTCTCACGCTCATATCATATGCAACCCTCCCTCCCAATTTACTGCAATTTTAAGATTTCAAAACTATGCTTCCCCTGAGGGTTTGCCAAGTTTTTCAATTCTTCAGTTTTTCACATTAAGTTAAACCATAATTATAGAATAGTTTGGGTAATTGTTGGCCATGTTAACATTGTAATAAATATATTTTAAAAAACTCAACATATCATTAATTGATATTAAAGCGTTTTACTTAAGTGATACACAAAGCTTTTAATATGACTACTTGTGTTGGATATTCTTTCTCAATATATGTCGTAAAAAAAACACACATATTAAGAAATCTAAAAGTATATATATTATAATATTTATGATGTATAATAATTTTTAAAAATTGTATAAAAAACGATGGTAGAATACTAGAATATAGAGAGTTGTATGAGAATAGACGAAATAGTGCTATAAAAATACAAACTATAAATGATAAGGTAGTAAAAATTATATTTGTTGAAAGTTTGAGTATTAATAACACTTATTTTATTTTTTTAGTGAAAGTATTAATAATATTTATAAGGTTAAATATTATAAACTAAAATTTTAAAGTTCAAATCACAATATTGAAAAACAGAGGGGTAAAAATTAACGTCTGCCAACAAACAAACCCTCACCGAAATTATTGTAACACAACTATAAAAATATCTAAGGTTCTTCCTCACCGAACATAATTTTCGAAAGACTAAGCGTTACGAGGATTGAAGAAGATAACCCTCATCGAAATTATTGTAGCCGTTAAGTATGCAAAACTAATTAACGTGCCCAACCTAACAAGTTGGCTTTTTCTCAACCTCAATGCCTTCCTCTCGATTTTGCCCTATGATTTCGAGTTAGGGACATTTTATTGGGGTGTACGTGGCAATTAGTAAACGATATTATCAATTAGATATATTTCGTTTTCAATGTTGAAAAATGTGAACTTAGTTCTTCATTTCAGGTAATTATATCTCATAAATCTCTTTCAAATAATCGACAACTCTATAATCTCAAATGGTTGGTACATTCGCTAATCGGGTAATTACTTGTAGATACAAGATGACTCATCTTCTACTACATTACTTTGAATTAAAGTTTGCTGCACTTTCATTTTCGAGACCAAAAAAGCCCACAATCTTTTTCGAAAATTGATCAACTCATTTTCATTTATTGTTGTCTGTAGCTAGACCAGCCTGGTCACGTTTCGACTCTCCTTAATACCCGAAAATACGGCTAAAAAGAAGTTTATATAATAATTAATTTATAATTTATAATTTCTTAGTATTTAGTTCATACTCACTAATTTATCACATAAGTTTTATTACATTTAGTTTTAAATCTTGTAATATTCATCTGCATATATATATATATAATTTATATTTTTAAGGGTTTTAATACTACCTCTAAACATATATTTACGTCGTTTTAACATTAGAAATTTAATCGTGATTATTTGTTATTTTGAGTCTTTAAATAAACCATAATTATAGAATAGACAGTTTTTAAAAACTATTTGACTATTTATATCCAAGATTTTTTCTTATCGATTCAATAAGCGATAAGATTTATAATCTTTTTTTTTATATAAAATCTTTGATATATTATATTTTCCTTTAAAATTATGTTGGGTAAAATGACAATTAATTATGATAGTAGAAATAGTAATGTTCAAAATGTTTTTTAATAAACTAATTTCAAGTTTTGTGAAAGTAAATTATCTTGTATAGTTTATATATATGCATTTCACTAAATTAAATCATCAATAATCATTATACAAAGAATTAACAATTGTTACCAATAATATATTAATCTCAATTTATAAAATGGCTAAAAGGTAATATATTTTACAAAATCTAAATACAAATTTATAAGCATACAAAAATCCATAATAACAATTTGTTTAAACACGACTATTTATCACCGGGTATTATCTCTCCGATCTTCAGATGTAGTGTTTAGAAGGATCGGATTTGATATTCAGAAAGGGTTGGCGGAACAGCTTGTTGCTCGCCTAATCTCTAACTCGATGTAATAATTATTCTCTTTAAAAATTAACTAAGCAAGATTATTTGAAATATATAAAATAAAATTTTCATAACCGAACAAAAATATAATAAATGAAGATCAGAAGATATTAAAATAAGGTGATTATATATATCAAATGAAAAATTATAAATTATTTAATGAAAGATAAATCTTAATATAAAATCTATTTTGATTAAAAAAAAATAACTTTACTTTTATTAGTTGATGCATTTTTTTCACCTAATATAGAATTTTACTAAAAATGTTTTTTTAGCAGTTTAAATTCTTAATTTATATTGTACATCAGTACAGGGTGGATTTATATCAAATAAATGTATAAAAAATGATTTGTTAATTAATACGATTATAAAAATGGTTTTGACGTACAAAAATCTATTTTAAATTATTCAATTACCAACATTAATATATAATTTACTCAGGAGTATTACACTATTTCTACTTTGATAACTTATGATGGGATGAAACCATGGTGTCCTACCTAACAAGTTTCAACTTCAGAATAAATATAAATATATAATTCTTAGTAAATTCAACCAATAAAATTCTTAGTAAATTCATCCAACTTCAGAAAGCGTCATTCGTGAGCTTAATTTAATTATATATTTTTTAATTATCTTTAAGTTTTATATCCAATACTTTTTGTCTTGTAAAATTATTTTGTGTTTATAACTTTATTAAACGATACTCTTAATTAAATATTTACATTTTATAAAATTACTCAAACCATTTAAACCCTCTAAAAAATATTACAAGTTAAAAACTTAACTAATTAAAATACTTATATTACATATATAATCCTTGGGATTTATGCAACGTTTATTTTTCCCATATAAATTCCGTTAAAATTTATAATAACATACACGATTAATAAAAGTGAGTAAATAAAGAAAAGGTTATTTAAACGTTACAAAACTTCAAACTTAAGTAAGAGCTGACACATAACGCAGCATCAACTATCAAGTAGCCAAACAAGGAAACATACTTCACTGATATTAATTAAAAAACTGATAAATATCAAACAATAAGAACCTAAATTAAAAGTAAAATAAATAAATAAATAAATAAATAAATAAAGATTGTCAGCTTCAGATCATCTTTTAGATTTTAAACAACATGCATTGCATCTATCCAGCTTTATTAATAATCACAATTATATATAATTATTAATTAATAAATTTGCTTCCCACTATATACGGTTTTCAATCATTCCTAAACGCATGCCCTACTTAAATCATACTCATTATTTTTAATACAAAATAATTATTATATATATAGTAGGGAATAAGAACCTCTAAAATCCGTAAAGTTTGAACGGACATGATAAAAGGTACATAATAAGCTTCCATAGGTGAAATTCATATGATTGTTCAAATTTCACAAATAAATCATTAAATATTATACATATTAGGAAAACAAATATCCTATTTTTGGGCTATCCCAAAAATAAACGTTGAATGAATTGATTCTCATTGACTAGTAAATTTTTATATAGAAGGATGCTTGTTAATTTTATATTATAAGATTGATCGTTTTTTTTTAGTCGTTAATATGTATAATACTATAAATTAACAATCAGAATTTAAAAAAAAATACGACCAGAATCAAACAAAAAATAAATAAAAAATTAACGACTAAAAAAAAATTAACGATCAAAATTTGTGTTTTATAAGAAATTTGATCGTTAATATATTTGGTCGTTAATATATTTTATAGAGAAATTTTATAGTTAATAAATTTTATAAGAAATTTGATCGTTAAATTTGTTAGGATTGGTCGTTAAAATTTGTTTTGGTAGTTAAAATATGAAAAACGACATTTTAACCACCAATTTTTCTCTATAAAATTTTAACGACCCACAAAATTTTAACGATGACTATATTAATGATATAAAAAACATTTTAACGACCAATTTTCTCTATAAAATATAATAACGACCCAATATGAAAATAATGTATTACCATAATTTAGTCGTTATTATATTTTATAGAGAAATTTTAGTCGTAAAAATATTTTTATCATAATTCTATTAGAGACAATATAATATTCTAATTAATTATTATCATAAACAATGTTAAATCTTAAACGTTTATTTATATTAATTCAACAGCTATTATAAATCCATATTCCCTATTCTAATGAGATTCCTACGTTATACTAACTCTATATATATATATATAATAATCTAACGTATAACTTGAACAAATGACTGAAATGAGTCACAAAAAAATACATCTCTCATACATTTCTAGAAAGAATATATAAAAATAATAATAATAATTAAAGTCTAGGAATCAAATCACATGCACTGTTGTATTGTCTGACTGTATATATAAAAGAGCCTTCGGCTCCTCCATCTTTCCACTCCTTTAAATCATTAATCTTCTTCCTTCTTCTTCTTCAACCACCAACGCCGACGAAGCTCCGGCGACATAAAATCCAGCTTTTCCGATGAATTCCACCTTATTTTATTGCGGATCCGAAGAATCCACCGGTTTCAACCACCAACAAATTGGCGATCACGATCACTTCCTTAAAGCTTGCTTCTTTTGTCAAAAGCCTCTTGGATTTAACCTTGACATATATATGTACAGGTTAGCGAAATTTTCTTCATCAATTTGGGTATTCAATATCAATTTTGATTTAACTTGATTTTATGGGTATTTTTACAGGGGAAATACAGCATTTTGTAGCAACGAGTGCAGACAAGAGCAAATTGAGAAGGATACGGCTATGGAGAGAAGAAGGGTAAGAAGAAAAACTGTTTCGTCGGAATCTACTGCCTCTGGAAGTTCCGGTAGATCCACGGTGGCCGGAGTAGTTAGCGTTTCCTGATTCGATCGGAAATGAATGAATTAAGACGGTGGAGGATATTATATTTCATATATTGATAAAAATAATGATATGTAGTGACCAGATTGGAGTCGTGTGTAGATTGATCGACCGATCTTTCTGGATGGAATGATCTGCATATCATTCATGCGGAGGATTATTTTCTATGTTAACGGCTCGATTTTGTGATTCTTCTTTTCCAACTTGGTTGTGGTTTTGTGTGGAGACGATGACATTGAGAAATAATAATCAAAATTTTGTTTGTAAATATGTATGATTTAGTGAAGTTACGTGTTTAAACTTTAAATGACACGTATATATACGATTGCGATTATCTACAAATGAATTAGATAAACGAAAGAGACATAATCCAAAGGAATGATAATCTCAGTCCTTTTCTTGAACGAATTTTGTGTCATTATTTTGTCATATGCGTGGCTTCTCGATCATGTAAAATATCTTGCAGTTGCAGATGTGAGATGTGTGTATTGGATTAACTCATGTTGCCAATAATGTTCATATCTATTTGTAATATGAATGATTGAGTTAGTAAACTTGTAAGATAATACAATACTCTGACAAATCTTGAAATCAGAAGAACATTGTTCACTAGTTTGAGCTAGCCTATACACATAAACCAATAGCGACCAATGCATTTAGGTAAGCGAATGGATATGTTTATTAAAGATGATCAAAAAGACGATAATTATAGAGCATAGATACATGAGAGAATACAAGGATACGAAGAATGAATATGTTTATTAAAGATGATCAAATACGATACTATAGAGTATAGACACATGAGAGATATATGGGAGAGATATGAGCTACTAACTAACCCTAGATATCCTCTAAAAATACTTATACAAGTTCTTTACTAATATGTCCCCTCGAGTGAGGCGATCTGGTGAGACGTAACTTGTTCAGTAACGAGTGAAAACAATCTTGTAGTAAAGGTTTTGTGAGGATATGAGGGAGTTATCATCGGTGGAGACATGACTAACACGCAGGTGACTTCTTTGTACTTGCTCACAAACGAAGTGGTATGCCAATGCAATATGCTTCATTCGCGAGTGGAACACTGGATTTTCACTGAGGCTAGTAGCTCCCAAATTATCACAATACACGACAGGCGTTGCACTGACAAGAAAGTGAAGTTCACTGAGTAGATTTGTAACCCATAAAAGCTCAAAACTGGTGGTAATGGCCGTGTACTCAACTTAGGTCGAAGTTCGAGCAATTGACCATTGTTTTATGGAACTCCAAGAGATGGGATTGCAACCAAAGTAAAGAATGTAACATGTTGTTGATATAAAGTCGGACTTGTCACCAACCCAATCAACAATATTAGAGTACGCACGAAGAGATGATAATTGTACATGGCTAACACGCATGTGACCTCTTTGTACTTGCTCACGAAAATGTGCTTCATTCGCGAGTGGAACACTGGATTTTCACTTAGGCTAGTAGCTCCCAAATTATCACAATACATGACAGGCTTTGCACTGACAAGGAAGTGAAGTTCACTGAGTAGATTTGTAATCCATAAAGCTCAGGTTTGGTGGCAATGGCCTTGTACTCAACTTAGGTAGAAGATCGAGCAATTGATCGACCATTGTTTTCTAGAGCTCCAAGATATGGGATTGTGACCAAAGTAAAGAATGTAACATGTTGTTGATATAAAGTCGGACTTGTCACCATCCCAATCAGCATTAGAGTACGCATGAAGAGATGATAATTGTACATGTGGAGTAACAATGTTAATCCCCAAGTCTGTTGTGCCAGAGAGGTATCTAATGAGTCTTTTGAGTGCATTCTAGTGAGTTGTAGTAGGCTTGTGCATAAATTGTGACAATTTTATTAACTAAATAGCCAACGTCGCTTCTTGTTAAACCAAGATACTAAAGACTACCAACCAAGGTTCGACAGTCTTGAGGTGAAGGTAAATCTGAGTTTGTTATTTCATGTAAGCTATCGGAAGTCGCAATTGGTGTTGAGACAGATTTAGCATCTGACTTGCCGGCTTTGTGAAGTAAGTCATCAACATACTTACGTTGGGATAAGAATATTCCACGAATAACAGACAACACTTCAACACCCCAGGACATACGACAAGGTACTTAGATCCTTGAGAGAGAACTTTAATGAGAGAAAAGCAACCAATGTAGACACAATAGAGTTTGAATTACCTGTAACGATGATGTCATCTACGTACATCAGTAAATAGACCGGATGCTTGTTTGAGGCCTTGGCGCTTGTTTAAGGCCATAAATGACCTTATGAAGTTTGCATATATGTGTCGGTCATTGATCATCAATAAACTCTGGAGGTTGGATCATGAACACATCCTCTTGTAGCACACCGTATAAGAACGCATTATTGACGTCAATTTACCTAAGAGACCATCCTTGATTGACTACAATTGATAACGTCACTCGTACCGCTACAGTTTTCACCACAAGAGAGTAGGTCTCTTTGTATTCCCAACATAGAACCTGATGGAAACCATTGCCACCAGTCTTGCTTTATACTTATCAATGGAGCCGTCAGGATGATATTTGACTCTAAACACCCATTTGTTACCGACAAATTTTTCTGTAGAGCTGGACGGAACTAGCTCCCAAGTCTTGTTCGCAACAAGAGCATCGGATTGGTTTTGTTTGCACTTGAGACAAAGGAGTGGATTGTGACCATGTTTGAGAGAACTTACCGTTATTGTGATTCGACTTCGATTGAGCATTGAAGGTGGTCATTGGTGCAGCGAAGCTTTTCTCTTTGTTCTTCATAAGCAATTTATGATTGATTAGCTTCTCATGCAATGCTTCAAAGCTTATGGAAGTGTCACGAGCATTGATGGCATGAACGACGGGAAGATATGGTTCATCAAGCCCCTTTAATATGTAGTATGTGAGATCCTTTTGTGAAACTTGGGAGTCGAGTGAGGCCAGGAGATTGGCAAGTGAACGCATTTGTTGTAGGTAGGTGGTGACCGAATCAGTTCCGTTAGCAACATACCAGAGTCTCTCATTTACTTGTTTGACATGGCCATGCGACAAATTCCCATACGTGATTCTGAGAGTTTCTCACACTACATTGGATGTAGTATCGAGAACGACAAAGCTCGTGATCTCAGAAGAGAGAGTTCCTAGTAGAGCGCTATATACGAGTTTGTCCTAGCGAATGCATGTATTATATGTCGGATTTGTGGTGGTTGAGTTGGGTAGGGTTTTGCCTGGTTTCTCCATAGTTCCTAGAACGTAACCATGGAGATCGAATCCCTCAAGGGTAGTAGAATGGCTTGTTTCCAGTTGAAGTAGTTTGTTGGTACTATCTAAATGATGTTTGTGAGTACAACAAGGGTGAATGACTTTGTTGGTTCGTATGAATTTGTGAGAGACGAAGCATACTCTGCCATTGTGATCAAATGTTGAGATCGGTTTTGTTTGGCAAGCCGGATCTTATGGTTGATACCATATAAGGATATGAAGAATGAATATGTTTATTAAAGATGATCAAAGTCGATACTTATAGAGTATAGATACATGAGAAAGAGAGATATGAGGGAGATATGAGATACTAACTAATCCTAGATATCCTCTAACAATACTTATACAAGTTTTTTTTACTAATAGCGTCAACGCTGACGGTAAAACCCTACAAATAGTAAAAGTGTCGTTGGCGAACCTTGCTATTCCTCTACTATCTTCTCTCCTAAAAAAATGAAACTGATACGTAACAATTCTTTAAAATAAAAAATGAAGGCGAACGCAATGGATGCATAAGTAGCCGACGATAAAAGCAAAGACGTAGGTAAGAGAATACAAGAAATTCAAGCTCACTCCTCTCAATGTATGATTTTGATTTTCAATCTTGTTTTGTTTTTATTTTTTCATTTTTTTCCCCCAAATTTTCAGTTCATAAATCTTTAATTTGGTTAATAATTGTTAGGTCATAGTGATTGAAAATTGTGTCAAAATGGGTGTGAAATCGATCGAAAGTATTTAGAAATTAATAGTAATAAATTCATTTTTCAAGGCCTTCAACATTAGAGAAAAAACGCACAGATTAAGAAAACTAAAAATAATGGTAGAATGTAGAGAGTTATATGAGAATTATAGAAAATGTCTTTTTTGATGGCAGAAAGGAATCATGAACTGTGAAGGATCACAAGCGATTGGTGGTCCATGCTAGAGCATTCTTCTTGATGAAAACATTAAGTTTGTTGTCTGCACTAAAGTCAATCAATGAAGGAAGGTGTCTTTGGACAAGTTCGTTAGCAGCTACATTGATTTTCGTAAATATGTACCAAAAACCAACCTAGAGTTATTTATTGGCCCAAATCCGGATCAGTCCAACACGGTCATAAACCCGAACCTCCAAATTTGATGGACCAAAAACAAACACTAATTAAAAATTATTTTATTTTATTTTTCTTTGAGGATATTCTAGATTAACAAATTTAGAAAAAAAATTAGATAGACAAATACCATAACCATAACACAAGTTAAAATTTCCAACCCATACTAATAAATAAAAGTAGATACTTAAATCACGTTCAGTTAACTAATAATAATAGATCTTTCTTTTAATGTTCTAAGTTTATACTATCTAATAATCTAGCAAAAAAAGTTAATCCATATGGTCTTCTAAAGTTCATTATGTTAAACTTTATATTATCCAATAGGCCATTCAATGTCTTAAAAATTTACCTATCACGTGTGAAATAAAAAGTGATCGAGTAACTTGAAATATTAATTTACACCGGTGACGCACACATTGAGGTTGGTAACCCAAGCAAGTAATATCGGCAGGTGGGCAACTCAAGCAGAGGTCAAAAGGTGGAGAAGGGTGGAAGAATCGAAGAGTTAAACGAAAACGTCGAACAAGGAGTGAAAGAGTTTAACAAAGACAACGATGGCAAACTCGGGCAAGAGACAGAAAAGGCAAAACTGAATTGATAAGTGGAATTGAATAATTGAATATGTGAAGACTCGAAGAGTGGAAGAGCGAGGAAGACTTTTGGCAGATCGGATGACGGATCTCATATAAAATTTGTAAAATTTAAATTTTACAAGGACTTAAGGGAGCCGGAAAGGATATTATTGACTTAGATTTTTATTTTTGTTTTAAATATTTCGGTTTGAATCGAATCCGATTATAACCCTACTTTATATCATTTTGGACCTAAGACCGATTTTAACACATGTGTTAAGATCGTTCTAGGATGAGTCAGATTATCCAGATTAATCTAAATTTTCAATTTGATCATAATATTGATCAAACCTACACTTACCTAGATAGTGTAGATACGATTTTATTTCCTATAAGTGTCACCATTTTATGACAAATTTATTGTTAACTTCTCAAATAAATTAGATTGGATCAAACCCATTATACTACTTTAGATTTTAATACTTATGTAATTTACAAGTAAATTACTTTCTACAAATCCTAACACTTAGCCATATCAAAACTGCCAAACTAACATTAACTTATCCGATAATTATTCTTACCAATGGGTGGCTCGTGCGGCACAACATAAATCAATTGATTTAGTAGACAATATCAGACAAACTTCGAAATAAAATATTATCATAAAATTTAAAATATATTAGTAACATAATTTATAAAAAATTAATATAAAAATAGTTGTATCTACTATTCAATAATGACGGTCAAGATCTTCTGTATCTCTTCCCTTGTGTATTCTTGTATTCCTATCACGTGATTGGTTAAATTTATATTATTTATTATTTTTTTAATAAAAGCAGTAAAACTTTAATTCTATTTATTTAATCTCTATTAGAAATACATGTATTACTATTATAAGAGATCAACTGTAGTAATGATAGCTCATGGCATTTTGTAATTGGACGTGACAATACATGAATGACTGACTAGACGGACTTCTCAATCAAACAGTACATAGCAATTAGCCCACACATTTCTGGCGTGGCATGGGTCCCATTCCTCGTCACATGCACGTCTCCAGTCAACGTCCTTTTAGGGTTTTAGATAAAAGTATCATTTCACCCCGATCCGAATTGTCACCACAATTATAGAAATTTTATATTTACAGTATAATGACGTGGATTTACCGTTCGTTGTCGAAATTTTAGATAGGCTACATATATCTGAGTCACTTGGCGGATTCACGTATATCTGGGATCGGATCATTTCGATCCCGGTGAATTTTTATCAGAAAAATATAAATTTCATTCGTCCTACAAGAAAAACGAGGTACTGAATATGGTCATATAAGTCTTATACTCTTACCTTATTCATTCCACATATATTAAATTTAATTATAAAGTAAATATTTATACTCGAATCTTAATTAGTAATTATGTATTTAAAAATAAATTATACTCAAAAGTGTGACTCAAATTGAGAAAAATTAAAAATTGTGAAATAGACTTGTAAAATTCATACACCTTATTACTCTATAGTTTATAATGACCATTATTCATGTCCAAGAGTCCAAAATGGGGTGATTAGTGTGTAATTTTGTTCTAAAATTTTATTTTAAATCTTTATACAAGTTATTCATGTTTTGAGAAAATTATCTACAATGTTATTAATGTTAATTTTAACATCTTTCATTTAAAGCACGATATTAACGAATAATTTCTGACACAAATCGTGTCTCATGTCCGACCCTACGTATATCTATAAAAAATATATAAAAAAAAGTGTGTTTTTAATTTTTGTTCCCCTTCAGAATATCGTTTTCATAAAGTACGTACTTAAAATTATTTGACTTAAACATTCCCTTAAGGTCTAAATTTTCGCAAATTCTCGTACTCTTTTCCTTACAATACATTGATGAAGCTACTAATTATCATAAAGTGAATGTACAAAGTAACGCGTAAAATAGCTAAATAAATTAACAATTTTTAGCGAAAAAGGTGAAAGCTAAAACTACTACCATTTTCACACGGAAGAACTGTTATATCCATCGTGTGATTGGTCATATGCAATTTATATTAGAAATTTATTTTTTGTATTTATTTTCATAGTAATTTTTATTAGTTGTATCCATTCAATTAGATCGTATCAATTGTCTTGAAAAATTAATCAAAGTAATACAATAAATTAAAAAAATATATGATATAAAGGTGATGAAAAATATTATAATTGATTAATGGACTATCACCGTATTAATTAAATAAGAGTATTAGAAAAAGAACACATTTATATTTTTTTAACAAATTATATAATTTTTTTTAAAAATAAATATCTTATATAATATAAATCATGAATTATAGTTACTCATAGTTATTCTCTAGTAAAATAATATGTTTATTAACCACAATACACTTAACTAATAGTATTTTGATATTTGTTTATATTTAAATACCTCCTTATCATATTACTTTTTAGTAAGTTAACTTTTCAAATATATTTGATGTAAAAAAACCATTTTCTAAAATTTGTTTATGCATAGATATAATATTTTTGTTTGTTTACGAAAGCTTTAAGTTAATGTTTTATTAATTAAAGGGATTTTCGCCACCTATTCTTAAAATGTAACTAATGACAATCATTTTATACTTATTAACAACTCATTTTACACATTACACTCGTTAACGATCAATTTTTACGCTTATTGACACTTGTTTATTTTGCTTTACATTTGCAATTGATAATTGAACTCTCGACAACTTACATACAAAAAATATTCAAAATAAATAATAATTAAGTGATTAGAAACCAAACATGAATTTTTGGTACTATTTTTTTCCCCCCAATTAACTAGTTAATTTAGATTTATTATTCTACCAAAAAAATTCTTATATTTTACTAGATGATCAATGTCGTATTTATTTTTATATTTAAAATGGTTACAGAAATTATTTGTGGGTAGGAGATGTACAAAAACTCAACTCACAATTTCACAAAGATAAATACGCATGAGACACTCAATTTTGTTAATCTTTTCGTGTACAACTTATCATATATATCAAAGCAATTTCATATTCCTGAACGATTGAATATAGCTTATTTTTTATAAGCCAATCAACGGGAAATTGTAATTAAACGATACTAATAAATAACATTTGAAAAATAAACAAAGTTGACATGGAGATAATGGACTCTTTGATTTAAAAAAACACGTACCTCTAGAGAATACTAGGCAATAAGGTTATATAATTGAGTACATAAACAATTCATGTCAAATAAAACAGGTTTGCAACCTCCTAATATCTAGAGCATAAGTATTTAAGTTAAAATTTTATAGAGTTTATGAATTGAACTTTTGACACATAAAATACAAATTTATGTTATTTAAAATTCATTACGAGAAGGAAAAAAAAAAGGCGTTATCCTTTGATCATTAAGTATAAAAAACGGTTAGTTATATTTTTCAATGTAAACTGGGTATTTTTTCCATTTCCTTTTCTTATTCAATTCGTTTGTTTTTCCTTATCAAATCAAATTCATGATTAACCATGAGCTTTAGTGGCTAGAAATCTTGTGCGGTTTCAGGGTAGATAGAGATTTGTTTATACCTTGTACTATGATGGATTGAATTGTTCTTATTTCTAGTTTGTGTAAATCGCTTTAAATTCTATGGAAAGGTTCTGTTTTTGCAGGTTTAGACTCAATCTAAACCACCTTACCCGAAGTAGGAATTGAGTCGTAACTGAGATATTCTTATTTTAGATACATAAGAGAATTTGTTCCTATGTAATAAAGGTTTAACCTTTATTGGATAGAATGTGTCATTATTCCTTCCTTTGAGGCAATAACTCCTGAGACGTAACTGTAAAGGGTTATTGTATTTTCCTGATTGAAATAATAAGGTTTGTTTATATATTTCTCCCTCATTATCTAGAAAACTATAGATTTTAGGTTGCGGACCTTTGTGTTTTTGAGACGTCACTGTAAAAGAGCATAGGTTAAGAAACATTTATCCTAAGCGTTTCATTCTTTTATATGCCACATGTAAATTCATATATCTTGAATTCCTGAGTCCATATGTATACATAATGATCTTGAATACCTAGAACTACATATTTCCCTCATTTGATATTTTTGTTTGTTTGCTTTGACTTTCAATCAATTCAGATAATTGATTGCGAGTCCATAAAACCCCCTCAAACCTTTTGCGATCCTTCTTCCCTATTCTTTTTCAATCCCCTTCTCATTCTAGATTTATACTATTATAAATCATTTTCATTGTCAATCCAACTTAGTCCCTGAGATCGACTCCAGGATACTTGCTCATTGTTGAATCTGATCCATACACTGTGGGTTCGCTGCATTGAGTAATATCACGGAATTATAAATTTAAAGCAGGCTCATCGTTTTGCTATCCTTTGGATTTCTATATCTTTTGATAGGATTTTATAGGTGTGTAAAACCAGCGAACAACTTTTATACCCAAACTTCTGCCAAAAAGCATGGGCCGAAAAGGAAAAGCACGAAAATAAAATATAACGCTCAAGGAAGAAATCTCGGGCCGATATTTTGGCATATCGGGCCCGATATTTTGGCTTTGTCTTCATTTTCTTCAGTGTCTAGGAAATATCGGTCAAAACTTACAGTGATGTCGGCCAAGATTCCAACCGAGATTTCTCTCAGTTATGTAAATCTCGTCCAATGCATGTGATCTCGGTCGAGATATGTGTCCGAGATGGCTCCAAAGTCGTCATTCATGCCTTTGGCTCGATTCCTCGCTCTTTCCCTTGCACGAATGATCGCTCCAATGCATCCATTCTGAGGTTTGATCCTCAAATGCATCGTTTTAGCTCCAAATGCGTCAAATCACCTACAAAGACACCAATAGAGTGTGTAGACATCTATTCTTGAAAGTAGAACAAAACAAGCATTAATGACACAAACTAAGGGTAAAACATGAATGCGAAAATGGAAAATCTACCTAAATGCATGCCTAAACTAGGGCGATAAATCATGTTATCAATAAAAATTACCAAAATACCCCGATCCTTTCTAAAATACAAAAAAGTTCCAAAACAGTCTAAGAACCTTACTATGTTCCATCAACATATTTAAACTCCAAGTACTCCATATCATTACTCAAACCTACAACCTAAGTCCAAAAACCCTCATTATGTGTCTTTTGGAAAAGTCGAATGTCCTTCTTTGTCCTATAATATCTACCTCTTACTAAATCCCAAAAAATCCGAAAAAAAATCTTATCATACTATGCAAAGCAACTCTTAGCTAGGATGATCAAAATCCATAAACACCTATCCATAAGATCTACACAAAAATTCAAAGTAGCCTCCAAGAACATGTAAATCTACACTTAGCCAAATTTTCCTGAAAATTCATAAACTGAGTGTAAAAACTAGGATTTTCGAATCCTAATTAATGATGATTAAGGAAAATTAAACTTTATCATCGATAATAATTGACTTATAACTCGCGAATAATGCGTAAATGACGAGTATGAATTTCACCGTTATGTTTGTGGTGTAATTTTGGACTTATGAGAAAATTTTTAATTTTTTCCCAAGGAATAATTTTTACCTTCTGGTATTATTTGGAGCATTTGGGAGTTCCAATTAACAAAATTGCAGTTGAGAGAAATGATCAGGACATCGGATATGTCCTAGATATGAAATAACATGAAAAGACAAAACGGTCAAAAGAGTCGCTATTTTGTTTCTTAGCGGCTAAGAAAGACGGCTTAGAAATATGCGTTTTCCGAGAAAGTTGTGGAATAGTTATACACAATATTCCGGATTTATTACTCTAGTTTCGAGAAGTTTAGGGACGGAGCTCAAACCGCATTCAAATCGGTAAAATAATAATTATCGACTTTGCTAAAGGATAATTATCGTCTTCGCTATAAATAGCGGAAATTCATTTATTAATTCATTTCATTTCACATCTCTTCGTAAAAACTTTGATTTCTCTCAACCTTTAAACTCATATCTACTCTTCGTTTGTAATCCGATTTCAATTCCGTTTGAGGTTTCAGATTCCTCTCTTCATTCTCTTCATTTCGGTACCAACGTTTTACGTTTTCGTCGAAGTTAAGGACAGGTCGTGCATATCCTTTACCTGGCCGGTTCCATCGCTTAGTTTCCGGTGAATTTGGTGGTGTCCGAGGGTAGCTTTTGTTGTTGTGATTTCGAATCTTCTTTCGGTTCGTCAATCGGGTTAGTAACAAATAAGTTATGAATTTATTTGTTTACCATATTGTGGATTGCTCTAATATGACCTTAGGCTTGTCAAAATGGATAAATGAAATTTTCCTTATGCTCGTTATATTATTCTGGTGAACTTTGGCTATTTATTTGCTGAGATCTGATGACAGGTTGGTTCGAAAATTTTCTTCAAGCAAAATGTAACGCTGTCGAAATTTAATTAATTAATTAAAGGATTAATTAATTAAGTTAAGATTCGGGGAATGTCGTAAAGCTAATTAAATTCAAAGGAATGAATTTAATTGATGTTTGAGGTGAAAAACTTAATACGAGGAATCTGATATTCTAACAGGTGTTGTGGAAGACTTTGATCTAACTGTAGCTTAGCTTGCCGTGTGAGCGTATCCAAGTAAGTCTTCGGACTTACTTAGCTTCGATTTGCAGAAACTCGTGCCTGAGAGATTCATATCTTGTTGTGTTGAAATGTTTTGTTGTGTTAATTGTGAATGGTGTTATGCATTGTGATGTGTTATGTGTGGAGCATACTTATTGACTTTATGATGAGCATGATGTTGATGTTGTTGTGATGTGTAAAACATGCTTAATGTTAATTTTGTGTATATCATATCATGGTTATAAAAGAATTCAATTGACATGTGTAAGCCTATTAAGGCGTGGTAATGTAGGGATTGAAATGGATTGGTGGCGGGTAGATGAACCAAACCATCACCCGATTTGTCACACAAAATTATCCATCACACCCATCACCTGTCTATACTCTCATCCAATACACTTATATCCAACCAATGAAGTGGGTAGATCGGTGAGATTTCGGGTGTTCGGTGTTGTGTTAAAAATTATGGAGAACGGGACAAATTTAATAGTTAAAATGACCAATTGAGTAGTGGAAGAATGCATAGAAAACTACTAATAACCGAGTCAAAGATGGATGAGTAGAGAGACTGAATATTCAAGCAGTGAAATGTATCGCATGTAATCAAGGGGGATCGGATAATGAAAAAATCTAAGGTCAAGTTTAGATGGTTCATATACTAGGGGTGAAAAGATAAATTGGTAAAAAAAACTTAAAATACAACAATATATTTAAATATATATGTGGATTAAATGGGTAAGTTAATCATTAATAACTATAAGGTGATAAAGTTGGCAATGTTTTTATTTTAATTTTAATTAATAAAGAAAGCACCTATAATTAAGAAAATTCAACAATTAATTTTAATGGACATTTGGTTGTTTTGCGTGTTAAACTTAAATTTCGGTTATTGAATTTTGGGTATATGTTTTAGATATTGTGTTTGAGTATTAAATTTCAACTATTATGTTTCGGGTATAAGATTGAGTATTATAATAACATATAGATATAATTTAAAAAAGAAAAAAAATATTCAATATTTCTATCTATTATCAAACAATTTAATTTTTAGTTTTTTTATACCCAAAATGCATACATAAAAATTATTTATTTAAAAGGCAAGAGCCTCTTTCTTTTAATACAAAAACGCTTTTTTATACCAACTTTTGTGTATATTTTTAGACGGTGGATGATGGTTCAAGTAATGGATAAAAGAAACGTCTACTCAGATTCTACCCGATCCACCACTCGATAACTTTTCGCACAACACCTAATTTCACCCGTTTTATAGCAAATTTTCGTCCTTTTTTATCAGATCAAATGATCAGATATCTGTTGAATAAGAACGAAATTGTAATCATATACGTTAGATACACTATGACAAGATAATGGAGCAATAATTGTTGATAATCCCAATGATCCAATTCTTGATGGATTTTCCATACTTAATTTTTTATATAAATATTTTAGGCATACTTTTCCTGGGTTCAATGAACTTTGGCCCCCTACTATAGGTTTTTTTGTACTAGGTTAAAAATGCTAATGGCTCGAATTGTTGTCCTCTGCCAAATGCAGCACTAATCAACCATCTAATGTTGCTTTCGCATTTCTTTTTGGCGTGGAAACATTCATGCATTTAAAGTACATTTCCATTGCTTTCTTTGCAATTAAAATGTGTTCTATATCATCAAATCTAACGTTTCAATTAGGGATTCAAGTAGTGTTTTGTACCGGTAATGAATTGCTTCAAACGATAAAGCTAATCACTCAAGAGTTTGAGGCTTTACATGCATTATTGTATGTACTAGGGGTTGTTTGTTGTTTGTTGTTTGGTAGGTAACTTTTAATACATTTTAAAAATTATAAATTTTAATAAATTAGTTTTTTCATTAGCTTTTTTTTGTTTAATTTAATTAAGCTAATGATGATAGCTTTTACTGAATTGTTTCCAAAATTTCCCCAAAAGCTCTTTATTCATTTGTATATTTTTATCCTTATAAATTCCTGAAAATCTACCCATATATCTATATTTATCAAATATCAATTGCTTTTTTTGTTAGAATTATACGTTTTACAACAAAATCTTTCAAAAAAAAAAAAACTATGTAATCAACCATCCAAAAAAAAGTTAAAAGTTTCATATAAGAAGAAAGTAACAAATTTCTAGTAGATACCTTTAAGTTTTTGTCATTTTAGATGATATTATAAGTTCTTTCATTCTCAACTACATAGATTTTTCCGTGAATTTATTTTGCTTAAATATATCCTTTATTTCTTTCTTATTATTTTTTTAATCTCATTAATCATATTATATCCAATTTCCCTTTTTACCCCTACTTAAATAGGAGTATTTTAGTTCATTTTTAAAAATTTAGGGTTACTTTAAGAATCATAAAATATTGGTCTAGAAACCATACAAATACTCTATATGATAGGTTAAAGTTCGGGAGGGATTATATATTGGAGGTAGAATCTATAATAGTATTATGGTTATATAAATGACATAACCTAAAGTCATTTATGTGCTTTCATTATCATATTTGCTTTCTAACAAAGCGAAATCTAGAAAGAAATAGTTTTTTTTAGTGACAAAGATATTTAAATATAAATTGGAAAAAATATTCCTTAACGAAGAAAAAGAAGTGCCCTTCTAGCTTTTTAACATGTAGATCAGAAAATCCAAGAAAAGCATAAGTGAAAGTATAATAAAATGGTGCCTTTTTTTAGTTTAGCAATACCACTTTGATTCACCTATGTTGCCAATAGATTTGCCATATCTCCTTTAACCTTAACTTAGCCCCATGGTTTTAGGCACTAATACCGCCCTCACTATTTTCATATGCCCCTTTCTCCCCTCTTTCTAGCATACAAACCTTTTAAAACGGATCCGAGAAAGATAAACGAAAAATAACTTAAACACCAACATGCAAAGTTACGTGATGAGTATAATATATGATAATGCCCACAGACATACATGAATCTAGGAGTGGGTTGAGGTTTGTTCCAGTCCACCTTATATTCTAATAAAAATAATATGAAAAATTCTACATTTGCTAAACTCTCCTCCTGGAACGATTCCCTGAATAGTAATTACATCTTGTGCAATTCTAATCCTGAAACTGAAACCCAACTTTAGACCAACTGCAACTTCAATAATCTCGTCCTCAACATATCCTTCATTGGGCTCGTATTCCCTATGATAATTGTAGTATCCATCATTGGCTTACTTGGTCCTCTCCAGGTCACCACCAAGTCCGTAAATCCATCATTACTGCTTTTATCTACTTCACTTGGCGGAACATAAATAATCTGATTTTCAATAACAAGGAACAATGATGATATCTCCTCGGCCAATATCCTCAGCAAATTGCTTCCTTGATGATTGAGTCTCTCCTCGCTCTCTTGAACTTAGATCTTTCTACTTTGTACCCCCTCTCACCCCCTTCTTAAACTTGGATCTTTCTTTCTGATTTGTCGATGTTGATCAGTGGATCATTGTAACCTCCCCTATTTTCTTTCTAATATACGTACATTTTTTATAAAAAAAACCTTAATATTCCACGTTTTAACATTATTTTCATTAAATCTTTTTTTCTTCTTCTTTCAATTTGTTTAATCACTATTTTTTTCTACTCTAAAAATAACACTAATTTATCAAAAAACTTATAACTATTTTCTTCTTTTTTTTAAAAAATATTTTTTTAGCCTACCCATATTTTGGATCCATGATCCGTCTCTATCCACCGAGAGAGATTGTATCATCGATGAGTATAATGGTTATGTCCGCGGAGAGATATTACATTATCGATGAGTGTTTCAGATTATAAATATTATGGAATGATATCGAGATGATTTAGCTAGAACATAATGAATCATTATATAAAACTAAATCATGTTAGAAACCTTGAACGTCATAGTCGCACACGACCGACTCCTGCTACTCATGAAGCGTGTAATTTCATAAACAATGTACTTGGATACAAATCACACCAACCCTCGCCATATATAATTGTAATTGAGATCCATAACTATATTTTCTTTGCGCCACCCCATTTGGGGTGATCGCCCTAGCCGAGATGGTCTGTGTGAAAACAACGGAATTATAGTTACTATTTTTGTATCCGACTATTCTCAATGACTTGGAGGATACACGTCCGGTGAACCTGCACACACAAGTTCACGGGTTCCATTCAAACGCATATGCTAGACTCACGTATTGTGTTTTATCGATACGAAACAACTTATTATAACATCTCATTAAAAGTTGAAATCCTTTCAATCACTCTTTTCAAATGAAGAACAAACGCATCAACAAACAAAAACACTCACCATTTTATCCGGCAAAGAACCCAACACATGGCAACATACAACACTAATTTCCAATAATTTGGTTTTAATATGGACCCATTATTGGTCACCACTTGAATTACTTATTTATTACAAATACAGTTAAAAAATAACCGATTTACCTTTCTAGCTAGCTAGTAGCTAGCCTCTCTTGCTATAAATATACTGTATGTAAACCACAGTTTTCAAACCCTAGCTACTTTAGCTTCACATCCAAACCCTTAATCCTCATACACCATTCACTAAACTCAAAGATGTCATCTTCATTCTATGATCACACCGGTGAAGAACACGAGATCCATTTCCTTAGATCTTGTTTCATGTGCAATAAGTCACTGGAACTCAACCACGACATCTACATGTACAGGTCAGCAAACCCTAAATCAATCTTATGTAAAGCTCTTAAATCTGTGATCAAATTAACTTATAGTTAATTTGTAGGGGTAATACGCCGTTTTGCAGCGAGGATTGCAGGAACAAACAGATAGAAATGGATGATCATTCAAAGAAGAAGAAGAGTTGGAATACGCGAAAAAGAGTTGCAGAGACTGTTGAGAAATCGAATGCGAACAAGAAGTAGTGTTTTTTGATTATGTAATTATTACATGTTAGTACGTACTCTTTGCATTAACTTTAGCTGATAGCTTTCAGGTGCACATGGAGTGTCGTCTACTTTTTTTCAAGGGTTTGAAACAAAAGTACAGTGTGCGACAAAATGATCGGTGATTTTACTCACGATTGAAAATGATATATTGTCGTCGTCGTGTTCTGGACAAAAATCATTAGTGAATTATTATGTTTGTTTTGAATTCCATGAGCTAACTATAGTTGTGTTTTTTAACCAAAAAAAAAAAAAACTATTTCGATACATCGATAATCTTTGGTTAAACTCAAAATTAAAAGGTAAAATACAATTGTTTGTTGGTTATGTAAGTATTTGAATTGTGTCCTTGCTAGATAGAACAAAAGTAATCGAGAAAATGGTTTGCTAAGTGAGGAAACGAATAAAGATTATAAAACCTAGGTATGCATAGGTGTTGATTTTTATATCCGGGAGGTTTATCGACGTCGAAATCCTAAACCAGTTGGTAATAAAGAAATAAATAAATAAATAATAAAGTTGGATGTCCTTCGTATTGAAGGACGAGTGTCAAAGAAAACAGTGTTGATAAATTCAAGTATGAAAAATAATAAGCTTTGTGACGGTCAAAGCAAAAGGGAATTATTACCACAATTTAAAGGAGTTTTAGGTAGGATTGGAACTGGACCGAAACTAAGTCGAACCGGATCAGAATAATCTTGTTAGACTGGAATTAGACCGAATATTTAGATTCGGTTTAAGTCCATACTGGTCCGGATTGATTATCCAAACTTTTAAGGGTCCAATCGTGGGCTCAAAAAGTCAATTTTTTTATATTATAAAACTTGGTCCAATCAACCGACCTAGACCGGAATATTCAGTCCTGAACCTTTGAACCACCCTAGTTTTAGGTATAGGTCTATTGATCCTAATTTTGTCTATGTTCACAGTACTTAGAAGTTAGAAGGAAACGAAGACAGTCATGTGGAAGTTGTTTCAGCCTTAGATAATCCATCTTTGACATTTGTGTCTCATGAAGATCTCCTAGTAGAGGCTAGGGCTGTTCAGTCAAAACTGGACCGGAATGCTCGTGTTGGACCAGATCTAGACGGAATATTCAGGTCCAATTTGGGGCCCAAAAAGAATTGGTTCACATGTCCAAACCGATTTGAACCAAACCTGAATATTCAGCCTAGTTCTGATCAAACAAGAACATCCCGATCCAAGTCCGGTTCCTAGATTGATGAACAGCCTTAGTAGGAGCAGGCAGTTTTGGGATTGTGTATAGAGCCAATGCTTGTTCTCTTAAGAATTTGAAGGTAGGGATATATTGCATGCATAAACTGAAACCATTGCATATCTCTCTTACTAAATGCATGATTTAATAGCAATAACCGATACTCCCAAACCTGGTTTCAACATTAAAGAGGAAGATTCAATGAACAAATGATAACACCAGCAAGAGTATAGCTACTGTCAGTGCCTACACTATCAAATAACATAAATTAATGTCCAAGTTAAAATTTTGAAACAAGAAAAAGATAAAATTAGCAAAAGGGAAAGGGAAAAAAATCTATCAGAAGATGGAAAAAGGGTGGTGAATGTACAGCACAGTTTTTTCTAAACTGTTCTTGATCTATTCAAGAAAAGCTTTTATCCAGCATTCAAAAAGTGACCTGACATAGGTCCATCCTAACGTTAGATGCTTCATATCTATGCTTGATGAACAAAGCTAATGGCAATGGTGATCTCAATAAATTCTTAGGTCCCAAAATCAAATCTTCAAGGCTTGTGAATCTTGAATCCAAACACTCTTGCTTCATACTTCTTTGGTGGCTTGCGTGGCTTCGCATAATGCATCTTAAACAGATGAGGAAATGTAGTTCCGAAATATGATCCGTCTAGACCTTTACTCAAGTTAAGGAGATCTTTTTAAACAAGTGAAGATAAAAATGAACAGTTAAACTGACCAAAAAACACAAAAAATTTCAAATTATTCATTACCATATAGTGAAATGAATGTTTATTAAAACACCTGTGACCTGCTTCATTTTATCCTAATACTAGAGCTTTTGCACTCGATTCAGTGAAAAACAAAAGACATATATTAGTCTATAAGTAACGGTACATCTTTTGCTTACATTCTTACAATGATCGTGTAGTTTTAAGTGACACTACAGGACTAAGAAATATAAATTTATACAAAGCTATGTAAAAGATAGGAATTGGACGAGGAGGATACCAGTTTTGTGTTTTGATGTAGGCTGGAAGATGTTTTCACATTTAGGGCAGTAAAGCTTGACATTGCCAGTTTTTCGAATGTCCGACTGTCCCATCGGCAGGCATGACTGCCCAGCGCATAAGACTCTAGGGCATCTCCCAAATTCAAAGTGTTTAAACTTCTGATACTGCAGAATAAAAATTAGAACAATATTAATGGAGTAAACAAATCAAGTATACTGCTGCTGTTATACTGCTGGTAGAGATTAAAACACAGATAAAGACGGACGAATATCACATTACCAAAATAAACATAAAAAGACTGAAGAGTAACACATTACCAGAAAAACAGATAAAGGCTGAAGAGTAAGACATTACCATTGTAAACAGCCCCTGGTCTGTCAAGATGTAGCGAGCATGAATCATACCGTACAACTTCTTAGCTGAAGACTCAACCAATTTATGTTCATCTTCCGTGAACTCTTCATCTAATCAATAAGTAGAGCAAATCAATAAGTAGAGCAAATCATGTACACTGTATCGATGTAGCTATAAGGCAAGGTCCAAAAGTGATTAACTATTGAGATATTATTGGAGTGTCCAAAATATATGGTTTCCGCTAATTCCAGCAAGTATAAGGAATTGCTAGTTATCTAGAAAAAACTGCAGTAGCTAATAGTGTATGTATATTTTCTCAGGGGTTACTATTTTTCTATGATACATTCTTCAGATATACAGAAATTTGGAAAAACAATGTAAGTTACATAATTTGGATTATTAGGTGTTCGTGGGAAAACCGAAAACTAAGACAATGCTTACCACGATAATATTCAATATCCAAAATTAGCTCAAGAGCATATTTATAATAAGGAACTTTATAGTTTAAGCCACAGAGGTTGAAATCATCTCGGATGTAATCTTTGTCGACTTCACAAAAAAATTCATTTCCTTGTAAATTACAAAAACATCCAATCCATGTGGTGCCAAGACTATCAGAAGAGACATCCGAATCTGTAGAAAAAAATTCTGCAGCAAAAGGCAACACGAAAAAATATAAGAAATTGTAAGCGGTATACAACAACTCATATATCACAAGCTAGACAACAGCTAAGCATACTTGGAAACAGATAACAGACATAGTCTTGACAAGCAAAGCTACACTCTACCCTGGATATAAACAACATAAAACTACGAAATCCTTTTTATCAGTCTCTACAGAAGTCTTGCATGCTAGAACAAATTTATGGCTCTTCAGATTTCCATATAAGCATTTAAAGCACTACTGTTTTCTTCTTTTTTTCCAATCAAGATAGTCCCAAAAGTTCTTCCAAGATAAGAAACAACGGGTATACCAAAAAGTTCTATGCATTGTTTTTTTTCTTCCTTAAAAACCAAACAGGGAAATCAGGTTAATCAGGGAAACCTAGGCATACGCCGCAAACCCTAAAATCAAGTCTCTATCACAATCCCCCTTCCCCTTCATGATCACACCATTAACTTTCGTCAATCTCTTTTTTTTATAGTTAATCCAAGTCTTTCCATTAAGAAAGGGAACAAAAATACTATATGGAAAATACTCAGGGGGACCTAGATAAAGTTTATGACAACCGAAGATGACCAACATGGCCATGGTAAAAATAGCATACAAGAAAGATGGAGCGCCGTCATTCAAGCAGCAATAGCACTTGCAAAAATTAATTCATTCATCTTTTGCACCCAGGACAAGAATGTTCAAGAACTCGTAAATCACAAAAGCACACCTCAAGTGACCCAACCAATATAAACTAGGGAGGTCAAATGAACATTCTTATTAAGGAACTCCAACCGAAATCTTAGAGAAAATGTCTCTGAAGCACACTTCATATCCTAACTCCTAAGGCAAAATATACTGAAGTGCTAAAATACTACTTCATGACAAAAAAAACCAAAGAAACTAATAAAACAAAAAGATGAATATGCTCGCAGAAGACTTTTCAAGTCTATTGAGTAACGAAACCATACATGTAACAAGTCAACTCCTCAAATTTCAAATACAAGTTTTCACTGTCCTGTTTTCTGTTAGCACCTTCCAACACACAATGATGAAAGAATCGTGAAGGTCCTCTTAATCAAACGCAAATGCAAGGCAATGAGTCACCTAAAGGTGAATTTAATCATAAGAGAAGTGCTTATATAAAAAGTGCTTATAATGACAGCTTCTCACTAACCATTAACGAAACACAGCTGAGCGTCGGAGTCGGAATCAAGCACAAAGATAGGAATTCTAGTTGGCGATGACGCCACCTTTACCTTCATTTCTTTGGCAAAAAAATCGCTCGACTTCGACGGCAACGTGGACTTGAGATGCTTGTCAAGAGCATCATTGAACCGTTTCCAACCTACAGAACCAACCTTCAACCTGGAAGATCTTCCTCTCTTTTTCATGATGTACTGTAAATTGACCGCCTAATTCAAAAAATAATCGAGAGAAGTAAAAAAACTCAAGTTTGTAGTGGCCTGGAATCGAATCGATACGTCCGTTTCAAAAAACAAGAGTGAAATTTGAAGGTGGTGAGATGGAGGGTGAATCTGTAAGCATCGTGGAGATCGAAGTCGAGATATGGAGGCGATAAATCGAGAATAGATATTTTAGGGTTTTTTGTACGGTTATAGGAGAGTGTAAAGAACCGCCTGTCTTTGTGTCTGTCGTCCCACTCCCACCACCCCTGCGGCCCTGCCTCTCCTTCGCCTTCGCCTCCCCCGGTGAAATCTTCTATTATATCAGGTTTATTTCTGGGGCAAATTATAGAAAACCGCCGTTGTTTCAATAATTACCGGAATTCACTCTTAATAAGGCTTCGTTAATAAAATACCACTTCCACCCATTTCCGTTCAGATTTTCTTTAAAAAGTGTTACTTTTGAATATTTACTAAATTTTATTCCAATCTATGTACCATTAAAGAAATCGAAACCACACAGAATGATTTTTTAAAAAAATTTAGAAAAAATCAAAATTACAAAGGAAAAAAAATTCAATAGAGAAATTTTTGGGAAAAAAAGAAGAGAAAAACTCAAAAAAAAGGTTTACTTTCGATTTTTTAATAGGTTTGTGGTTTTGGGAGAAAATTATTTAAAATTTATACACTTTAACGAAAATATGGACGGAAATGGGTGTATGTGGTATTTTACTAACGAATGTCTTGGGTGTATGTGGTATTTTGCTAACGAATGTCTTATTAAGAGTGGTTTACGGCATTTAATAAAATAATGGATGTTTAGTTACAAATTATCCTATTTAATGGACGGTTTTCTATTACATGTTATAAATTTTACAAGGAAAATAAATTAGATTTTGGTTGGTAAATTGAGAAATTAGCTTACGGGGATATATTTTTTAAAAAATAAATGTTTATTTAAGTAAAATAACAAAGTTGATATTACAAGACGTCAATATTAAATTTACGTGATTCCTATTCATCCAAACAAATCACGACAATTTACTAGCATAACGAATGAGACTACCGGACGTAGTGGGAATGGGGCTCCCGGGCGTAGTGGATTTGCACCTCCAATCCCATTAGAAGTGTGCCCAGGAGCCCTATTAGGTGTGCCCAACGCTCCACTGTAACGTAAAGTTTAAGCATTGCGCCAATGGGAAGGAAATGGGTGTACAATTACCCGATCCAACCGATCAACCGACCCGAATTCATGGGTGAGAACCCGGAAAATTCCGGGTGATGGGCGGTTGACGGGTGGTGGGGTGGGTATGGGTGGAGGTACAACCATCCGCCCACCCGACTTGCATCACCCGTATGAAATATTAAAAGTAAATAAATATATCCTAAATGTTGTCATCATGCCTCAACCCCTAAATTTGTAAAAGACTTATAAGCCCGCAAAGTGCAGTCACATCCCCTTACCACTTCCCCAATCTCGATTTTTTATATCAATCTCTACAACTTTCACCATACCTCAGTCCGCCGTTGGCGAGCCACACACTCTCTTCGTTGCTCAGTTACTTACCGCTCCTGCAATTACTCACTTCAGTGCTCACTTGTTTCTCTCGTCGGGTAATCTTCACTTGGTAGTGGTTCTCTTCATCCTCCCATCAAGTCTATATTTGATTTTGGAGTATGATTTGAAGATATATTTGACTTTGGATTCTCTTCTAAAATATGTAATATCATATGATTCATACATCTTAGTTTTTACCCTGTTTTAGTTTGATAATTTTGGATTAAGGCATCAGATAGTTTTATTTGGATTTGAATTATGCTCGATTCACAAATTATTGATGTTATATTAGAGGACGTTGATGTGGAAGATTCTGCCATGAAATCTTATAATACGTTCAAATTTAATTCATTTTAAATTTGATGATCTAATTATTATTTTTTAATTCTTTGTATTATTTTAGGTTGTTGAAGTGGGTCGTTACATTGAGCTTTAAAGGAGTCTGATTCTAATACATGTTGATTTAGTAATTTACGTTTGTTGCATGCAAAAATTTTTGCGTTTATTTGCATCGTGTTCTATTAATTAGAATTCATTTCGGCGTTGGTTTGTAATGTTGGATAAATATTAAGTGAATTTGTAGATTTATATTTGTGCTACTTTAAAATATAAAATTACTTTATGTTTTTAATTTTATAAAACGGAAAGATATACGACACAATACACACCCGGTTATTTCACCCGAACCACCTAAACACCCGGTGGGTGATCGGTGGGTGGGTGGCGGGTGAATTGTTAGGCGGGTGGTGGGTGGGATGGGTGAGAGTTTAAGTAAGGTGGGCGGTTGGTGGAAGTAGAACTTTCACCCATAAACGGATAAACCGACCAATTTTCATTCCTAGTTCCAAAGGTCATAATTTTAGTTGTTTAATTCAAACGTTGGATTTTATAATCGTTGGAGGATTGGAATTATACATACATGTCAATTCAAGACACTATTCACAACTCACATCCGACTTTCTCTAAAGATGACGTCATACTCCGAAGAGGCCAATGTTGAATTCGACGATAAAAGCATAATTATCTCGTTTGACGGGGAAAAAAAAACATTGATCCGGATAAACTTGTCACGCTTCTCCAAGTAAATTTACTGTTTCATGTAACGGGAATATTGTTATATCCTTTCTCATTTTAGTTTTGAACATTTTATAACAAAGAACCGAAATTGTAAAATTAATATTTATTTCAAGTTACTTAGGATCTTGTGGAATATTCTCGTGATATTGGTAACGATTTTTAGTTAAAGTTTGAGTTGTACGGATATTTTCATGATAGAGATAACATAATTAGTGGGTTGGGCTCGATTTGTGGCGAACTTAATTAATATCGTGTTTGGCACAAACAAACTGTGGTTGGATAGACGGGGGTTCCATATCTTTCATTTGGCATGTGATAGACATGGAGCACCTATAAAGGAGAAATATATTGATTCCAATCATGTGCCAAGTACTAGCCGAAAAAAAAAGTCGAAGAAATGTGGGTGTAAGTTTGAACTCGAGGGGACAAAAGTTGAAGGCAAAATAGACATTGAAGGTTGTATGTGGAGTGCACAACCACATAATTTTTGTGGTGCTAAAGGATCGTGCATATGTCAAACGTTTGACTCCTCAAAATATTGAAGTGTGGGGCGTGAAGGGGTCGGGTTGAAACTGAGACATACTTTAAAATTCATACAATTAGACAACTCCGTCAATGTTACAACCATCCGGAAAATATACAATACCAGCTTGAAGATGAGGATGAAACAAGCCGAAGAAAAAAGGTCATTACAACAAGCACTTCATAAGTTAAGGGAATGCATATACTATGTGAATGCAAGGAGATGTCCGAACTCCAATGAGGTGGTCATTTTTTATCTCACATCCCGACTCTAAGCATTTGCTCAGCATGTTTTCTTTTGTTATTTCCATGAACTCGACGCATAAGACCAATGATTATGTATTCTTTCTTCACTTCGTTTCATACACATCTCTTTTTCCGTACATGACTTGTAGTTAATCCTTCATTTGTATAATTTGTAGATACAATATGCCGATGTTGGAGATCATTGGCATCACAAACACAAATAAAACATTTGTAATTGATTTTGTACTCATGACACACGAAAATAGAGATCAAATGCTAGTTATGAACGACGTTTGGCATAAATGGTATAAAATTATATTTAAAAATAAATAAAAATTTACTATATTTTTAAATTTCTAGACTCTTAAAAAATTTAAAATTTGTTTTAAATTTAATTTTATATATTTTATTTTAAATTGAAAATAATTTTTTATTTATTTTGATACATCAAATAAAAATTATCTTTAATTCAAAAAATAAAAGTTATATATAAAAATCTAATCCTAGCACAAAGAGGAAAAAACCCTTTTTTCCCCGTAGAAAGAGAGAGCATAATATTACTTCTTTACTATAAATTTGAGAGAGCATAATATTACTTCTTCACTATAAATTGTTTTGCCCTGTAGAAAGAGAGAGCATAATAAAAATTTACAATGGGTTTGGTTAGTTTGGTGGATCTAGAAATAAGGAGTTCACTAGTGTATTACCATGTGCACTGCACGGAGTGTGATTTAATATTTATTCTAAATATTTAAATAAAAATGACTTTTTTAGAGCATAATATTACTTCTTCACTATAAATTTAATTATCTTTTATTATACATATAATACGGTAACAAATTCAAGTTATATTTATATAATATAAAACAAATTTTGTCAAAAATTATAATTATAATTTAAATAGTGACGGAAAAGATTATCAGATTTTATTTACGGATTAACAAACTATTAAAATTTGAATATCAAAATTATTGATCTTTGAAATATTAGATATTATTTACTGAATTATTAAGATTTGAATTTGTAAATATCAAAATTAATAATTTATAAAAATAACTTTTTAAAATATTTATAATAACTGCGTGAATTGTGACGTTGATACGTGGCAAATAAGGTCTCTCATTTAATACATATAAGCCTTTAATACATGTAAGATAAGATGGTTGTGGCCACCGATCAACAAAAAGATTGGATATCTAAGCAGTTTCTTCCGAGGAACTCCCAAACAAGCAAGCATCCACGAAGGACAAAAACTGTAATAGTGTATTATGATATGCTCCTAGGGCTGCTGTGGTATATAATCATAATTTTCAACGGATAATGTCATTAAACTATAATGTACGTGATACACAAAAACTGGAAGAAAAAAATAAACAAAAAAGAAGCCCATAATACACATATAAAGAAACCCTGTCAATGTGCACCTAGAGATAGAGACTGTTTCACTAGCTTACTAATTACTAGCATTATAATTTTTGTTTGTGTACCCTATAGCTTTTACATTCTCATTCTAAAATGCAATAATCTGAACTTCACAACACACTCAACCCAAACTCTTACCGGTTCCATGACTTTCTACAATTAACATGAGTCGACCAACCCAAACCGCGGGTCCCATTTGTAGACGAATTCGTCGCCAACCTCTTAAACCTCTTCCAATCGGTCAAAACCGAGCCCAAATCCTTCACCTTCGCGTTTATATAACGACAACAATTAGCATGAACCGTGACCACCTCACAAATGTCCTTACTATCCTGGCAAAACCCGCTGAAATATCGTGTGTTGAGAAACAACGTGGAGATATTCAGCGAACCCACATCACCCTTGCGGACCATGGCTTGTAACACGTCTTGCTCTTTCTTACCGGAGGATTTATGGCGCATTGCGTACCATTTTTCAAAGAGTGAAATGGTTCGGTTGTTTGATTGGACCCGGTAGAACCCGGTGTTGATTGGGTTTAGGGTGGATCTTGGGTTACCGTTGAATGAGTCTGTGCTGAACTCGATGTCGTTGGTGAGATTTGATGTGTCTAGTCTTGTGAATGGATTTCTCAGCCACATCACATCTGTGTCCTGTTACAAAATATTTATAGAAAGGATATTATGAGTAGGATGTGTTTAGGTAAGAGTGAAAGAGTTTTTCAAAGTTTGTACTTACGAAGCTACATAGAATCCTGACACGTTGTAAAAGTATTTGGAAGTTAATGTATATTAGGGTTAGACGTGTTCATCCAACTGATCTAATAATTTCTTTGTCATGAAGGACGAGGAATGCACTCATCTTACTAGATGTAACAAGACCGGATAACCGTATCAACCAATTAAAAACTAGTCCGTAGTAAGCATAATCAACAACTGATTTCTCTAAAACATGAAAATCATAACTGTTTCTTTTAAAACTAATTTGTTTGATCAAACCCGTTTGAATGAAATGGAGGAACCAAAAAATCTTTAATAACGTTCGGTTTTGTCGAGTAGATTTTTGTGAAGTTTTATAAATCTAATTTTTAATGCGGAAAAAAAAATTTGGTAAAGGATATTTTTTAGATTTACAAAATTTAGGGGAACAATTATAAAATTTATCCCATATTTTAAATATTCAACTCTTTTGATAATTTGATAATAAAAATCTACCTAAAAAGTTAGATTTTCATTAGGATTTCAAATTCTTATTACTATTTTCAATAAAATCTTCAAATACCTACTCACCTACCCAAAAAAGCTCAAACTATTTAAACAACTCAACTAACCAAATACGGCCTTAATTGGATAAGTAGGAAGAAGTTCTAAATTCTAATTATTTGAATGTATGCATCAGTTGTAACGCATTGTTCATTTATGTTGTTCGTTGTAAATCTAACCAATGCTAATCACTTACATCGATGTTCATTTTATAACCCTAAACCACATTGTAGGGAATTCAAACCAGTTTTAAATTTAAGTCAGAAAATCTAGTCAATAGATCATAATTATTATTTCGACCACTTTTTTTTCCATATTTTTTAATAAGTGGGAACTGCCTACAATATACACTCTTGATAAAATCCGTCAGTTTAAAGATTGCTTAATCACATCATTGGATAGAAAATCATAAAATTAAAAAAAATGTAACCTAACCTACTTTTAAATGTTTTCGGTGAAAATAACAAAACAAAGCGTGTTTGGTTCATCAATCCAAATGGTAAAATTTTGAAATATTAAATGCTTTTGGTGGAAAATAGCAAAACAAAGCGCCAGTGTTCTGTGTTCATCAATCCAAATGGAAAAAATTGAAAAATTATAAACCAAGAATGGAAGCTTGCAGAGGTCTTGCACTTTAGGGACATTTCGGGCATAGATGAAAATCGCACGCAATTGACATGAAAAACGAACCCCAAAAAAACTAGCAGCAAAGAAGATGATTTTCCTCAACTGAATGAATCAAAACAGACTAATCTCTAAGCGAAGATAAAGGGAAAAATATCATTAAATAAAACAATTAATAACAAAAAATTAAAAGAAAAGAAGCACCGTACCGTGAAGATGAAACTGTATCCCTTTCTGAGAACTGTGAGGAGGAAGAACGTTCGTCTCCACATGAAATCGATAAACCCCTTCGACATGTAAACCTGTTCTCCGGTCGAATCAGGACCGTCGATTTCAATTCCAGCTTGATTCGCAGTTAACAGATGACAATGAAGCCCCCTAAACACGCATCTCTCGTACGCCGTCTGATCAGCCGCCACGATCAACAAGTGGTTGATCAACGACCTAGTATCTTCGCCGAGCCAGAAGCTCTCGAGGAAGAGATCGAACATATTCGCCGCTTGATCATCGTCGTTTCGTTCAACGTACGCCTTGTTGATAACAGCGATGATAACCGTTTTGTTGTTTCCGGCAGATAACTTCTCCAACTTCGCTGATAAATCGTCGACCGTCGCGATCTTCTCTGATTTCGGTTCTGAGATCTGTAACAGAATGCAATGAGGTTTTTTTAGCGATGAACTAATTACTGTAATTGATAAAAAAAGAGGAAAGTTAGTAAGTACTTACGGGAATAGTAGGACAGGAGAAGATGGAATAGTCTTTTGGAGCGAAGGAGGATAGGACGAAGATGAGTGAAAGGAGGATGGAGATGACGGTGAGATTTCCGATTAAGCTTTTGGAGGAGTTGAAGATCTCCATCTATTGACGATGGAATTTGCAGAGATTAGAGGATAGAAGCAAAGAGAGTGCAATGTAGGGTTTGTGATAGAGAATTAGAAGAAGAGCAAGGAGTTTGATAGAGTGCGCATGGGAGGGAGAGTCGTTCGTTGCGACTTGTGAGGGAGAGACTAGAATTAAGATATTAATACACTTTTTCCTTTTCTTATTTTTTTAAAATAAATTTGTGATTAGATAATTATTCAAATTAATTTTTCGATTTTTTTAAATAAACTTAATTTTAGATTTTTTTTGTAAGAGTTGTTTTAAAAACAGAAAAAATTAATCGATCAAAATCAAAACATATTAATTTCATAAATTAGTTAAAAATATCTAAATAATTTTATTTTAAAATCACAATATAATTACAATATGATTTTATTTTAAAAGATATTTTAATAATTGTGTAAATTATTTGATATTTATCTATCTATATATGTTAGCTAAATCTTTTTAATAAATTATAATTAAACCATATAACTTTTTTACTAAAGTCTACCAAATTTTTTAAAAAATTGTTTACATGGCTGGGAAAAAAATCATGTTAATTTTTTTGATGTGATCGAATTACAATGTTTAAAAACAATACGCTATCCAATCTTGCCCCACAATTTTCGTTTAATAAAGCTTATAAATTAATCTTTACTTTTTTGAAAAATAGTCCCAATAAAATTGTTTTACGAATATACAAATCATAGATATTAACAAAAGTAAAATACTTCGTCGATATAATCAAATATGTCAATTTATAAATTTGTTAAAACATATAGAGATGTCATATTAATTGTTATGAAAAGTTAAAATAAGTAGATATATCAAAATAACCATTTTTTTTTACAGTTTCTAAGTATTAATAATTTTTTAAGAAAATCCCGCACAAAATACGTGTATTATACTAGTTTAGCCGTAATAAACATTACAATTTATATTTGTATCTTGTCCCATAATTTTCATTTACAGTATATTATATTCAAGTGTTAACAAAAGTCAATATGTTCGGGTTATAAAGTGTAATTTTGGTTTTTAGAAAATAGGATGTCCAATGGACACATAGTAGAACCCACTTTGACAATTTTTGATATACCAAGGTGAGTTGATAAATGAACAAGAATAAGTACCATACTAGTGTATTGTCCGTGCCTTGCACGGAATTTAATAAAAATATTATTTGTTATTAATGCCAAAAAAACGTAATCTTACGTCGATTTAAACAACTAATTAGTTAGCCTAAATTATTTTGATTTTCCTTGAAGATACGACGTGTAGATAAGAAGTTGATTGGTTAAAATTTTTAAAAAAACACGTGGAAAAAATAAGAATAACTAAGATTTTAAATTTAATTAAAAAGTTTTAGAATGTTCATAAAATTTTATAAAAAATATTATGGTAAAATGATCACATATATATATATATATATATATAATTTTAAATACATGATCATACAATTTTTGCGTAACATTATGTTGGAATAACAATCAATCAGATAAGATAACCTTTTTTTAAAATACTACCATATGAATTGTGTTGTGATAATTGTGATATAAAAATCGATAATTTTGAGTTTATTGTTTTCATTATTAAAAAATAGTAGGAGTTATGAAAAGAAAAAAAATGATATCATGTAACAAAATAGATAACAAACTTCGATTGACTTTTTATATTTTAGAAATAATATATATTTAGAATTAAATTCAAAAAAAAGAAAGAAAGGTAACTACATAGAAAGTACAAATCGTTATATTTTTGGATTTATTTTGTAAAATATGTAATGAAATAAATACTAATTATGTAAAAAAAAAAATTGCCGTAGTTATTGCTTTGTTAGCTCATTTGAAATAAATACTAATTGTTTATAAATACCAAATTTTAAAAAAAAATCTTGATCAATTTCGTGATTTTAGGGTGAAAACTTTTAAATTATTTTTGAAATTTAAAATATATTTTTATTGGTTTACATAACAACTGTGTTATATTTCTTACTAATTCAATTTGACTGATAAGTAAGAAAATAATATATATATATATATATATATATATATATATATATATATATATATATATATATATATATATATATATATATATAGATTAATAGATATTAGGTAATTGTCATTATTTTCTAGTTGGTTAGGATTCAAACGGAATATTTTTAAACAATTGAAAATAATTATTAATTAGTTAGGAATTTTTCATTTATTTTCTTGTTAGTTAGGTAATTTTATTTATTTTTTAGTTATTACTAATCTAAAATATTGACTATTTTATATACTTAAATTAAAATTCTGAATTTAAAAACCTATATATTAAAAACTAATTAATTAATTTTGAAAAAATTATTTAAATTGCTAAGATATTGTTGGATTTAAAATTTTTGGATGGATTTAATTAATATTTGATGTTAATATTTTGTTAATCATTTTTTTTAATGAATTTACTTAATTAATATTTTGGTGGGTTGTGGTTAAATGCTAAAATGACACGTGGCTGTTAGTATTTTTCTGCGTGACACGTGGCAAGAATTGTTACTCCTATAATATATATAAGATTATACATGAGAAGAAAAGAATAGTAAAAACTTTGTATCAATGATGTATACAAACATTACAAAAAAAAATCATTCATCTCTTCTTAGGGTAGAATAAATACATGTTGAGCAACAACTGATAAACTCGTTTGTCATTAGTCATATCTTGATATTGAAAGGAGTTGGACAAATGGGAGTGTAATAACCCGAATTTTTATTTTCTGAGAGAGTTTTTGTAGCAGGTTTTCTTCGAGTTTTGGGATAGATGAGCGGATTTGGGATATAGTCGGACATATATTTAAGTGACAAATTGAAACAATTATTTTAGGAATTTAGTGATCATATTATATTTTATTTCGGTTTCTAGAAATATATTGAGGACTTTTTCGAGCGATATCAAGTTGAGGAAAAATATTGGAATTCATATAGACTCGTAAGGTTTTAGTGAACTTGTTAAACACCCTTTTCTAAACTCGTAACACTATTCCCGATGTTTTATTATTCATCATCCTCCGAAGCACAAACCCTACTTTCATTCCTCCTCCTGGAAACACTATTCATACATTCTCTTCCCATCATTGTTCACTACCGGAACCACCACCTAAACTTGCGAACCCTCACCATCTTGAGTCACCCCTACCAAACTCGAACTAGTCCACCCTCGTCGCTACCGGAGAAGACCGAAAACCGTCGTTGACTTTGAACCCTCGCTGATTTCGAAAAGATCCAAACAGTCCCGATGCCGAGTCCACCAGAGAGAAAACTTGAACCACCGAAGACGAGGAGTAGAACCGTCGCCGTTGTTGCCAACCGCCGAGGAGCCGCCATCTTCTCCGTCGAATCCTGAAAGCGCCGTCCAAGCATTGTCGGTCTCTTCGTCTTGAAAAATGAAGATTCTAGGAGATTGAAGGGGATTGTTTAATTTTCATGCCTTTCCTACCCTTACAATATATCTCAATAAACCTATACAAACACCCAAAATTAACAAAATATATCAATCCCTAATAATCTCCAATAATCACAACAATCTCCATCCCCAAGAATCGAAAAAAAAGAATCCCAAAAATCCCCATCTGATACCAAACAGGCCTAAGGTGGGATTTTATGGTTTGGAGGCATCATGGCCACCGAGCCAAACACTCCTTATGTTCAATTAAAAAAAATAAAGAAAAAATAAAGAAATTAAAGCTAAATATAATTAATCGGATTTCACAGACATCTCTCATCTTCGTTCATCCTTGGCTCCAGCACAGGTATGGTCTCCTCCTTCACTCCCCTCGTCTCCTCCATCGCAAAGGGCTAGGGCTTTCTCCCCGCTCAATCGCAGAGGGCTAGGGCTTTCTCCTCCTCGATCGTCTCCTCGGTCTCTGCATCACTCATCTCCTCCGTCTCTGCATCTTCGCTCCTCTCCTCCGTCATTTCTCTTCCTCGGTCCATCGCCCGGGATAGGCAATTCTTAACATCCACAACCGATTCTCCAGGTTTGAAAAATTCGAACCAAGTTTGCCCAATTCACTACACATACGATCCAAGTAATCCAGGCCTACCAAGCTATTTAGCAACCTCATTTTGCTTCAAATTTGCAAGAGCTTTGTCTCAGTTTGATATGATTCTTGGTGCAGATTAAATTCTGAATATCTAACAGACAATAAGCTTATCATTATCAGTTAATATTCTCCAATTTACCCGAGAGATTAGTTCATCTTATCAACAATGGTTACACTAGTCTAGATTCTAATGAACTTTTTGACATGTAATCCTTCCAATTCAAAATCCCTAGCCCTCTGTGAGATTAATTCATCAGATGAAGAATTGCATTGCCCTGCGGTGGACCGAGGAGGAGAAACGAAGGAGAAGGAAGCCCTAGCCCTCTGCCAAGAAGGGGACGAGCGATCCAGAGTCGAAGGAGAAGAGTATTGCCCCTGTAAAATCAGATTAATTGTATTTTTTTTCTTTTTTTTAATTGCATCATGAGGAGTAAAAAACTTAGGGATACCACCCGGACTTTAAAAAATTCTTGGGCAAAATTCGGAATACCTCAAATCACAGGGGTATTATCCGAAATTTTCCTATATTTTCCTATATTTTCTTAATATCATTAATATATTTGATAACATATTTAATGGATTCAAACTAGGTGTAATAATGTGTCAAAAAGATGTTTTAGTTATTTGATTAATATTTTCTTGAGTAACAAAACTAAATTTTATAACGATACGGTAAATTCTAATGTGACTTAACATGAGTATGACAAGTGAAAAAATTTGAGGTGACTTAACGTGGAACAATAAATGGGCTTAAACACTTCTACTTTAATATTATATAGTAGATTTTAAATTTTTATGGGATGTCGTGGGGGTATGAACCCATGTACTTTCAAGTTTAGTGTTGACATATAGTGTTTGAGATCAAATTTGTATTCGCTGAAAACAATAATTTAGAGAATACATGGATTGAAGATTTCGTAAGATTTTAGACGGGATATCATCCTTCATTATCTAGAGTTTTTACGTCTAATATATCATTTCTTTTGCTTCAATCTTCTTATGTATATTCAAATGGTTGATCTCTTATAAGTGTGAGATTTTAGTACACGAACAATAACCCTAAATTTGGGTGTCCATTTTTAAACAAGAAAAATAGGACGAGGGGAGAAAGGGTAATAAAGTAAAGGAAGATAACAAGTGGGTGGAGGTGATGGACACCAAAGAGAGTAAAGCTATACAAATTTGGGTTGGCCTGGAAGAAAAAAAAGTGTATGGGCAGTTAGTTTGACATGTTCGAGGCTGACCCGATCCATTTTTAAACGAAACGAATATGTGTATATATATGTTTTGGCCCATGGGTCAGCTCGACCCATATGTGTGTGTGTAAAATTTAGCTTGTTTTTAGTGTCACTTACTTTGATTTTTCATATTGAGTATTTTATCGAGTTATACTCACTTGTAATTAAAGATCAATTGGATAATTTGACTGCAAGTGTACTTGTTGATGTTCACGTATTTGGATTGTTTTCTTTTCGTGTTGATTGATGTTGCACTCGTTGGTAATGTGTTATGCGGATATAATTGGATTGAAATTTTGTTCTAAATACATTATATTACTTGGTTTGTATGATAAGACCAAGAGAAAAAACGCACAGTCAGGTACATTTAAGTTGAACCCTCCCCGAGCTCGCTTTTATACAAGTCTAAAAAAGGGCAATTGTTGATGGGTGTTAAGCCAATCATTTGCGAAAATACAATTAGCATTTGACCAATCTCTTTGGTGGACAACAAATAGAGAATCCATTTGTTTACGTATGACTTCTACTCGAATAACTTTGTTTTGAGCCAATCCTTTGAAAACATAATGGGTATTTGGAACGAAGTGTTGGTAAGGAAGGATTTTTATGAGATAGATGTGAAGGTTTTTCAAAATACATCTAGTATCATTTGATGCACTGATGCATTGGTTTGACATTATGATAAGAATGATGAGTATACTATATTTTTTTGATACAAGGTAAGCGAAGTAGGTGAATCAGTTTCTAGAAACTAATCGACCTACGGTATCCTTTTCGGATGAGAAGAACCACATTATCAGGGATAACATCGTCATCTTCTTGCGCTGAGTGACATTGCATGGCTAGTTTGTCTGCCCTCATGTTGACTTCTCTAAAGATATGCCTGATGCTTGAATATGGGATGCTCGCGGTCATGGCGGAAATATCGGAGATGATCATGCATGTCCCTCTCCCAAGATGAGTATACTATTAATTATGAATATCACGAAGCTTTGAATGACAAGTTATCCTCAAAATATTGATGTTTTGGTGGATTATTCTCACATGGTGATGTTGTGGGTGAATATATGGAAGGTTAGTGTAATTCTTCACCTCATAGAATCCTTTTTGAAGTTGTGTAGGAGTATTTTTCCATGAAAGGCCAATATCTTTTATCGTCACGGTGCAACATATCCTATATGCTTTGTGTGTTGTCGGGTTGAGGATGTGATGCATGCCTTATATGAGTGTCGGTTTCCAAGAGTAATCTGGTCTCATGTCCCACGTTTACCCAAATTGAATTATAGTCATCGTGGTTTATTAGGAGAATTTGAGAGCATAATTGAGTCTAAACCTTTACATGTTGTTTCTAATTGGATGACAATGTTACTGAGTAAAATATGAAATATATGGCTTTTTAATGGAGTTGTCAGATATGAGTTTGAGTTGTTGGAGAGACAAGTTTCATGGCAAGTTGATAATTTGAAATGGAGAAATTGTGCATAATGTTCAAGCATTTTTGGTTTGCCTTACTTTTCCAATTGGTGTAATTGGTGTAAGCCTTTCTAGGATTTATAAAGTTGAATTATGATGCCTCGGTAAGTGATACATGTGTGTGGGATTGGAGTGTATTTCTTGTTATGGAACGTTCCTTTTTCAAGGTTATGATTGATCATACTACCTCTCACTTGTGTAGTGTTTGAGGAGGAATGAACGCCGTATTGGTGTATTGGGAGATGTGCTTGCAAAGATAATTGACAACGGTATGAGCTTCGTAGCGATATATTTGAGCTGGCTTAATCGACGATGCAATGTTGTTGTTCATGTTTTTAGTAGGGGAAGCCCGATGACTGAATATATTTCGTCTTCCAACATTACCTGGCTATTTATGGTGTGTTTAGTAAAATAGTTGTGGCTTGATTACGGTTAAGGTTGTGGTTGTGGTTATAGTTTTAGTAAATGTTGTTTTGAGATTTATGGTTTATAAAAAAACCCGTATACATGTTTAGTTAAATGGTTCGGAATTATTTTTGATTTAAGTAAAGACCAAAATACCCCTATCACTTTGCCCTAAAATTTGTGCACTAGCCCAAGCACATTCAACACCGGTCTTCATGATCCTTCTCATAATAGGCAACACAAGTGCTTGCCCGAGACCATAGATGGTATATGAATTCCTAGCAGCTGGGATCTCTAAGATGTGGGGCATCAACGACTTCCCGAGACCATGATTCTTGCTTTGGGGCCGGGGTGTCGTTATATGGCACGGGGATGGACAAATCTATTGCCATTGGTGTGAAGGTACTAGTATTGTTTACAACTGGGATATCTAACAAAGCACAGGGGATTCTGTCGCCTCATTGGCGACTTCCAAAGATCTATCAATGCATGCTTGGTTTCAATTTCTAAGGTTTCGATATTCAAATCCCTCGATTTTAATTTCTAGAGTTTCTTTCCTCGAGTCTTTGAAGCTTTGAAGCAACTGTGAAAGAAATGTAAAGAGAAAGGAGGAAAGAATGACCGGATTCATGGATATAGCTCCATATATCCATTGTTGCTGACTCGGATAAGGAGAGTATGAGGAAAACGAAGAAGAAACAACTGTAAAATTTGGGGGCAAATAAACCGGAAAAAATATAAAATCACAAATCTCCTAAAACCTCCATCCACAATATTCTAAAATAAACTCCTCAACCACACTTCTAAACCACAACCATAATTTATCACACTCTAACTAAACACTTTAAATTATCACGCATCTCAACAACAAAACTAAAAGAACCCATCAACCCTCTAACTAAACAATCTATCTCCTTCTCACTGTAATGGTATAATAGGAGATGTGCTTGCAAAGATAGTTTGCAAAGGTAGAATCTTTGTCATGATGGACTGAAACTAGCTTAATCGACGATGCAATGTTAATGTTTTTTTTAAGTATGGGAAGCATGAGGACCGAATATATTTTGTCTTCCAATGTACCAATAGGGTAAGATATTATTTTAATGAATAATAATAATTAATAAGTAAGTTGTTGATTTATGGTTTATAAAATAAATAAATTTAGGACATATCCCCCCCCCCCCCAAGTACGAGTACTTTCCAGTAAATTTATCCAAAATAATAAAGAAAATAGCAAATATACAGCGAGAAGGAGACAGATCGGTAAATCTCAAATCCATCGTTCCACCACAATTCACAATTCTCAAACAACCCAAAGTAAAAAAAGACATCCATTCTATTTCCTTTGCCTAGGGTTCCATCTGTTCCCAGTCTCATTTCAAGTTTGACCTTACAATCTCTCCTCTTCTTTGCCATAGTTATCATCATCTGTCTGTTTTCATTTTCCTTTTCATTGTTTCGCCTATTAGTTCTCTTTGTTTCGTTTGTATAACGATGCCTCCCAAAACGAAGAAGCCGTCTGGAACACCTGTGAGGAGGGCTACAAGGACCGTCAAGACGACAATAGCTGCGCCACCGCTTGACCAATCAGAAACCATCCCCGAGGAGGCGGTGATGTCGGATGAGGTGAAAGCGGTCGAAGAGAATCATTCCGTGGACAATCATGGCGAAGCAACGGATCTGAATGTTAAGCCTACGGATGAGCTGAGCAGCGACTTCCATGGATCAGTTCTTGAGAAAAGTAAGTTAGCATTGCTCTTTGTGTTTATATCGGTTTTCCTTTACAAATTCGAGGCTTTATGTATCCGGTTTTAGTGAATTTGCGTTCATCGGGGAATTGAAATTTTAAACGTAGTTATTCGATTTAAGAATCTGCATGCGAGATTGGAACATTTATAGCATAGATCTGAACTTTTACGGTGAGATTCAGTAATTTCTGATTTTCTATCAGGATATACCTCTTTCTTGCTCTAATTGCACCACGGGATTTGTGTTTCTCTACGATATAAGCTGGTTAATTTTCACAGGCTTCTACGATGTTATGTAGCTATTTTGTCGGAAAGTACCCTCTATGTTCTTCGGTACACAGCTTAAGATGTATATTCTCAATTGTGCAGTCAGGTGCCTGTAGTTTGTAGGAAGACAGATTAGTCCGTAAGGTTTGATGATTTTTGTTTCCTCCACTAGATGATGCATATCTCTATGACGGCTTCGTATATAATGGTGGCTAAAACTCTAATCTACGAATAATATATTTCCCTTCTGGACTGGAGAGATTAGTGTATTATGTATAACTATTAACCGGTGGCTAAGATTCTTCTCTGTATAAATGATATCCTATCACGAGGCGAATAAGCTCCTTTTGTTCTACATGCTGACTTTTGAGCGTCAACCTACTACATACTGGTGGATGGGTTGTCAAATTGCTGATCAGTTGCTAACAGTGGAAAATGGAGTGTGGGTAACTCTTATAGAGAAATCATGGAGATACTCTCATTTTCTAAAACTTCTATGTGGAAGGGGAACTAGTTTATCAGGATGAAATTCAGCAATACATGATAAACATATTTGCTTCAACTTGTGGTGGAACAGGAATTACAGGATTATGATTTCATGATAAACGACGTATAGTATATGATGGGCATGCCAACAAATATATATGTTGGCTTTTAGAGAAGATATATCATATATATACTCCCAAGTTCTCCTGATTTTCGTACGCCCTGGTCTACTGCTCTCTTAGTCTCACAATTATGCTCTCCGTCGGTCTGATAGATGATTAGGGCCTGTTTGGTATTCATACCTAGGTATCAAGATATAGGTATCAAGATATGGATATGAGGTATCAAGTTATGGATATAAGATCGATATCTGATACCTTTATTTCGAAAAGGAATAATAGAAGAGGAAGGAGCAATTTTAGATATGTGATACCTCCAGTTTTTGGAGTATATCAAAATAGGGGAAAATGTTTATTATGAGTATATCAAGATATCAGTTTGATATCCATATACTTGTATACCAAACATGGATATGGTTTTTTTTATATCGATACCCATATCTGATATCTAGATATGAATACCAAACAGGCCCTTAGTTCCTTCCAAATCTCAGTTATGCTGACCTAAGATTGCTTTTCCTTAATGATAGTTTATAGTCTTCATAATCTCAACCCAGGAACTGTTCTTTTTTATGATGACATGATTGTCATGACCATTTATGCTTTCTGCAAGTATTATTTGATGTCAGACTTTAGGGCTAGGAGAGGCATGGTGTTGGTAATTATCCACCAATACACCTTCATGGAATTTGTGATGTACACAATGAATAGTAGATTTTGAATGTTTCTTAGGCTGGTTTGTCACATCCTCTGTTTTATGTGGCAGAAGAAGATGAGATAAAAGATCCTGTAGATGAATATGAAAGAGGTGAAAGATTGGACTTTGAAGTTGAATATGATCCAGAAGAGGATGCTGGTGTAGATTATTATGAGAAGGAGGTTGACCGTGATGATGTTCAGGAAGAGGGATACGAATATGTTGAGGAAGTTGAGGAGGATGTGGTTGAAGAAGAGGGCGGTGACACAGGCGAGGAGGATATGGATAATGTTCACGAAGTAGAACTTGAGGGGGAGGAAGATGATGAACATGCCGGTGAGGCAGAGCATGCTGATTTTGTTGATGCTGCAGAAGAAGATGAACACCATGAGGTTGTTAAAGAGAGGCGAAAAAGGAAAGAATTTGAAGTATTTGTTGGTGGATTGGATAAGGATGCTACAGAGGAGGATCTAAAGAAAGTTTTCAGTGCTGTTGGTGAGATAACTGAAGTCAGACTGATGAAGAATTCACAGACTAAAAAGAACAAAGGGTTTGCTTTTTTGCGGTTTGCAACTGCTGAGCAGGCACAGCGTGCTGTAACCGAACTCAAGAATCCTATGGTACTTCCTTTTTTTTCCATCTTGACACTGTTTGAAGAACGAACATCAGATTCCTACATTCTGATCCAATAATAATTCCAGGTAAATGGTAAAAAGTGTGGTGTGACTCCTAGTCAAGACAATGACACCCTATTTCTGGGTAACATATGCAAGTCATGGACAAAGGAAGCTGTAAGCATAACACAGCTTCTATTTTTTGGCGAAGGTTCTTTTATCATACCTCGGTGGTTGGCTGGTGTTCTACTTTCTCTAATTGATAATTGTTGTTGGTTTTTCAGTTAGAGAAGAAGTTGAAACATTATGGTGTAGATACCATTGATGATATTACCTTAGTTGAAGACAGTAACAATCCTGGGTTGAATAGGGGGTTTGCCTTTTTGGAGTTCGCCTGTCGCTCAGATGCTATGGATGCTTTTAGACGCCTTCAAAAAAGGGGTGTTCTGTTTGGAGTCGAAAGATCAGCCAGGGTCTCATTTGCAGATTCTTTTGTTGATTCTGGGAAAGACATTATGTCTCAGGTGATATTATCTTAGACATTGCATCATGTTCTTTCCCAGAGGCCAGAGCTAATTGATTTTGAAATTTTCGTTCTCTTTATCCGTTTTGACGATTATCCTTCCTTATCCTTGTTTATTATTCATGTTCAATTCTCCTCAGTCCTTCATTTTACCCTCAGATCTTTTACAGATTTTGCCGAGTTTTTTTCCTTCATGATTTCGCAATACTCATGACTAAGACTTAATTGAGAACTTGAATGGGCCTTGTCGTGTATCTTCATAGGTTTGCCACATTAACAACCGCTCAAACTATTTGAAATAAATTCACAGGAACATTCGTGCAGTAATCCCTACTACATAACATTTGTAAACACATGCCCCTTAGCGGTTTCTTCATTTCTTTAATTGTACTTACAAATCGTTTTATAAGTAAATATGCTCAGTAAACCTTGTAGAGAGGTGTCATAAATAAGCAGGTGTCATCAACTTAAAATTACTTTGTAGGTAAAAACCGTTTTTGTGGATGGTATCTCAGCTACTTGGGATGAGGATCGTGTCAGAGAGCTTCTTAAGAAATTTGGGGAGATAGAGAAAATAGAGCTTGCTCGAAATATGCCATCTGCCAGAAGAAAGGATTATGGCTTTGTTAGCTTTGACACACATGATGCAGCAGTGACATGTGCTATAAGCATTAATAATGTGGAGCTGGGTGAAGGAGATAATAAGGTTTTAAATCACACTTGTTGATTTTTGTGTACCTGTTCGTTTCTTATTATAGACGTGGTTTGTTATAATTCTCGAAATCTGTATTATTGTCTCACAGGTAAAAGTCAGAGCAAGGCTATCCAGACCACTTCAGAGGCATAAAGCTAAGCATATTGTGCGTGGAAGAAGTACCATCACTCGTGCTACCCGGGCTCCTTGGAATCGTCCATTGCCACGTGCATTACCTGGTCATGGTGTGAGGAGAGTTGGTAATCGCATACCTCCAGTGCCTGACCGTGGACTGAATAGGCCTAGTAGTAGATTAAGGGACAGGCGTACTGCCATAGTAGCACCACCCAGAGGCATGGCAGCACCACCCAGATCCACAGCACCACACAGAGCCACAGCAGCACCACACAGAGCGCGTCCTTTGCCTCCTCCACCCCCTTCTTCCCGGTCATATGATAGAAGAGCTCCTGGTATGTATTTCACTTTCATGTTAAAGTGCCCAACTTGTGGATCTTATGCTGCAGGATAATAACTTCTGTTTGGGTAGGTCCTGTGTATCCCAAGGGCAGCATGAAGAGGGATTATCCAAGAAGGGAGGAGATTCTTCCAAGGAGTAGAGCTGCTGCGGACTACGGTTCAAGGATGGTTGAGAGACGTACCTCTTATCATGATGAGTATCCGGCTCGTAGTAGCTACTCTGAGATGTCAAGGAGTGCATCAGCTTATGCTGCACCCAGGAGGGTCTATCAAGACGATGGCTATGGTCCACGATATGATAGAACCCCTCCAAGCTATCGTGAAAGTCGTGCTCGTGACCCCGATTCACTTTCTGGTTCAAAGCGGCCTTATAGCTCATTGGTAAGTTGTTTCTGAATTAATCCATCATTTTCATTCACAATACGAGGTCCTGTTACATAACATTTCTGCATTTCAACTACATATGTTTTGCCACCTCATGAAAAGGATGATGTTGCACCACGCTATGCTGATGGCGGTCCACACCACTCAAGGGCACGTTTGGATTATGACATTCCTGCAGGAGGTTCTCAGTACGGAGACACTTATAATGATAGGTTGGTTGCTATCCAGTTCTTTTTTGGCTGCCATGTTGATCTATATCTATAGGAATTAGGATGAGTAAGGTTGTACTTTTTCCCAGTTAATTTTATTCTGTCTATTATTTGACAGGCTTGGGAGATCTAGCCTTGGATATAGTAGCAACCGAAGCTTAGCAAGTCAAGATACTCATGGGGTTTATGGTAGTCGCCAAAGCACGAGCTATGGTATGTTGATGGCAGTGCCACTGCTCTTATGTTTACTGATTGTGCGTGATTTTCTTTCCTCCTAAATCGGGTTTGTTATCCAGGTTCCTACGGAAATAGCAATGTGGGTGGTGGTTACACATCAAGCTTTGCTAGTGATTATGTGCCCCGTGGATCTGATGTACTTCCTAATTTCTCTTTGTTTAAGCTTTCGAAAATTGAACATTCAATCTTCATGCTCTATAGCTGCAAGTTCACATGACTTAGTCATGATGGCAGGTCGGTGGTAGCTCTTACTCAATGTACTCGAGCCGTGGCCTTGGCAATAGTGGTTACCCGGGAAGAAGTGGTTCCGGGTCTTACTACTGAGGTAATATTTATTTTCATGGTCATTCTGTAGCATTATGGACCTCAGACTATCTGCGCATGCCTTCATGTTGGAGTCCATCGTTTTTGTTGCTTGTAATAATCACCACACCTCAATTTTGCTTCTGGAGCTGTGATGAGCAAGAACGGAACATTATGGTCACATAGTCAATTTGTCTATGGAACAGATATCAGACACTGTTAGAGTGGCTGCTGTTGGGTGTGGTTTTTATGGAGCTTATTGATATTGTGGCCACAACCAATCAACCATTCACAGCGCCTGACAAAGCTGGATGCATGCTGAAGTGTTGGATGTTGGAAGGTGCCAAAATGAATATGGATTAAGGAATGTGTACTACTGAGCCTTGCTAAGAATTAGGACTGACAGGGTATTCAAGTGAAGAATCTTATGGATGTAAGGAAACTAAGGTTGCAAGTTGTCCTGACTATAAGTCTCGTGTAAGTTGGTATTTATGAATTATATCTCTTCCTTTGACATCTTCTGTAATTCGCCTGCCGATGCATAAGGAGGAATATTCTGTAACTTAGTTTCAATGGATTTAGTGCTATTTCGAGGTGAATCCTTAGTTTGGACAGCAAGACAAGGCTCTTGCTAGCGAAACTCTTGCATTTCTTGGAATCTGCCTAAAAACAGATTTCATGATTATTAGCAGGAAGGCCTCCATGTGTCAAAGACTTGTATCACGGTGTAATGCGTCTTTTTTAGCTAGAGAGTGTTTGCCTTATCAACTGGATACTATGCACTCAATGGACAAAGTGAATCCTTTTCTGGCAGCCACAGATGATAATGCTTCTTAAAAGGGAAGTTCAATTTGGTGTGGTGCTAAGTTGCACCCGAACCCCTTATTATTGGAAATATCAAGGTAATCCCACATGAGATGTCATGATTGTGATTATGGGAGGGAGGGAGGGAGAGGGAGAGAGAGAGAGAGAGGAGGAGGGGGGGGGGGGGGGGGGAAGGGCACTCTACTGTCTGTCCTGCATACAGCTCGGCAGTACACTATGAAATATGTTTGGGTAAACGAGACAATTAAGCATTCTAGTAGGGTCTTTGATGCATTAGTAATCTATTAATTTGGCTTTAGCTGAACATTGAACCCTTATGCCATACCCACCCTCATGGTTACTTGCTCTCATCTACAAATGTCTTTTTGTGGGTTATGATATCTTTCATGTTGGTTTTCCAGCTGTGGATTAAGGAAGAATCCATCTATTCATGTAGCATCTAGATTAGCATTTTTTAGTTGTCCTCTTGGTTGCCCTCTCTTGCAGTTTCTTGGTTGCCCTCTCTTGCAGTGAGATGATATATGCCAAACAATATATGGTTATTGGTAGTTTGAGATATTGAAATGCAATATGGAAAGGTATAAGCTGATTGAGAAATATGCCTTAAAACTTACGAGTTAATCATGCATTTTGGGGAAATGCTTTTCTGCTTCAGTTGTTAATTATTGGATTTTTTTGGTTTGGTGATCATATGCAAGTTTGAGCATTGTGTCCTACTTCTAAATATTGTTGTGCATACATAGACGAAATTTATTGAATAAAAGAAGCAATGCAATGAGTTATGTTCAATGGAGAGTAGAAGCTTTTAAGGAACAAGACCAGCCTCTCCCTTGTCTCTTTGGTGGTTCTGTTAGATAATACATATGAAGATTGACCTTCTCTGCCTATCTTTTCTAATAATCTTTTTCTAGAATTTGAACTTTGTTTTGTATTTGCTTTATATATGTGGTATCCATTAATACCACTAAAGGCCTCTTTGGATGTTATGCTTCAAGTACAATTTTGCATTATTAGGCTTTGAAATTCTACAGTGCAGTATGTAGTGTAGAATGTAGTTAATGGTCATGTACTGTTTAAAAGCTGTTTGATGCTTTCGTTGCTGTTCTACTTGGATGTTGCTTTTGTTGGAACGTAATCTGTAATGTAGTTTGCTAGTGTACCCTTCATGAATGCAAACTTGGGAAAGTACAGTCAAATCGAGCTATAAGAGCACCCACATTGGTGAGTTTGTGCAGCGAAAGAACAAAATGAGCTTTTTGGCCACTGCTTACTTCGCATGGATTAACCTAACCATTGACCCAAACTACAAATGCCAAGAAACATCTATAAACACAGGGATGCACTTGTCTGGGGAAAGTAATATTTCTTAAAATTGACAGTTTATACATGATCTGTATAAATGATTACCATGTGTTCTATTTTGTGTAATATAATTCTATCTTATATTCTTAAAAGAAATTGTTCAAATTTTATAAACCAACCTTCTTTTTTTTTTATTTATCAATAACAGATATTATATTGTAAAATGTGATCGATTTTCGTGTGAAATTTTGCAATAAACGTTAACATTTCATATTAATATTGTATAACAAGGGTAGAAGATATAAAATGAAAAAAAGAAAAAACCACCAGTGTATAGTTAAATTACCCACAAGAGAAAAATTTTAAGAAAAAGCTCTCATGTAGCCCAGTCTCCACATCTCACCCAAAGTAAAAGGAAACCCTAAAACGACTCTTTGCCGACAAGCCCCAATTTGTAAAAACAGCAACTAAAGCATCTTATGAAGGGGCCAATTTGTTCACACGAATTGGGTCACAACTCAAACCAAATCCAAAGGAGAAGGACCAGGCTTGTATCGGCGAATCTAGAAGATGGCGTTTGGCTTGCCACCTCTTCTCAAGGAAATCCAAAATCGAAGGGGCTAATCTATTTGTGAAGGGAGAGATCAACAAACAGACCAGTGTCCAGGTGCTATCTTCTCTACCACAACGCTATATTGGTTTCTATATGACTACTTTTGCTCAACTTTCTGTCTTATTTTCTATGAATGCTTGACATTGTGACCCATTGTGTAGTCACACTTAATAAAATTTATGCTTGCTGGGTTATGGACCCTAAAAAATAAAAACCTTAGATAGGTTTTTTAAGGTTTCTATCTATTTAAATCCTCACTAGCTGATTATTGTAATATGTATCACAAAATATAGTGTAAAATAAAACCTGACTTGGTAGTGCCCCATATGTAGTCACAACCAAATTTTCTTTTGATTGCTTTCAAATCCTAACAATGCCATTGCACTTTATGAAGGGGCCTTTGTTTCTATATGATTACTTTTGCTTGTTGCTGTCTTTGTAGAGATATATATGATGTGGACTCGCAGAAAGGCCGACAGGGTTTTTTTTCAAGTGTAGGACTTGTAGAAGATATAGTTGTCCCAACCTTCCTCTTGCTGTCATAATTTATAAAGACAAGCACCTTTTGCATTGTTGCAGAGGTGATGAATACATAATAACTTACTGTCATTATTTGAGTTGCTATGGAAAAAATGACATGAATATATTTTTTTTTGCTTTGTATGGTATGGACATCTAGTGACCTTCTGCCATCATGTGAGTATATATGAAAATGAAACTGCCGCTTTGTGTCAACAGGGTTTCATCCTCTGACGTCATGTTTGCAAGAAAGAACACAAAATAGACACAAAGTAAGGGAAGGGAACAATTGTGCCAAGGATAAACAGATGAAATACAAAGGAATAAATTGTGATTCGAAGTACCCAAGTAGTAAATCCCAAGTAAGTGAAACTAGCTGCACAAATGAATAATCCAATTATGTTTAGTATGCCATCCATATATCAATATACCCTATATCGGTATTGATATTAGGATATGTATATGAGATTGGCAAGATAGGCATATCATATATCAAAATTGATACCTTACACGTGTGTTTGGTATGATTTTTCCTAGTATCAAATATCAGATCATATATATTTTTTAATATAAACTTATATGTTTGTAAGATAAAACAATATTGCCCAATTAAGCTAAAATTAGGAAACAAAGTAAAAGATATTATAATAATTAATTCAAGCCAAATACATTAAGCTCTATGATGCACGGACACAAACACGGGAAACGGATACGGTGAATAACAAGGAAGTGACAATCCAAAAAGTCATAGAAAGCGGGAACACATCGGAAAAAAACAAAACAAATAATATATCATTTTAAAGCTATTAAAGTAAGAAAATAATGTATCATAATAATATCCATATATAAGAAAAACCAACGATATTTGAGTATATGAAATTATTAGCATAGCAACAAAATAATCGAAACACATGCGTAGAAACAAACATTTTCAATCTTACAAACATAAAAAAATAAACATACTTAGGGATCATTTGGTATTGATATCCTAAAATTCGATTTAAGTATGAGTATCGGGTATAAATATCAAGATATGGGTATATGAAATCCCTGTTTGATATTAATACTTGATATCTGATATCAGGATAAAAATATCAAAATAAAACCCAAATTCGTTTCACATGACTCCGAATAGAGATTGGTTTGAGACGTACAAGTCTGGAACTTTTGGCTCCGTCCGATTAGGAGACAACAAGGCTTGTGATGTTGTTGGCATTGGACAGATAAAGGTGAGGATGCACGATGGTGTGATTCGAACATTGACTGACGTGCGTCACATTCCAGCTCTAAAGAAAAATATGATTTTCTTGGGGACTTTACATGTGAAAGGGTTCTGTTTCAAAATAGAAAAGGAATGTGTAAAGATGAGCAAGAGAGCAATGACAGTTATGAAGGGGCAGATTACATCGGGTAATATCTACCTGTTGGTAGAGAGTACCGTTGCAGGTGGAGTTGCAGCCGTGGATTTTGAGACAGATTACACAACTCTGTAGCATATGCGCCTGGGTTACATTGGCGAAAGGGGGATGGTTGAGCTTCACAAGCGAGGTCTCCTGGATGGTGTGAAGGGTTTCAAGTTTTGGGATCCTGTTGCAAAGAAACGGATGATCAATCGAGATGCTGTATTTCATGAGCAGGCAATGCTTCTGCATGCCAAGGAAGTTGAGAAACCTGCAGTTACAGAGACTGAATCCAGATCAGCAGTGAAGGTAGAGCTTTCAGATTCTAGCACATCTACACCAACAGGCGGTGAGCATGATGTAGATCAACAACAGGTTGAGAGTCTTGTTTCTGGCAGAAACAGACGCATCACAAGGGCCCCTATAAGATATGGTTTTGAGGAGATGGTTAATTATGCTCTAGCCATTGGCACAGATGATCCATCTAATTTTCAAGAGGCTATTCATAGTCAGGAGAAAGAAGGATGAGTAGGTGTTATGGCTGAGGAGATGGAATCTCTCCATAAGAACAGGACGTGGGAGCTGGTTCCTCTTCCAACAGGTAAGAGGGCAATAGGATGCAAATGAGTGTTCAAGAAGATAGAAGGCATCTCAGAGAAAGAAGACATAAGGTACAAGGCACGACTAGAAGCTTCTGGTGAGATCATTCTGGAGAAGGTGCACACTTTTCAGAATGCAGCTGATATGAAGACCAAACCAGTTACCGCAGACAAATTCAAGCATTGCTTGGATTTGGTTCATGTCACTCGTTGTTAGATGAGTGAGAAAGCCCCCTGTCAAGAGAAACAAGGAGGATCTGGCGACAAGATCCTGGAGTTATATGTGTGTTTTTTATTTTTTGTATTAGATTATGTTGTATAGGTGGAGATTGTGATAATAAGACAATAAATCTAGGTGGTATATTGATACAATGGGCCAGGGGAAACATATTTTGGGCCCATGGATTAATGGGCCCGGGGCAACAGGGAGCGCGGGGGGCGGAGCCCCCGCGGAGGATTCTATCTATATATAGAATCCTATCTATTTATAAGGAATTCTATCTATTTATACAATTCTATCTTCTTATAGGACTCTATCTATCTATAGATGATTCTATTTATTTATCGTTATAAATAGATAGGTTTAGGGTTGTATTCATTATCCACCAAAGTATATTGAAAACCCGAGCTGCAAGGTTTGTGCAGCAAAACCACAAAACGTTTTGTCTTCTCTTCTTCTCTCTATTTCTGAAGTAACTCGTTGAAAGATCCCAACACACATAAACTCTTACAGTCTAGAAATCCAATTGTTATATGAGTCGTTAGCTAAGGTATTTTTAAAATTAGTACCATTTTTTGATACACTAACTTGAGTGATGTACTCAACCTCCTCCTCCTACCTCCATCTCCACCGCTTCCTCATCCTCTTCACTCTCTTTCTCATCATCTAGTGGCAACACAACATTAGTTGGCATATATGGCGAATAGGATCGTGTAATAATGCACACATAGTAACAATTCGGCATTGGGCTCGTATTGGGAAAATGAACGACTCTGAGAATAGTCATCTTTTTTAAACAGTCCAAAAATCTCTCCATGACAATCCCTAGCTTTTTCATGTTTTGTGTTGAAATACTCTTCGTGGTATTCTTAGTTGATTGTCCCCCATTGTTTTAGATGATAATGATGACCTCTATATGGAGTTAATAATCCTTCACAGTTTCTGTATCCGGCATCTACCAAGTAATACAACCTTGACATGATAATAAAAGATTATATTACAAAAATTTTACAGACAAGGTTTTTAATAATATAATTATTTGATGGTTATCTTTCGGGACCTTTAAACCAAGATACAACATCACGAAGGACACGACCGTCATGTGTTGAACCTTTCCAACCAGACAATATGTATATGAACTCTATATTTGCTGAACAAACACCTTTTACATTCATTAAAAGATCGCCTTTTCTTGTTCGATACTTTGACCTGTTGACATTTGACACATGAACACTAATGTGGGTGTCATCTAAAGCTCGTAAGCAATTCTACAAAACACGGGAAGTCAAGTGATCATTAATGATTCAACTAGATTATACTTCATTATTATAGCTTAGTAATTTAAGTAAAAAGTTTTTTTTAGTACCTTGAAAAGTTTTTATTTATTATCTCACAACCATCTAGTATATGTGTAGGCTTCTTTTGCAAGTTTCCCCACTCCTTAGAATACCTATAGGAAAAAAAACAAGTGTAAAACTACTAATTAAAATTTGATATAATGTTATAATATAATACCAAGATAATATATATACATTACAATCAAATTATTATTTGGGATGAAGAGAGTGAGATATACAATGAAGGGGTGTGTTACATTTTGCCCAACGAGCAACAAAAATGAAATGCACTACGACAAAAAATGGAGAAACTTGAAACTCATCGAGGTCTTCATGCTCATAAATCACCTTCTTCAAATTGTCAATCATATAATTCCACATCTCATACACCAAGTTGAGACAAGACAAGGCTTATTTGTGTCACAAGCTATATTCTTAATATATGGGAGTTGTGACAACAAGAATGTAATCCATCTTTTTCCACCACTCCTCATCTAATATCGTCTCTCTTACAAGCTTTGCTTTATCTTTATTATCCTCTCAATGTGATGTCCATCAATCACAAATAACCATGTTTTCCAATGCACTCTTGTTGCTTCTAAATCTCTTAAGCATAATAACAATTGAAGCAATCCTAGTTTCAACAACATAAAACAACTTGAGAGAGACTAAACTTACCATAAATGGAAAACTTCATACCATGGTTCAGGATGGAGTTCTTTATTTGAAGAACATCATTGTGAGTTTTTCATTATTCTTCATATTCTTTGCAACACAAAGATTCTTCAAAGCAAAATTAAGAGTATGAACAACACAAGGTGTCCAATAAATATGAGGATAAATACCTTAAAGAATTTTTTCAACACTTATGCAATTTCTAGCATTTTTTGCCACAACTTGATCCACATTTTGATGTCCAACTTCAAGTCTTCATCAATTATCTCTTTCATCAATTTTGAAATGAACTTCTTATCCTTAACCTAATCCACTCAATTTCACAGTTTAGATAAACATTGAGCTCTTCCTTAAAAAAAAAACCAAAAAGCTGATCAAATGCGTCATTTGTGAATCACTCCACCCATCAATGAATATGACGACCTCTTTTGCTGGCCAAGGACCTCCAATTTGTTATAACAAATGATAAAATGTTTTTTTCCCCTCTAATAATTATTTAAGTTATGACTTGTTGCATAAGTAAAAATTTCAATAAAGGTCAAATTATTCACAAGGAAAAAGAGCAAGTCAACCATGTAAAATGTTCTAGTCACGAGACAATCCAACATATCTCTAGCTTTAACACTACTTTTCTTAATTGGGTGGACATTTTGCTTCAAAATTTTCCTCTAATTTTTTCATTTCACTGACATCTTTGGATGTAACTTTCTTACAAACACTTTATTTATTTAGAATTTTCAAAAAATGAGCTTTAACCCTTTTGTACGTAATTTTTTTTTTAATCTTGTTTACAATACTTGCACTTCCATATCTAGTTTCCTCGTACCGAAGGCTTTAAAATTTTGTCAAACATAAATCCAAAGAGGACGTTCTTCACCACTTACAAAAGTCTTCATAAGATTGTCTTTCACGATTAATTATATTAGTTTCATCATCCCATGTGAATTAATTTTATTCATCTCATTAGTGATGGTATATTTCTCCTACATAAATTTTATATTTGACTCAATTTGTGAAATCTTCAACCCATTTTCTAAATACTAAACTTCAAGTATTTGCTCCAAGTGTGGACAAAATCCACCCTTAAAGTTAGCTTTACATTTTCATTTCGGTTCACCTTTTAAATCCAATATACAATCAAACAATACTTCTTTTTGCAATCTCTATTTTCTCTTGTTTTTCCATGTCCACTAGTGTCACTTAACTTGTTCATCTTTACTAGTATAAATTCAGATTTTAACACATGAAACTCAACGGACTTGTATAAAACTCTTTACAAATATTGTACAATCTAACACATAAGTAATACACAATTCAACATCTAATTGATAAAAAAGAAGAAGCAAGTATTACACAACTCAACGACTAAAACATAAAAATTCAACAAATACTAAACAATTCAAGTATAACTAGATCTCCAATAGTCAAATGAAGCATGTGTTAAGGAATTTCAAAAGTTTGTCCAATCTTCTTATGTACTAACTTGAGTATGTACTCAATCTCGTCTTTCACTTCATCCAAGTCAACCACCATATTTGAACCCTATTCTTGTTCTTTCTCCTCTACCTCGTCACCGTCTCCACCACAACATCAATTATCATGTATTTTCGAATAAGGTCGTGTAATATTGCACAATCAATATATATGTGTCCTTGAGTTCTTCCTCCTCCTCTTGTTTGATGTATTTTTCGTGTGTTTGTTTTTTCTTTTGTTGTTGTTCTTCATGCCGCTTATACCGTTTGTCGATTTTTTTCGACCTTTCAATCCACTAGACGATTTGTCGTCTAGTGTTTCAAACCACTTTTCAGTATAAAAAAAATGACTCCAAAGAATAGCACATCTCCTTTTTAAGAGCTCGAAACACCACTTTATGACATTTCTAGTTAGTATATTTCATGTTGAAGTATTCCTCGGCATTTTCTGGTTGATTATAATCTTTTAGGTGATAACGACGACCTCTATATAGAGCTAAAAACCTTCACAATTCGTACATCCAACATCTATCGAGTCATAAAATACTTGTAATAAACGATAATTTTTTAGCAAGCACACCTTTTTTGGTTCAATACTTCGATCTATTGGTACTTGGCACGTAGACCTGTTCATATCCGGACTCGGGCCGGATTTTTTTTTATATATAAAAAAAAGCCTGTTTTGCAAGACCCGGGTTGGGCTAAGCCCGGATCACGGGCCTGTATGGGGTGTCGTACCTGCCCTTTTCCCCCCCTTTTCTTCTTCTTAAAAAAAAAACTACACGACTTCATTTGTAATTCTGCAATATACAACCTGTAAATAATTTGCATTGTACCTGTAATGTGCATACACTTCAACTCTTAAATAAAAAAATACATAAAACTCAAAAAGTATCATACAAACATTATCAAAAGATTCAAAGTACAACCAAAAGCTCAAGATAGGGCAATGATTAACACAAACAAAATAAGTCAAATGCTCAATAGGTGCAAAGTGCAAACATTATCAAACAACCACAAGTCTCAAGATACCAAGTAACATCATATAAAAACAACATAGAGCAATGATTTTCCCAAACAACATCTTCATTCTCTATTTGGGATAATGCACCACTCCTCTAATCCTCTTCGTCTTCATCCTCTTCAACCGACACTCCAATTTGAAGGTCTTTAGATGACCTTAAAATGTTAAAAGCAAAGTCTTAAATAAAGAACTTCAAATTAAAATATAACACTATTATAGTAGAAAATAAAATATAAAGAGATAAATCACCTTTAAGCAAACTCTTCACACGTAACCAATCTTCACAACATGCAAGTGCTTCAATAGTATCCGCCGCCGCAAGAGAGCTTCAAACAACCACAAGTCTCAAGAGATAAATTACCTTTAAGATGGAACCCTTGAAATAGGGACAAATATAATATTCCGGACCAAAGAAGAAAGGGTTGAAAAATTATCGACATTAGACCTTGGTCATTTTGTGAATTTGAAAAGTAGTTATCATACCTAAGATTAAAAGCTTCATCCAAAAAGTAACAAAAATTGTAATGTCAACCAAAGAATGTCTTGATCAACAACGAATTGTAGTTCTAATTGAATGTCATTTATGTTAACCACCTACAAGACCTTGGTCATCTAATATTAGAGTACCCTTTCTTAATACGAGCATTTACTGAAATTGTACCGGACTTTACTAACATTATAACCAAATCACTTGGAAAAATACCACAGGAATATGCGCGATTACATGTATGACATATGAAGTCATACTAATATAATATCTTTTTAGAAAAAATCATAAAGTATTAATTTAAAATGCTTACTTAATGGCAGTGGGAATCCGAGGCTGGGTCAAATAAATATTATTCAAAGACTGAGAGTAGTCATCCACTTGGGGCTTTAGCCTCTAGGCTCTATCCAGTATGACAGTATCCAGCCTGTATTCATAAAATTTGGAAGAATTGCCCTATTATTGATGGACGATTTTATAAAGTAAATCTATTCACGGTTACGGTTTTCGAACCGTCACGGTTCCGGAAACCGTAAGCGTAGTTCAGCTGTTAATTTTTTTGACGTGTACTTAGAAGTTACGTTATTGATAGTCAGATTCTCTATCAATTATGACTTATTTTAGTTTGTTGGCGCAATTTCAAGAAAATATTAACTTATTTTTATTTTTGAATCAATATGTGCAATTTATATTTTAGACAACTTGAAATTAATATATAAGAAGACGGCCTTCCTTCAAATTAGAATAATCTACCAACCAACAATGTTAATCATGGACCCCACACGTCACCCCTCCTTCCTCCAAAGCTTCCTCTGCCATTGCAGATTCTTATGAAGTTTCCTTAATCACTTCAAGTTATATTACCCTCAGAATCTCACTCTTCCGTGCATCTCAAAATCATTCTTTTCTCTCAACTCCATAACTTCAACTTCCATGGCATCAAGTCCATCAAACCAACTAGTCCACTGCCTCAACGGAAACCAACAACAAGCACAGCCACAACCGCAACAACCACAGATTTCTCTGACAAGCATAAACTGGCTAACCCGATACAAGTACGACAAACGAAAAACCGATGAACACAACGACATGCGCACCGTCCTCTTAGTCGTCTCCGCCCTAATAGCCGCCGTCACCTTCCAAGCCGGAGTCAACCCTCCCGGCGGCGTCTGGCAAGATTCCAACGGCCACGTGGCAGGAAATGCAATTTACTCTACCCACAAAAAGCCCTTCTACGTCTTCCTCGTCTTCAACACTCTCGCACTCTCCGCTTCGATTTCGGTCATCATAAGTTTGACTTATATGTTCCCCTTCTCCGTCGAGATCTGGATTGCTACAGTCTCCATGATTATCACTTACGGTTCTTCGGTTTTCGCCATCACTCCTCATCACAGTGACTATAAGTTCCGGTATCTTCTTATAACGGCGGCGTTTCCCCTTGTTGCGAGGTTTGTGGTTCAGGTTTGTAGGTATTTGAAGCGGAGGTACTTCACAAATCCAATTGATGCAGCCATTGGCTCTTCTAGCTAGGCTTAATCAAGTTCTTTAAGTGTTGTTTTATTAGCAAGTGATTGATTAGTCAAGTGTGAGGAGAGGTTTGATTGCACATGTGTTTTGTATCGATTGTTTAGTGTGTATGGATCTACAGTTGTTTTGAATAGCCTTGTCAGAGATGTCTATTAATAACGATCAAGATATTTCCACAATAGGGGTTCATGGGTTTTCCATTTAAAATAAAATTTTTTGACAAAACACTCACAATAAATAAAATAGTATTTATGATAATAAAATTATATACCTTAGTGATATTTATATTGACGCTTTTATATTCTTTACAAGTTATCGTTCAAGTTGATTTTTTTAAATATTTTGATCGTCATATGCAAATTTCGAGCATAATTGATAGCGAAGTACTAAAATTAACAATTACTTTTGATCATCACTGTTCAATTTAATAGTTTTCAGTTCAGTAATTTTGATCGAAAAAGTGTATAATTTCAATCAAAATACATTCATATATAATAGTTGAATGTTTTGTGTACAGTGTAATTTCGATCAAAAATTAAATATTATGATCGAAATACCGTACCAGTTATGATCGAAATACCTTACCATTTATGCAGGAGGTTGTTACAGCTGAAAGAAGAGAACCAAATCGATTTATAAATGATACAAAAATAATCTACAAATTACATTCAGAAAACACATTTTTATTTTTATTTTTTACAATAATTTACAAGTGAATTTATATACAAAAATATAAGACTTATATAAAATATTAGTTAAAAAATAAAGGGTTTTTTACTCTCTTGTGGTTAGAGGAATTTCGGATTTTACACAAAAAAAAATTATTTTTCGGGTGATGGCCTTATACTTTTATACTTTTTCGAAATATGTTCAAACTCGGTTCAATGAAAAAGAATTAAAAAGCACAATAATTTAAAACCTGTTTAAAGAAGATAAAAATAAAACATGAACCCACCTCTCTCCATCTTCGTCTTCTTCTTTGTCTATTTCTCATCAACACCCTAGTTCACAATCAAATTTTAAACAAAAATGAATCCTCAAATTAGGTTGAAAAATTGGTAGATTTTTTGATTAAACTTTAAAATTAATCCATTTTACTACATGATTTGAATAAAACGAACTAATTTTATAATTTGAGTCAGCAAAAACCCTAAACCCCAAATTCAAAACAATTCAATAAACTTCCATTGCTAATATAAGGAACTAGGTTGATTGATTTAAAGAGCGATCCACTTTGAAATGAATTTGAATCCTCCATTACGTGGTTGTATTAGAAGATCAGGATTTTTGTTCGACGTCTTTGAGAGGAAAAGAGAGGGGAGACACGATGAGGCTCCGTTGATAGTATAAGGAGTTGTGTGTTGATTGATTTGAAACAGTGATCTACTTTGAAAGTTTTATCGTTCTTAATTATAATTAGGGACGAAGGTCCATAAATAAATGTATTTCTTATTAAAAAAAAAAAAGAGATAATTATTCATAATGAATTGCGAATTTGTGGGACATATTAGTTCGAAGGAAATCAAAGTTTTAAAAGAATAAAAAAAGAGAGCAAATGATTCCACCATACTTCATTGATATTTGGCATGATATATAGGTTATTTCATTGTTGATATATTAGTCGAAGTTTATTCAATTTGGATCGGAACATGACGGGTCATTGCAATATTAGTAGAAGAAGAAGATGGTGGAGTGAATTCATCATTTTTTTTGTATGTTTTAAATTAATATAATTTTACATTATTATTTATTGAAGCGGGATTAAACTGGATTTGAACATATTTTAAAAAAATTATAAAAGTACAAGGACGCTACTCAAAAAATTAAAAACATATCCGAAAGCCCCAAATCACAATGTACCATCCAAAATATTAAAAAAAAGAAAAGAAAAAAGATAAAGAGTGTGAATGTGGGAGTGTGGTACGTGGGAACACTTCCCCACTTGCTCTTGACACGAAACCGGTGGGTCTTCCCTGGGTCTTCTTTTGTACAGCCATAAAGTTTGATGGTTTGATGGCAAACCATCAAACCAATACAAACATCAACAACCTTCTCTCCTGTAAACATAAACCGGCTAGACCGATACATGTATGATAAACAGTAGCACGACGACTGCAACGACATACACACTGCACGACGACTGCAACTTTGTAGCGAATTCTCAAAGAAATTGAGAATAAATCTTATATTGTCACCTTACGCACAAAATAGCTAGCCAAAGTGCTTTATATTTGTGTAGTGATCATGTATATGCACATAAGATTGACGGTGAGCTAAATTATGTAAATTTCACGCGGTACTAAGATCTTACTAACGGAGTTGTTAAGATCAGATTATTGTTAGTTTCAAAGTTCGAGTATGCACATAAGATTGGTTAAATTGGGTTAACAACTAATCACTAACCTCCTTCAAACTTGAAGGATAAGGACTTGAGGTTTTTGCGGACAAAACAAGAGGCTTCAAAGGTCTTTTGTTTGTTAATAGATTTTCTGGATTTTCAAGGGACCAATATGGGTTCTTGAAAATTAAAGGAAAGAGAAAAAGATATTGTATAGTCAAATTAATAAATAAACTGTGTTGTTGACCAATTGACCCATCTGAAAATTTTGACCCTCAACACCAATTTTTCTGAAAACTCCGAACTTCGTGTTCTCGTCCGCAAGAATGCTTTATGTTAGACTACCCGGAGGTAAAATAATCTAACCGCTTTTTATTTTTAAAAATAATATAAATAAATAAATAAATAAATAAATAAATAAGGTGATATGAGCTTGGCTTTTATGCCCACTTCCTTTTTAAACTGATTTTTTAAATATTATATGTCCCATACTTTATTCGTTAAGTATATGGTTGCAATCGTATTATTATTAAAGCAAAACCTGTGTTTGTCATGTAGTAGTAGACTAGTAGTGAAATGGCACAAAAATGTCACTTGTTGTGCCATTGCCAACTATTTTATGTTAAAATTAAACGATTTTTTTTAACCCTCTTTCTAATTTTAAATTTGAAGTGTGAAATTAGTGTTAAATTATTTTTTATACTTAGGGTGCGAAATAAAAATTGAGTTCAATTGCTTCTGTAATTAGGCCCCGAAACCGAATGACTTTAAATGATTCCGTGTGTAGGGTAATAAATCGAAATTAATTTTAATCAATCTCGCATTCGGTCCCAAAATCGATAAAAATATAAATATTGATTTTGGATATTTTTATATTTTTTAAAAATATTTTTATTTATTTTATTTTATACTAGTGCTCAAAGGTTATAATTACATCGAGTTAGAAGGTATGCGGACAACAAGTTGCGCCGCTATTTTTTTTATAACAAAACCGATCATCCTAAGACATGAGAGACTTAGATTTTTAATTTTAAAATTCAAATATATTAGTTAAAATAAAATTTTGAAAAAGAACCATACATATGAATACAATCTGCCATATATATATAAGTATAATGTTTATTAAAATAACTAATGAGCGATAAACAACTAATTTTTTTCATACATAACTAAATGCTATTTATAAATAAATAAATAAATAAATAAATAAATAAATAAATAAATAAGAGCATGATTGTGGGATTGTGTGCACGAAACTCGGCGGGTCTTTCTATTGTGCTTCGTCGATCTTTCTTTATACAAATTCTGAAGTTTCTACCAAAAAAAAATAAAAAAATTCTGAAGTAACTTCACATCATTCTATATATACAAACACAAATACAGTTGACTATCCAAAGCTCACTCTTTCTCCATGGCAAACCAAAAAGCCAATGCGAGAGCTTCTCTCGCAAGCATAAACTGGCTAAATCGATACAAGTACGACAAACGAAGAAACGATGATGAATACAACGACATGCGCACTGTCCTCCTAGTCGTCTCCGCTTTAATCGCCGCAGTCACCTTCCAGGCCGGAGTCAACCCTCCCGGCGGTGTCTGGCAAGATTCCAACGAAGGCCACATCGCCGGAAGCGCCATTTACGCAGCCCATACCAAATCCTTCTACGTTTTCCTCGTCTTCAACACTCTCGCACTTTCCGCTTCGATTTCGGTTATCATAAGTTTGACTTATATGTTCCCCTTCTCCGTCGAGATCTGGATCGCTACAGTCTCCATGATTATCACTTATGGTTCATCCATTTTCGCCATTACTCCTCGCCATGGAAATTACAAGTTCCGTTATTTGCTTATTACTGCCGCATTTCCGCTTGTTGCAAGATTTGTGGTTCAACTTTGTAGGTACTTAAAGCGCAAGATCGCAAGTGGTTCTGATGATTAGGATGTAATTAAGTTCATCATTTTGTCATAAAATGTTTGCATCTGTGTTTTGTCGTATCTGTTATTGTGCCTCAAATTTTGTTAAGGAAGATGTATGTTATGTTTTTGTCATTAATTCAATGTCGTTTATGAGAAAACGTGTGAGCAGGTGGCTTTATCATAATGTCATTTCGTGCTAATTTTAAATGACAAAAAGAATCTTGAATAGAAAAAAGGTTTTAATCAACAAAAAAGATTAACGTTTCTAGTTTAATACCCGTGATTTTTACAGGAGTGTAAACTCAACTGTTATATTTTTTATCATCGTAAATAAAATTTTGATATAAATAATTGTTTAACCTATTTTGTGATGTAAAATAAAAAATAAATAAATATAAAAAATAAGAAATTATAATTGAATAATAGCAGATGTATAAATAAATTTTTTTAACATTAATCAAAACTATATCGTTATTTTATATATATATATCTTAAAACTATGACTTTGATTACAAAATTATTTTTTTAATTGAAAATCGAGAATATTGTTGTTTACATACACACAAAAAATTAAAAGAAAATCGTTGTTTGCCCTATCTTCATATAAATTGAGGTATCAAACTGCAGGTTTTTCCGCACCTTCAATTCCAGTAATTAGCTTATGTATTAATTCTAAGGATTGTTTTTACTTGCATTGTGATTACATATTTTTTAAATTGTATGCCCGTCTTTTTTACTAGGAAGAACGCATGTGTAATGAATTTCCGAATAGCAAAAAAATACTAATATAGAGTTAAAATTAAGTTAAAATCTGAAAACTAGTTGGTAATATATTAATATATATATTCTAGTGCTATTACTTGAAAAATAGTTAACAATATGTGTGTATATATTATAACGTAAAGACTAGAAAACTGAAATATATAGGATAATAACATGTGTGTTCACATAATATAAATATATAGGTATATAATGAGTTTTTTCTCCAGGTATTCTTAAGGTTTGGACTTTTTCTCTTTAAGGCTGTGTTTGGCAGCAACACTAAAAACACTAGTGGTAATAGTTTTAAAGTGTTTGTTGAGTATTTTGTCCAAAACACTAGTGATAAGGGTTTTGAAATATTAACGACTGTTTGATGGACAATGCAAATAACACTAGTGTTCTTCTTCTTTCACAAATGGAACATAACTGGACCTGGAACTTGCTCAAGTTGCTAAGTACAGTTTCTTTGATTTCTCACATGACTAACTGCATATTTCATGCAACTATACATGCAATTTTAAGGTATGAATTTCAAATAATCATAGATTATTTGAAATCTATGATTATTTAACATAATTTTATAAACTTGATATTCATATTTGAAAATTATATATAAATAAAAAAAATAAAAAATCATTGAACATATTAGGTACATAGACTTTTAAATATTATGATTATATCTTGATTAGTATTTAAATACTTTTGTCTGTTTTAATTTTAAAAAAAATCAGTATAATATAGATATATATATATATATATATATATATATATATATATATATATATATATATATATATATATATATATATATCTTCTTCCTCTCCAAAATATATCTCTAGAAAAAAATTCATCGAATTTTACTGTTCTTGGTGGGTCACTCATATACTTATAAGTTATAACATAAAAACAAATTAATGAATAAAAATTCATCAACAATCGACATTATTGATCTCAAATAATCACCAAAAATAAACGATATTTAGTTTTTGTAGAAAAGGTTCATCTTTATGAACCAGCCTAAACTAAAATCATAATTATTTGTCATAACCTATTTCATAGTTCCTTTAAAAAAAACCTATTTCATAATTAATGAATAAAAATTGACATGAGGGTGTGAATGTGAGCAGTAGACTTCCCTTCCCCAGAAAACACCATTTCCATCCCTACACGAAACACGTCACCTCCTTCCTCTATGCCACCACCACGGCACCACCTACCTACCCTCTTTCTATAAATCAAAGAGAGCTCCACCAAAAACAAACACCATAGCGCCAGAACTCCACTCTCTTCAGTCTTCACCTTCCATGGCAGACCCTCAAGTCAACGGGAACAGCCAGTCACCCCGTCAACGCATTTCCGCAGCATACCTAAACTGGCTTCTCCGTTACAAGTACGACAAACGCAAAGTCGACGATGAGCACAAGGACATGCGAAACGTCCTCTTGATAGTCTCCGCCCTAATTGCCGCCGTCACGTTCCAAGCCGGAGTCAACCCTCCCGGCGGCGTCTGGCAGGATTCCAATGGCCACGTCGCCGGAAGTGCAATTTACTCTGAGCACGAGAAATCCTTCTACGTTTTCTTGGTTTTCAACACTCTCGCTTTATCTGCGTCCATTTCTGTTATCATCAGCTTGACTTTCATGTTCCCTTTTTCCGTTGAGATCTGGATTGCTACCATCTCCATGATCATCACTTACGGCTCTTCCATTTTTGCCATTACTCCTCATCATGGAAACTACAAGTTCCGTTATCTGTTGATTACGGCAGCTTTTCCTATTGTTGCTAGATTTGTAGTTCAGGTGTTTAGGTATGTGAAGCGCAAGTACTATGAGTGATTATGGGAAAATTTGAATCTGTGTTTTGTACTGTATTCTCTTCTATTTTCAATGAATTGAATGCTTTGAGATTATGGAGACTCGATTATTAAATAAGTCGAGTATAAAAATTTGAATCTGTGTTCTGTAGTGTATTCTCTTCTATTTTGTACTGTATTCTTTTCCGATTTTTTTATTATTTTTTTTATAACTTTTGTGGTGAAAGTTAGAGTTGGATGAATATATTGTGAACAAGTTGTAATTATATTTGGAGCGTGAACTTTGCAAATTACATGCAGATGCAGGTAACAACATGGTGAATTAGTTAGAAAGACCCATATTACTATATTAATGATAGTGATTAAGCCACGTCCACCGGTCCATGATCATCATCCACCGGTCCAATTTTTTAATATCTAGAATTAAAATGGATTTTTATATATAGAGCCTTTAATAATACCTTCTCTCCAATAATTGATCATTTTTTTTAATTCTCGATTGTTATCCATATTTTTTTGTTTATATATTGTGCAAATCTATTCAAACTGATACACTCAATTAATTTATAGATTTTATGTGATACTCACTATCATAATCTAATGACTATATTATAAATAATTAATTTTTTCTAATAACAAGTCCACCAGTAGGGGTGGCTAATTATCGACAAGAACTACCTTAGTCCAAGCATATCACATATCTATTCCTATCTTAGACAATATTCTCTCACTCAAAACTCTTTTTATGACGGTGAAGGAGTTGTAATCAAGTGTTCTCGAACATTCTAGATTTTTTCGATCTATAAATTCCTTTATGTATAGCAGGTTCCCTAATAGTACGTTCTTCCAAACTCTTTTTACAAATTCCTTCAGGAATCTGTGTACTCCCCTCTTTTAAACAATTATATCGTTGATTTTGGTCTTCGATTTTCAGATCCCTGCTTTTGTGTATCTTCAAATTCGAACGTCAAATTCATCACCTTCACCGGTTGTCCAACCAAAGCTCGTTGTATAACCTGCTATACTTGCTTACTAAATGACTATAACTAGCCAAACCTATGACTCTAGTGGTTCGTTTTCTTTTGGCTTCAACTACAGGCGACCTAGTTTTCAGTCATTGGGTTGAGAATCGATCTCCCGACCCTTGTCCCCGTCCCCGTTAACCAGTAGAACTGGTTTTGATGCATTCTCCCCTTATACGCTACTAGACTGGTTGCGGGAAAATCTTACGGCATCCTCGGCCCGGACAGAAAGCTACGACACGTTATAATGCACTTGTGCCTCTCTTTAGAAATTTAAAAAACAGTGATCTAGTTCGTTCATTTTATTTTACAATCATAACACACACTACCCTAGTGCACACCCAGTATTAAAAAGGTAACTAAGTGAGTCCTATGAACTCACGTTATCCGTACTAGTCTCAACATTTCTCGCGATCTTGTTAGTTAGAGATCCGATTTCCCTGATCAACATACATCAACTGTTAGAACTATATCAACCTTAACACTGCTCGACTTATCATTCTAATCAATCAGGGTATGATTGATATCTAGTATCGATACCCTGATGTTTTCTACGCCCTAGGTTTACGGACCTAGACGTCCATTCCAAGTTCTCATTTATCAACACATTCTTTTCCTTAAATCCCTCTATCTCGGAAGTCCGTATTTCGTCTAACGTTATCGATCCACTTAACTACTCATCGTCCTGGTTCAGATTTCACTAACATAACATTTCTCGACTTATTCCAATTCCAACATTCCGGTTCTTCCAACTAGTTCCGCAACTAACATTCATCTCCACATTTCACTATTTAACTTAACATCATTCACTAATTTAATAACTAATTATCAAGAAATATTTAAATAAATAATTATAATCTATATAATTTATTGATTATCGGAAATTAATTTGACAGAAATGAAATGGGTGGGCCTAACCGGAATCGGATCTAGTTGCAAGGCTTGACGACGTCAGATGGCACCAGGTGGCATGAAATGGCACCAACTGGTCTCGACAAGGTGCACTAGGTCACATGTTCGAGTCCTCTCGGTTGTGCTCAACGTCTCTACGCTGGGAGTGTGGAGAAGGTTTGGCCAAAAATTAGGATATAAGGGAGTTATGACGAGGTGAGTTATGGTGAGGGGGAGTTAGGACGAGGTGAGTTAAGATTCGGTTTAAAAGTTTCGGAATTCGATTCAGTTCTTGGAAATTAAAAAAAAGTTTATTAAAAATAATTATTAAAATTTTCGGTTATTATATAAATCTCTTTTTTTAGATGCGTTTTAATTTTGCGTGTAAGGACGTTGAACAATCATACAAAGATGTACTAACCTTCAATTTGATGCATTTAAGGATGGTAAAAAGCCTAGTTCATGGTAATTCGATTATTTAATATTTGGGACACACAATCATCAAATAAACCAGAACAATTAAGCTAGCGGGAGTAGGAAGATGAACTCGGAGAATATATCAATGGATTAAAACGGATTGGCAAAGTGAAGATCTAAGGAGGGGGAGATAAAGACCCTTCAAGAAGTTATCATAAGAAGAATAAATTGATATTTAGTCTAAAATAAATTGAAAACTTAAATCACTTCAGTTTTGGATATTTCATCGAAATACATTTTTGAGAAATTTCGTTTGGTACCCTCAGTATTTGACTGTTTGACCAGTGACCGATTTTTTTTTTATCGGTTTGTGTCTTTTTAGTTTGACAAATTTCCACTTAATGGCCATTCATAACCCAAACTTTAGTTTGGGTAATTTTGTTAATCTTTAGTTAAAAACTAAAAAGGAAATAGGTGGGGGGGTTTGGACATAAAAACCTTCGCAACTTTTTTTGCATCGTTCTGTACTCGGACTTTGCTCTTCTTTGCCGGAATCAACAGGTGAAGCTTCTTCTGTTACTATTCAAGATTCAGTTTCTTCTCTGCTCAATAGTTTTGCTACATTTATAAAAATAACACACAAAAAAATTTACTTGACTCGATGAACCAATCATTTACCAAGAGTTGTATTATAAGATTTTTTGATAATTCGTTGAGATTTATCTACCCTCCGGTATGTTTTTTCCCCCCTAGTTTATACTAATGTTAAAACAATAGCATGATCGATTTGTTATTAAACCAAAAAAAAAAAACAAAAAAACTTGTCGATTTGTTCACATTTGTCAAAAAGCTTTGAATTTGTACTAGGTGATCTTGCGGATAGCTCCACTTCAAATACTTGTATTTGATATGCCCACATATTTGTATCAGTTTGAGATGAAAATGACGCAATCTTGCTGATGTATATTGAGTTTTCAGAAGTACACACTAATATGAAACATGAAGTTTTTCTTAAATGACAATTTATACCAAATCATATTCTCATACGATCAATAATAACTCCTAAAAAGGTTGACATATTAAAGAAAACAAACTAAAATGAGAAGACGAAACACTAAATTTTTTTAAAGCAAAAAATTAGAAACTATAGCGTAGGATTGATGATTTGATGGCGTTGACATGCAACAATTTTCCATCTCTTCATCTTGAATTTTCTCCATTGATTGGCTAAGGTTCTCAATGGGGACTGGAACCGGATTTATAACCCGGTTTTCAGATGTGTGAGTGATTTATGAGTTGTTTTAAGTTTTTCTTTGCTCGATCCACCTTAAAAGAAGAAAAATACTACATGTTTATTATTCTAAGGTGTAGTTAATTAATTGACCTTTAAATTTTCTTTTACCGTTTACACACAAAAATATTCAAAATTTTGATTAATAAGAAAAAGAAAAATATATCTGTAATCATCTATTATAAGGTGTAGTTAATTAATTCACCTTAAATAGATGAAGAATTTTGGAACCGCCATACTTGCAGGATGAAGAATGTTGGAACGAGGGGGCATGTAAATCGGTTCTCAAGAATCAAAAAGCAAGGCTGACAGGTGGGAGGGTCGGAGAATCAAGAAGTCGCAGTTATAGCCTCGTTTAAGAATTTCGAGAAATCAAGCAATGAACAAGGCAACACGTAAATTTAGGAATTTGTTTTCGGCCTTAGGATAAAAAAAGTTAAAGATTGAGATCAAATTGAATAAGTGACTATGATTAATTTGAATATTAAACTAACAAAATAGTTGTGTAAAGATGGCTGTAGCATACCCTAAATTATACGACTATTATTTCTTTTTGTTAACGAAGTCAACTGTTGATTGCTTTGACTGGGTCCCAGAAACGCGGAGTGCTTGCTCTCGATAGTCAATTATTCGATTTCCTACTTGAATATTCTGAGAAGTAGAGTTCCATGGCTGTCTCTATATATCTCGTACATACCAGTAAAGCTCGACCCACCAAACAAACTCTAGCTTCCTTCATGGAAGACCCAGTCGTCAATGAACTGGCCGGCGATGAACAACAGCAACACGCAAGACCGGTGTACATAAACTGGCTACGCCGTTACAAGTACAATAAACAACATGACCCTCACAGAGACATGAGAAGCGTGTTGCTGGTGGTATCCGCCTTGATAGCCACCATCACATTTCAGGCCGGAATCAGCCCACCCGGCGGCGTCTGGCAAGATCACAAACCAGGACTGGATTGCCGGGAAGCGCAATCTACTCTTCCCACAAAAAGCCGTTCTACGTCTTCCTCGTCTTCAACACACTCGCGCTCTCCTCTTCGATTTCGGTTATTATAAGCTTGACTTTCATGTTCCCGTTCTCCGTGGAGACCTTGATAACCACCATCTCCATGATCATCACTTACGGTTCTTCCATTTTCGGCATCACTCCCCATCACGGAGACTACAAGTTCCGTTATCTTCTTATAACGGCAGCGTTCCCGTTCGTTGCTAGGCTCGTGGTTCAGCTTTATAGGTACGTGATGCATAGTTGCACGTTCGAACGCAGATGCGTGTCAGGGCCGACCTCACCACGTAAGCCGACCGTATAGGGGTAAATAGTTCATGGAGAACATTCTTTTCTGTATGCTTTCTTCATTACTGTACAATCTGTGAAAAATAAGAATGGATCGAACAAAACGGGAGTTGTACTATTCAGCCAGAATAAGTGAATTCAGATTTGATCTTTTCAGTGATCATATTCACAAACAATTTCGATAATACAAAACTGCCGAAGATTACACCATTCAGTCACCACAAAGAGCGAAGCTTTCATTCTGCACAAAACTTAACCCGCTGCAATTCAGGTCAACAGAGCTGAATCCAAGCTAAACAACAGAAAGTAGCATTTCAGAATCTCCATCATCATTCCATTCGATTTCATCAGATGAGTAGCCTTCCTTCACTTGATCATCGTTTGATTTTAGAGGAGGCCTCGAGTTTTCGTATTCAGACAAGCCTAAGTCCTTCAACAACCCAATCATCTCCTCTTTACTACCATTATCGCCTTCTTCATCACAAAGTTGCAGGAAAGCATACACATTACTCGGTATTGGCTTCCAGTAACCCGAGCTCTTAGCCCGTTTGAAAAAGGCTAACGCGTCAGCTATTCTCCTTTCCTTCGTATGATACTCTCCAAGGATTTCCCATGTACTCGCAAACGGCTTTGCTCCCGCTTCCTCCATGTGAGCAAAAAAACTGTCGACTTTCTCGTAACGTCCCTCCTTGACATACCAGCCCAATAGAACATTACCTATCCTCGCGTCATAACTCGACTTAACAGAAAGCCACTCATCATAAACATTTTCCGCGCCTTCAATATCATCAACTTGAACAAGAGAACGAATTACAGAAAAGTATCCCCAATTTGTAATACTCCGAAACCGAGACTTATAATCGCTCCATACACGATAAACTTCCTCTTTGTTGCCCACAAGCCCGTAAAGATTCAAAAGATAGTGATACGCATCACGGTCTTGTCCATCAATTTTCTTTTCAAGTCTTTGTAAGCAGGCAATGGCTTTTTCAAACTCGCCTAGTTTAATGTACCACGAAGCCACAGAGCTGAATGTTCTCCAATTTGGTGCAACATTTCTGACTGCTTCCATTTCTTTGAAAACCTCTTCAAGACCAGCAACTGAGCCCTGGGAGCCTCGTGCAGATAACCAAATGCTATACGAGTATAAATCTAATCTCACTTTACTCCTCTTCATCTCTGTGATTAACATCTCGACTTTGATGTATTCCTTGAGTTTCATGTATAAAGTCATCATGACGTTGAATGAAAGTGGATATGAAGCATAGCCATCTTTTATCATTTTCTGCATTAAAAATTCTGCTCTGTCTCTCTCTTTAGCTTCCATGTAGGCATTTAGAAGAGCCCCGTAGACTCTCTTGTCCTTCTGAATTTCGGGAAGCCTTGTGAAGAAATCTTCGGCACTACGAACTCCGTGTACTTTCGCAGTTAAGTCTAGCATGATTGCCATTTCACTACTTGATAAACTGAATCTCTCGGCCCTAGCATTCATCCACTCACATACCTGCATGAAATCAGTACAGTAGGTATGAAATCATCACAACAGAACAGAGACTTCTGGGGAAAAAATGAGCCAGACAGGAAAATGCTGATCTAAGAGACCAATGTAGATAATCTTCTCTAGTTAAATGGCATACTCAATGGATACCTAATCCAAATCCAGTTTTATAATTTCACGCGGCATTGGAGAAGTCTAGATTGTCAGTGTTTTGATGCATGAAAGCACATCTATAGGCCTCTTGATACAGTCCACGCACAAGCTGGGATGATGATTGAGCAAAAATCCAAGAAAATCCAACATTAAGTCAATTACAACTCACAAGTCCTCTAGCACCAAAGTTTGAATTATGTATAATAAACCAGGCTCCAGGCGCACACCATGGATGATGATTGAGCAAGACAATTCATGGATGATGATTGAGCAAGACAATTCATGGATGATAGTTTATAACCACGAGGACTTAAACAGAGACAGACAAATTAACAACTCAGGAAACATTATGATCCTCATATTCCAGTCCGTTGTACTGCCACACAACAAATACTTAAATGTTGAGGAGCTACAAATGACTCCATTGTTCCCCATGAACAAACACTTTCCTCATAAATTCTCATGAAGCATTTCTGTTCATATTAGATCACTCATATCACGCCCGACGAATCGTGATAACTAATAACAAAGCAAGTTCATGATATAGGTCCATTTTAACTTCTCATATACCAAAAATTACACGTACATCCCACATAGCACATATAACAACATTATGGCAGCTGCAGCAAACTATTCTTATTGCAGTTAAGAGTGCAGGGGAGGCAATCCGTTAATCGGAAAAAGAAAAAAGAAAAAAAAGGAAAACTATAACTAGGAGAGAGCAAGCAACATTTACTATCGAATTTTATGATCAATTCTGAACAGATTGCACCGATCTACCAACTGCGCGCTTGATGCTGAAAGTTATCCTAAATTTTTCAGAAGGAACTCAAATTCTAAAATTTGGCCGCATTAATCAAAACTTGTAAAAGTGAAGTAAAGGCTGTTTGGTATTGTATTCTTGGTATCAGATAGAGGTACAGGATTATATTTTTCATTTAGATTCTTTTTGCAACATATAATCTCCAAAAAAAACAATCTTAAAAAAGATTCAGGAGATTGTTTACTTTTTCATGCCTTTATCTATCTCAATAAACCTATACCAAACACCCAAAACAACAAAATTTATCAATCTCCATCCCCAAGAATCTAAAAAAACAATCCAAAAAATCGCTATCTGGTACAATACAGGGCCTAAATCAATCTTCAAAACTCAACTCAAAGACCATATTCAAAGCAATCCCATGATTTCTTTATCCAAAATCATATTATATTTCAAATGTCACAGCTGAAACATCTCCCTATACTTACCTCAAGGGCAAGCTTATACCTCCGAAACTTCCTGAGATTCTTGATAAACATATTAAGCTCGGCTTTCTCAAAGATCTTGCCTTCAATCTCACACTGATTCAATACAGCAGAAACCCCAGTTTCGGGATTCTCAAGCAACGCAACCCTCTTGTATATATCCTTCCATCTTATCACTGTCCTCGTCCTCTGATAACCATCGGTCGGCCCTCTGTTTCTGAACGCTGAGCATGAAAATAGATATGGAATGGATGTTCTGAGCGTGCGCGGGGGAAGAAGGGTGGAAGAAGCAGAACCAGATGGGGAGGATGTGAAATTGGAGAGAGGACATGAGTGGATGGAATTTGAGAGAGTAGGTTGGTGCTGATGAATTTGGGGATTAGGGTTTTGGAGGTAATTGACCGAATACTGAAGCATGGTGCTTTATTGGTGGCGATTACGGTGGAAGTGGAGGTTTCCGGCGCCGACGGTGGGGGAGTGTGTTTGGTGCTCTTCGTTTCTTCTTTGAATTCTTGAAAGATACCCTATCCGATATCTCCTCCGTATGGGATTCCGTTTCTATCTCTTCATTTTCTTTGGGATAATGACATAATTATCCATATTTGTAGGGTCTTTTTCTGGAGAAAGTTTTGTTAAAATCAGCACCTAAATAAAACTGTAAAAAAATAACAACTAATGTAGTAATATTCATTCAACTCCCCTTAAATTTGTAATATTTCAATAAATGCCCCTATGCCCAGTATAAAATATCCTGGACGCACTGGTTATCCAAAATACCCTTGTTTTTTTCTACTTCTGTATTCTCTTTCGCCTCTCATCGTTTGCTGCAGTTCTCTTTTTCTCAGGCAGCCATTCTACATTCTACCTGCCAGTGGAATAGGGTAGCAACCCAAACAAACCCATCTCTCCGACTCTCACTTTCTCTTAATTTCTCTCTGAAAGTCCTCTGTTGAAATTGTCTGGGCAAAATCTGGGCGGTGACGCGGTTGATTTTCATGATTCAGGTCCCATTTTTAGAGCCAACTAACGTGAAGAAGTGGGATTAATCTTATACAGGTAACAATTCGAACCCTTGAATCAGTTTCGGTATTTGTATGGTTACTGAAGCTTTAAAGCTTTGACATTTGAATATTGTTAAATTTAATCTAATATTTTAAGGTTGTGTTAGAGCTTTTGTACTGTTATAATCATTACTGAGAATTAAGATCATTCTTGAAGCTTTTTTTGCATAGTCTTTGAATTTATGTTGACACTTTCAAACTAGCTATTTCAAGCCTTGATGTCAGCTATGTTTGAATATAAATGGGTTTGCACATTACTGTCTTGGAAGCAAATAGAGGCAGGTTCCTTTCTATGATGAAGGTTGGGCAAGATGGAAATGTTCAAATCTACAAAGATTCATTCATACCTGGATTAGTTTATATGGAAAAGGGTGAATCTTGTAATCCTATAATATTGCTATTCTTTGCTTGAAGAATGCACTCCTTTTGGTCAATCTAATTGCGTTGCCTTACCCATCTGAATAATGCTGTGTTCTTCATAAATGCACTTTGGTATGCCTTTCATTTGCTTCCTACAATACTAACACTAACCTCATTGTTTCCTCAGAAGCAGTATTTCACCATAACCTGAAACCCTATGGTTTCCCCTCCTACTACACTTTTATGGTGTCCGTGTTCATCTTAATTCTTACACATTATCAAATTAGAGTATAGCAGTATATCATGATCCCGTCAAACCTGTCAACACCCTTAAGCTGGAAACCTTTCCTTCTTTCTCAGCCTCTCATTCCTTCCTTCAATATCCGTTGCCAAGCAGCTGACCTCGCCGGTAACACTGGCCCACCTTTACCCCGTTGGTTACAGTCATCTGGTATCCTCGACAGCCTTTCTTCTTCGCCTGCTTCACCATCATCCTCCCCCTCCAACGCCAACAAGGTTGATAAAATTAAAATGAATGCCCAGAAAAGGCGATGGCCATGGTCTAGGGAAAGCTATTTGGTTGATGATTCTGAACCTCTCCCTCTTCCAATGACTTACCCTAATTCATCACCTGTCTCTCCTGAAGAGATTGATCGGCGCCTTAATTGTGATGTTGAAGTTGAGGTAAATCTTCTGTTCCTTATGTTGATTGCAATTACATCTACATTTTGTTTTTTATTTGATAAGTTCTCACTTCAGGCTAATATTAAGAACATGTGTAATTTGGAGAGTTAATTTGTAGGACTGTAAAACAGTAGTTTATGAGTGGACTGGGGAGTGCAGAAGTTGCCAAGGGTCTGGCCTTGTGAGCTACTACAACAAAAAGGGCAAAGAGACTATCTGCAAGTGCATTCCATGCGCAGGAGTGGGTAATTTCTCCCTGTCCATTATTTTACTAATATTTTGCCTGTATTTTTACTAGACACTTGAGATCTTCTATGTGCTGATTGAGGAGCAAGCTTTTGCCTTACTGGTTGCCATTCAGATTGGTATTTTCTGTAGAGGATGTTGTGATCCTTTTGGGTGTGTTGCTAGCCTTACAATTAATGGTGCTTCATTTGTTCCAAAATGTGTAGGAATATATTTGGTTTTCTTCTGATGGCACAATCGTGCTGTTTGATACAACTTAAAATGGGCGGTTTTTTAGCTTGACAATTGACACATTCAGATTCTGTTTTCACTTTTCATGATGGTTTTCATCTTTCACCATTCACTTTTTGCTTATCTTTGATTTACACCTTGTTCCATGAGGGGTAATGGATTTTGGGGATTTCTTCTTTTTCATTGGAAGATTGATGTTTAACACGCAAATGCTCAGATCTTGGGAAATGAAGGGTTTGCAAAGGTTTATGTGCGGTTCCTGAATTTTTGTCCCCAAAATGCTCCCTATTCGCCCCTAGCCATTCTCCATTTAAGTGATGACATTTTTGGTCATTTCATACCAAATCTCAACTAGGTTTTTTAACACTGTTTTTGGTCTTTGAAAATATCTTCAAACAACTGCCCGAAAAAATTGTTTTGCCGAACACATCCTTAGCCCTTCTATCTTTAGTAATCGGCACTGCCTTTTTCCCTTTTACTCTCCCTACCATCAACTTTATGGCCTTGTTTGGAAATTGTATGAACTATCCATTTGAAATGAAGTTCCATGCATGCAGCTTTCTCTGTTAATGCTAATTGATTATGTTATCAGGAAATCCATATCATACCATGTCACTTTTGCACCCTAAACAAAAATTATGACACAGTTGCCCTTGAATACTTGGAACTTACAGTGGACACATAGGATTGAGTTAGACTGAGAAGTTTCTGTTGGACTTCTAAGAAAGATTCACATTTTCTCCAAATATCCATTTCTATATGTACAGTTTACGCTAATTCGTAGTACTACAATTTGTATTGATGTCGTGTTTAGAGTATATCTTTGATGCCTTATATGTTATGTCACTTCAGAACCACTGAATACAATTACTTACAATATATATCGAGTTACTATGCTTGATCATAAATTATCATTTATACAGGATATGTTCATAAGATAACAGCCCGCGATGACATTGAACTGATGGAGGATTTGGGTAATGGTAAACCACCTTGAGCAGATGACCTCATACCCCCTCAATCATTCATTACACTTGAAAACCTGGCCTTGTTCAATTTTTGTAGGAGTGATTGACCATTGTAACTCAACTCTTGCAGAAGAAATTCATTATACTACTTGTTGTTGATCATAACCATGATTATGCGACGGTAAATGGCATTATACTTTGAGGATATCTCTATGTGTGATGATATGTTTGTAGATGACATTTTATTGGATAAGGGTTTCTTAAGAGGGAAAATGGATGAAATAAAAGGTGGCTTCTTTTTTCTGTTTTGTCTTGGGAGGCATCATTTTTCGTCAATTTTACATTAGAATATCGTATATTGATCAAGCATATAAATAAAGTCTTATTTAAGAAAGAACAAATAAATATTAGATGATTATTGTCTGTAATGACATTAGCGACGATATGGTTGCAAATAATAAACTACAAGGTTAACAAATCAAATGATTAGAACAAATCAAAGAATAAGGTTGTAAAGAATTTGATTCCATGTATCAGGAACTCCTGCAAGACACCAATGGCTACAATCCATCGCGAACTGCCCGTAAATCGAAGGATGTCCGTCTTTCCTTAACAGCGACAACACTGTAATGTCTAACAACACGACGGGATTCCTTATTTTGCTAATTGCTCTCTTTACTGCTGCCATCGCAGGTGGTAGTCCTCCTGGGTAAGATGACCCTAACATTGGTTGTGTTTGTCCCATGCAACTGCCCTTGTGCCGGTCATGCCAATCGCTTGCGCTGAAACGAAAAAACCAAAAAAACTATTACACATAACAAACGATTTAATTATAATAATATCAGCATATCAAGTTAAATGATTCAATCTTCACTAGATTTGTCATATATAAATACATTTTTTGACTCATTTTAAATTTTGGCTCAACTCGATTCAAAACTAGCTGAAATATAAACATATGTATCAAAGTTTCATAAAACGACAATAAAGTTGATATATGTAAACTTACTTGTAGTGGGAGGGTGATATGCCTTGGAAGAACACCTTAGTTCTTGATGGATCAATGTTTTGGTCAACCCATTTGCCCCATGTGTCTAGGGCTTTCTCAAAAGCAACCACTCTATCCATGTCTTTTCTTATGGCCTTCCCATCTTTAATATAATCCCACCTGTTACAGGTTTACATACAATCAATTAAGACTCATTAGCTTATATTCTAAGAACATTTGATAAAAATATTGATAATCTTAATTAGGACCGTTCATTCGGACTGAACCGGACTTGGTCTAGAAATTTGTTAGACCTAGCCTAAATTGTACCAGACTTGTATATCCGGTACAAGTCCGGACTGACCCAAATTTCTTTATATTTATTTTTGGACTTTTTAAGCTCTTTAAAAAAAATTAACAAATCGGTCCAATCTAATGACAGTTTTCGGTCCAGGTCCAGACTGGAATTTGAACAGCCCTAATATTAATGAGCTAGGCAACAAACTTACGGTTGAGTTGGTCCACGACGACTCCACCAATGCCATGTGTTAAAGATGAGCATGTCCATGTCTTTCCATAGCTTACCTCCTTCTATAGAGTCAAGTTTCAAGACCCTCCCTATTCTTTCCTCTACGACATCTACAAGAAAGACGGTTCGATCTAGCATGATTTGCACATCATAATCCTGCAATGAAAGACTCAATTATGGATTTATATTACAAGTGATGTATAAATTTAAGCCGTTGGTGAGTGAAACATACCGGAAATGAGAATGAAGAGACGAAATCTTGACGAGTAATGTTGTATGTGGCATTTGGAACTGAAGAATGGAGTAAACATGTGAGTGATTGCCATTGATTTAGGCTCAATGAATCACCCACAAACATTATGTTTTTGCCTCGAAATTTCTCGAGGAAATCTTGACCGTCGAACCTGAATATATTTTCATTTCAAAATCAAAATAAATAAATTATATTTTTTTATAAGAAAAAACAAATAAAAAAATATTCCCCGTTTTTAATCGGTTGTGATGAAACTTTTTTGAGTTTATATGTTGTATTTGAACATAACACATATGTGTTTGTAGAGCTGCAAATTTTCATGAACCATTAAAAAAAATAAAAAAATAGACTGGTCTATTTTTATTTTCTAAACATAAAACATAACACATTCGAGGGAGAACTGTCTACAAGTTTCAGCCTATGGATTGATCGTTAAGATTAACAGCGGACTTGAATTGCTTTATTTGGTCTTGAGTTGGCCAATGATTGGAGGTTGTTGATGAGAAAAAAAAAAGAAAAGAAAAAAAACCCTACTTCAATCTAACATTCATGTACATTTTTTAAAGTAGACATCAAAAATAACGCGGCTTATTAAATGTTACGAAAGTATAGGATGATAAATTTCGTATACAAGGGCGATGAAATACTTTTATTGACAATTAATCCTTCTGTTAAAGTTATGTGGCATGTTCGGACTCAACGCAACACTCGGGCGTGCACTAACTGGGGGTTAGGGTTAGTTGAGTTGACCAAAACAATGGGGCGCGTGAGATTCAGGTAAAGAAGTCAACTGGGCTTTGCTTTCCGGTGTCCAGCTAGTCCGCCACCAACAGTAACATGGACAAAACATAATCACGTGTTTGCATGTGCTAAACTCCACGCGCCGACCAAGATCTGCACTGCATTACTTCTTTTGTGCACAATGAAATTTGAAGTTTCTTATGTTTTAATTTAATTAAACAAATATTTAGATTTTTGATCATGGATTGTTAGGAAATTATATTTCTGATATTTAGTTAATTAACCAAAAATGTCTTTTATTTTGTATGATATTTAACATGTTTCAGATTGGTCAAGGAATAGATTATGTGAGCCTCGCTGCATTTTAAAATGAAGACATAGTAGTATGCAGATTTGCATAAAGCCTTAAATAACATCTAATTAATTTAGATTAGAATATAAGATTAATGGTCCGTTAATCAACGTGTAATAATCGAAATAATAATTTTATAAGTTCTTAATTAACAAAACTATAATTAACCGAATTTATATCCCATTGTACTATGCAGATTTTCCATTCTCGAATTCTGTTGTCGTTTCTTATCGAATTTTTGGTATTATGTTTCACGTTTAAAAGTCTTTCACTCTAGTAGAGAATTTGTCTCATTTCACGTCTTGTCTACATTTTAACACGTCGTTCAGAGTGTTTTGAATTTTGTAGGATTTTTTATGACTATTTTTGTGAGGGTATAATGTATTTTTGTCTAGTTTTAACTTATCGTGTCTTGTAAGTTTGTAAAGTAAATTATTTTTTTATATAATAAATTTATATTATTATAATATTTTTTATTTAATATAATGATTATCATCTAAAAAGTTATTAAATAAATATTTTAAAACTTTAAAAATAAAAGTAAAATGATATTTAAAATATATAATTTAAAGATTAATTATAAATGGAGTTTGAAGGCAATACACATAATACCATCTTTAACAGCAGCAACTTATAAATCATCAATGAAGATTGAAGAAGAAAAGAATTGAATAACACTAACCTGGCTAAGTTACAAGAAGAAGGTTGCCATCTATAATGGAGATAATGTTCATCCTCACGGCCATTTCTCTGACAATTGAAAAGCTTCTGAATGAAACCGCAACTACTGTAATTGTAATCTGGGTATCCATTATCTCTTACCCATTTCCCTGTGAACAAATCACACCCATTACTCCTAGTTACACTTGCATTTCCTGCCTCCACCAGCGCCACCAGTAGCGCCATCACAGCGAACCCGAACTTCCGGCGACTATCGAGCAAACCCATTAACGAAAAATGAGAGGATAGGATGAGGGTGGTGGAAAGAGTTGAGAAAGGAAGACGATTTCTCATGAAATATATAAAGTCTTACCTTTATAATATTTTAATCGGTGCATCATAAGGTCCTCATGATGTGGTGGGGCCTAGACGCCTAGCTAGCTTCAAGTGAGCAGATCTTGTTTTATCTTTTGTACATTGCATTATATGATGGCGGTGGTGGGCTAAGTTCATTGGAGCGTGTTATGGTTGGATCTTGCTAGCTACTTACTAACCTCCAAGTGTTGCTTTCTTTTATAGTGCTCCATCGTGGGCGCAAATTGTTGTTTTTGAAGTGCGTATGTGATCTGACAAAGACTTATAGTCAGGGGCCCTGCACATCGGGAGTGAACCGGATCATTAGCATCTCAACAACTAACGGTTCATGGATTTCGGTCAAAACGGTCCGGTTACACAACCCTAATTATTATAAGATTTGTAATATTTAGATCGTAAGCATATGTTTAAACAAACCAAACCAGTACATAATTGTAAACGAGTTATCTTAAATTAGAATGAAACGGTGAGCAGGACCGCGAGACTTTCTTTCCTTGATTCTTAAATTGACCCTTATTACAAAGGGTTTTGTGTGATTAAAATCTCAAGATACAATTGTTAGCGTCTCGGTTTTGTGTAAACAATTGAGACCTATGAGAATCTTCAGTGACGTATATTACTCTCATACGCTAGGAAGAGAGGAGGATCGTTGTTTGTCTGTTTTCTGGATGAGATTGAGCTCCCTTTTTATAGGGATATAGAAAGAGAGTCGGGAGTAAATGGACAGGACATAATCCGGTTTTACACTCCGATTTAAATGACGTAGTCTCATGTTTTAATGTATAAAATCGGGATTGTTTATGTCTTATATCGAACATATTATGTGTGTGATATCACATGCATTAAACGCCTTGTTCCAACTTAAATATTAGAGCGATATCATTGGCATGATCGGTCAACCCATGTGAAATATGGGCCGACAACATGGCCCGAAGAGATAGAGTTGGATGGTCAGCCCAACCCAATCTATAGTTGGCCCAAGTTATTTCCCAAAACCCACGAATTGGTGAGCCACACATGGCTCGGTACGTGTGTGGTCTAATTGAATTTATAATGTCTCTCCACAAACTTTGTTAACCATATATATATACCATTAGTCTTGGTATATATACTATTACATGACATTTCCTTGATTCATTTGATCATGCAGTTATACAAAAGCTTCCAATCATGACTGGAAGACGACGTATAACAACAGGAAGAAAACTCAAAAGACTGAAGATCTCTTTGATTTCCTTCTCTTTAGAACCATCTACTTGAGTTAGTGTATGCCTTCACATATTCCAGCTAGACTACAAAATTGTGAGACCCACGGGATCTCCTGATTTGAGAAAATATGTGAAGAGTAACAAGAGAAATGAAGTTGTTATCTTTTTCTTCTTGTTAGAAGGATGTTCGTTATTTCCGCGCATCTATTTTTGACCCTAGTCCATGCAAGGCCACTTTGCTTCACTATGAATCATTAAATCATGCTGCTAATTTGCATTCTGTCATCACAAATCCTGTTATATATAGTTTCATCCACTATCTTTCTTTTTTATTTTATGGACATAATTTAGTAGATTTGCCTTTTTAATGGTCACTTCTTAACCAATTCACTTCTCCCCATCAAGTCGTGTATCAAATTCGTGGGTAACAAACATAATATACCACATACAATAATAATTAGTAATTTTGTGTCAAATTACTTTTACATTAATAAATAAATGAACAAGCTACTTTTACATTGATAAATAAATAAACTCGTGCTTATTTTGATGCAACTTGAAATTTAAAATCATAAGTATATTTTAGCATTGAGATTACGAGATACGCCTGCTTAGCTCATGAATAACATTGAGATTACGAGATACGCCTACTTAGCTCATGAACACAAATACGAGGTCAGTAGTTGGAGGCTCATGACTACACATGAGGTACAAGTTGGAGTCGATACAAAGTCGAGTGGGGCCATCAACAACAATGTTGAGGGATAATTATGTTTCTTAAACAGTGGTAATTAACACCATTGCCCAGGCATCTCGCCTAGTAAAATCATAAAACTGCCGGATATACATTTTAGTTGAAATTGTTTTAGAACCCGATTTTTTTTTTATCAAATTTTAAAGGTTAAAACTATCATGTCAAATATATATGCCCTTGATTGGAAGGACGATAAAGGTTGTCAAAATTGGAGTTTGGAAACAGCCAGACTGGCCAAAGATACTAAAACAAGGGTTTATCCAAAATTTGGAGCCTTGTAACCATACAAGGACAAAGACACCCCAAACATGTCCATACCATAGCATGCCAGTAGTAGCTATTCACAATCTACTTATGCACATTTTAGTAATTTCTTTTTATGAGTTGAAAGGGTCTATATACAGTTGCCACTTATCAAACCCAGCGTCACATTGGCACAGAAACATCAAAACTCAATGCCACTATTTAACTGAATAGAGAAAGAAGGCCTCCCAGAATTAGCCAGCGGAGTTTCAGCTCTTATAACTATTCCCGAGCTCCCCACGTTTCCGTTCCACTTTGATCTGCCGATCTGCATTAGTTTGCAAATTAAGCATACATGTGTGAGTAATATATATAATCTTCATTAATCATGCTTGGCATAAAACTTCAATGCGGGGATAACATATTAGATAAATCAGTGTAACACAAGGTGGGAGACGGTTTTGTAGAGAAAAAACTCACTGATACAGACGCAAACGCGCAAGGCATAGCTGTAAGTGAGCAGCCACCGATGACATTAACTTGCTCCTTGACAGAGTGAATGACTTCTGCTTGTATCCCAGGATTGCAACCACCAACAGTGGGACATATACTGCAAAAATAGGTATAGGTTCCATATTTTTTTATCTTTCAACTTCAGTTAACTATTATTAATATGTAGCTTAATTCAAACCAATTACCTATGTAAGATTTCCATTGGATATTATAAATTTGAAACATTTTTACTTCAAATATAAGAAACTTCTAAATTATTAGGTTAGTACTACATAGTTTTACTTATTTACAATGATTACACCCCACAATTCCATCAAAAGTGTCCCTTCATGGTCCAATCCTAATAATATGGTAACATTAAGAATATAGCACAACAGCCATCAGAAACAATCAAGCAGAAGCCCAAAACCATGTTTAATCTACAAAAGGGATTGTTTTACCTCAAATGGACATTTGGTTTCACCATGAGGCCAGATCGCTGCCATGCAAGGGGTTGTGTAAACCCGAGTGAAAATGATCTATCAGGCCATTGCAGGGTAGGGGTAATGCGTGTTCCCCATTTGTTCTGGGCCAAACCAAAAGGGTATATAGGTCAACAAATAATATTTGTGTACTCTGTTTCCAATGAAACCAAGGGTTTTAAGGGGACAAGAAGCTATTAGCTTACTTTACACGAGAAGCTGAACTTCATTTCTCCAGGGTATTGACCTTGAGCTTGAAGTAAGCCTCCGCAAATAGGAAGAAAAGCACTTGTGGTTATCCCTTCCCCTGCTACATAAGTTAGCTGCCCGTTTGGGAATTGCAAATCCAGGAACGACTGCAGCAGATAAACAATGAGATTCTTAGCAAAATTGCACTACAATTTACATTTGACTGTCATGAGAACTATAACTACTTGCTATGAAGCGGACAGAAATCATAATTATTATACAAAATAATTGTCAGCAGAGTTATAACAACTTGCTTTGAAGAAGAAAGATTAAATTTAAACAACACTAGATGCCCCACATACGGTGAATTACACATGAAAGCAACGTTCATCATGGTATCCAACTTCAATCCCAGATTTTAAATAAATTATATACACAACTACTACAGGACCCGTATATACTGCAAAATTACAAGTTAGTGTTCTAAACTTACGCAGGCCAAAGGGTTGAGACAAATCATTGACATCAACAGCCATCTTCTGTGCTTCGACCAAACTGCTGGACACAGGGAGTGTAGGCCATTCTAGGAACGATTTCAAAATTAGATTCAGATGAAAACAAAAAAATCACAATAATATATAGCCGGAAATAAAGAATACGAACATAGAAAGACTAAACTCTGTTCTACCAACATTTGGTTGTTAAATATTCCTTCATTTGTAATATCTATATCTCCATGGTCCAATTCCACCAAAAGTCATGACTTAACGTCACTTATACGCTTGCTTATCATATTTTTCGTTCTAAAGAAAAGTCTCACTCCAGCAAATCATGCATTTTCACTTTGCAAAAGATATCTAGGTCGGATGTTCTATTCTTGCCTTTCAAAACATTGCAGTTTGAAAGTGCTTCAGTGTTAATCATAAGTACATAACTAGCATTAACTTGAAAATTGATATAATACAACAACTTCACTCATGTCTTCTTTTTTTCTGGTGGGACTTCACTCTTGTCTGAGTAAGACATCAAAAGTGTATACATTTTATGACCGTTGAAACAAAAAACACCGAATCTAAAAGGTAATGCACACACACAAATCATGGCACTTATAATCCAGAAACTTAAACATAACCTACCTTTCTATCATAACCATACCAAAGCAGGTGCTTCTTGGATAAATGTATGGGCAAAAGAAGCGTCGTGTCCCGGACAAATAAAACTGGTCCAAGTTGTACAAGGAAGAGAGATGAACTCTCCCTCCCTGGGTTAGAACTTCCACTTGATGCCTCTATCCTCCACAAGTCACCCCTTGCCACCAAGGAACTTTCTATGTCTTGAGTTCTGCTATCATAGGTTGCTGACATATTCATACTCCCCTTCACGAATCACAAACATAGTCATTGAGGTACAACTATACAGGAATACACAAGAAATGAACCAGCTTTCTGAACACCAAAACTAATAAATTTGCAAATTAGAATACCACACTAAAAAAGTCTGTCAGAACAGAAAACATAACCATTAGGATAAAAGTACCATATTACTTTTAAAAACAGAAACCAGGTATGATATAAGTCAATTATAAAAACAGGATAAAGAACAGAATTTTAGCGAATTAAACAACCACGTAACTGATATCTTATTGTCATCCAAAGCAAAACAAAAAATTAACCCTTAACTAATTAACAAAACAACGGAATTTTTAGCCAAAAGAGACTAAGGTTGAGCTATATTTGTCTAATAAAAAAAAAAAAGCAGTGCTAATGAGAGCAAATTTGTTAAGCACGGACGCCAAAAAGGCAAAGTCTGTTTCAACTGTTCAATGATCATACCTGGGATTTACCAAAGAGACCAGCTATCTTCAAGTTAAACCCTGATATTTCATCCTCAGTCATTCCATCCAGAACACCGTCGTCCTCCTCAAATCGCAAATCTCTTAGCTGCTCTGCCAATGAACCCAAATCCTCTTGAACGGACAGCGACTCATCAGCTGTGTCTACGCCATTACCAATACGAAGCTTCACGAAGTTATTATCTCTGTGATCATGAAAAAACGGCAACGGGATAGTCCGAAAGAACTGTTGAACCAAACCATTGAAGCAGGCTCCAATATCTGTCCCTGCTTGCCCTATCTTATTGCCTATATCAAATATAGCAGAGACTCCATTAATTCCCGAAGTGTCGATTGCAAGGTTGAAATCCTTCGGCACGAAGTTTTGTGTAGGAATGGGGAACTCGAAATCGACATCGAACAGATTAGGTTTTTGAGGGTTTGGCCATGAGAAACTTGTAGGAGTGATATGAGACTGGATCAATCCAGTAAATCCCTGCGTAAATCGATCTGCCAAGTCCTGACCTTGTCTCTGCACCTCTTCCCATGCTTCGAACGATCTCTCTGCCGACATTCGTCGTGAGATTCAATCGCACTTGTACCTTGCCAAATTGAAGAACAAGATAACCAAATTGCTTCTCTCAAAATTTAATCCCCTCTCTTCGATTCCCAAAGAGAAATCAATTAGCGAATCGTGCACCAAACACCAAAACCACGAAATAAGGGAAATAAAGACCCAATACTCACCGATCTTCGAACCAGCGAAATCAGTTGAATTCACCGCATCGAGCGAATTCTAGTATCAAAATTCGCAAGAATCGGGACTTACGAACAAAAAACGGCGGAAAATTAGGGTTTATGAAAGCTATAGATCAGAAATTGAATTGGCTAAAACCTCGATTCCATTCGAAAGGGGTTGAAGTTGAAACGGAGTAGCTGAACTCGAAGATGGGGATTTTGGGAGTAGGGAGAGTGGGGAGGAGGAAGAAGAGACGAGAGATTTGACACGTTAGGGATAAAAAATTTGTGGAGATAACACAGATGTGTTTTTATTACTCACTGCCACAGTCGAGATTTATATGCCACATTTCCACTTCAATAAAACTTGACCTGAAAAATATCATTTGGAGTTTTTGGACTAATAGTCACATTTTTTTTTGGGTGTAAATAGTCACATCCTTTTTAAGTTCTACTAATTTTATATTACTAGAAGACAATTTCAATCATTTTACAATTAAAGTTATTTTTAAATTTTGAATATATTATTTTTAAAATTTTAATATATATATATATATATATATATATATATATATATATATATATATATATATATGGCTATATACTATTTAATAAATTGTTAGTTATAGTTTTTGATAAATAAAAAAGTTGACTAATATAAAAATATAATGATGTTTTAATAATTTGTTTAAAACACGTGAAATTAGGTTAAATAATAAGTATTATGAAATAGACGAGAGAGTGTGATAATTTTCTAATTAGTATAGATTTTAAAGTTTGAAATTTAGGTGTTTTTGAATTTGACTTAATTTATAGAGTAATTTTGCCTTTGGACTGAAAGTAAAATTGATCAAAGAATAGATATAAATTTATAGCTCCGTCAGGTATAAGCCGTACAATACGGAGTCGTTGGATGAATTTCTTTGTGTTAATTTGATTTTATATTGGAAGGATTGTCGTTATAAGTCATTTTGCGAACTTTGTAATCATCACTTGGAGGAATTATCTAACCTAATCATTGAATGTCCTTTCTCTGAACAGATTATAAATAAATTTGATAAAATAATCTTGAATGATCTTAACAAAATAAGAATCCAAAATAAAAAAAGCGCATGAAATCTTACAGGAATTAAAAAATAAAATTGGAATAAACAAGTTTTCATGCCTCGTTACTATATGGTGAAGTATTTGATTTTTCAGGAACAAACTTATCTTTAATAATGAACCTCTTGGCCCGGATAATAAAATTGTTGCATTTATCATAAATCAAATCCACAACTAGAAAACCAAAATCACTGACGAAGAGGATTATGATATTAAACAGAAAAACAACACAAATACGATAAAAGGAAAAAAAACACAATATTAAATGGGATAAACCAAAGCCGGGTTTCCACAAACTTAATTTTGACGGCTCAAAACTTGACTCGGGTGTAACATCCATTGGTTTCGTGATCCGAAATCACAATGGAGAAGTTGTTAGCCTTGATGCAAAGAAAAACAACTTCAACTCGGTTATAAAAGCTTAAGTCTTCGCTCTTAAGACTGGATTACAAGAGGCAGTTAGACTACATATCAAAAAGATTGAAATAGAAGGTGATGTGTTATCAGGGCACTCCAAGGTTTGTGGAGTTGTCCATGGGATGTCGAGATGATTATATCCGACTCCAGACTGGATCTTTGTTTTTTTGACGAAATCCAGATCAGACATATTTTTAGAGAAATAAACTGTGTTGCCGACCGATTAACCCATCTAGGAATCTCGACCCCAACACCATTTTTCTGATGATCCCGAACTTTGTGTTCTCTTCCGCAAGGATGCTTTAGGTTGGACTACCTCGAGGAGGTAACCAACCTAACCGCTTTCCATTTTTCAAAAAACAATAAATTTGATTTTATATTGTTATTGATCTGAGTTTTTTTTATCTTGTCGATTTAAAAATATTAAATAGCAATGCTAAAACAAATTTAATTAAAAGTTTAATTTTATATATATATATATGGAAAAAAAATATATAAACATTATTTTAAATATTAAAAACATGTTCGATATAGACAACATAAATTAAGTTTACGCTTGTGTTTCTTAAAAATGAATTGAATTTGAGTTGACTTAAAATTTAAATTGATATCACTATTAAGCTCACATTCACCCTCAAACGTTTCATCAAGTGTGAGATTGTTTGTTTACTTATCGTTTATAATTTGGAGTATTTTCGTAAAACATTCTTATATGAGTTGATCGGCTCAAGAACGAGTTGAGCCTCATATAGTGCTCATATTAGATTGTTTTGTAATCTAAACAAATTCAATTCAAATTTTATTGAGTCGAGCTCGGAGCCTTGAATAAAACTAGACTAGCTCGACTCACGTAACTGTTGGATGTAATCATGTAACTAATTTTGTTACATGAAATATGTTGTATAAATAGCACTTCATACACGGATAATAAACAAGCAAAATATTCTCATACACAATGAACTCTCTCTCTTATTACATTACTAACATGGTATCATACACGGATAATAAACAAGCAAAATATTCTCATACACAATGAACTCTCTCTCTTATTACATTACTAACATGGTATCAGAGGCTCCATGACCCTCCACCATGGCTGCTCCACAAGAAAATCCGGAAATTACTTCATTCGATGATGAAGTCTTTCGTCTACAGATCCAGCTTCATCATTCAGATGCTCCTTCATTGAAGCTCTCTACCACACCTCTTAACAGCACCAAATATTCTCGTTGGAAAAGAGCGGTAGAAGTATCTCTTTCTGCTAAAAACAAACTGAGCTTCGTCAATGGAACTTGTCTCAGACCAGAATCAGATCCCAAAATGGCTGCTAAGTGGGATCAATGTAATAGCATGCTTATTTCTTGGCTCTTACATTCGATGGAGAAGGAAATTGGAGAGTCAGTGCTCTTCTGTCAAACTGCATCTCAGATCTGGAGTGAACTTGCCATTCGATTTGGCTAATCGAATCGAACAAATCTCTATCAAATCCAGAAAGAACTTGCTCTCATTTCGCAAGGTAATCAGTCTATTACCACATACTTCACCAATTTAAAGAAAATATGGGACGATTATACTCTTGCGTTGATGAATCATGTTTACAAATGTGGATCCAATTTTGTCGCCATTGCTATGATTCACGACCAACAAATCGTTCAATTTCTGGTCGCTCTCAACGAGTCGTTCAATCTTGCTCGTTCTCAAATCTTGATGATGCAACCTAGTCCCAACCTCAATGAAGTTTACAAGATTCTTCTTCAAGAAGAGAGTCAAAGAAATCTATACAATCACACAGTCTTGGACGACACTTCTTCTACAATGTATGCTCATAATCGATCAAGTTCTTTTAGGTCTTCGACTCAAGGACAATCTTCAAATGATACTAGGACTAATTCAAGCCAAAATTCACGTCTATACTGTGATCATTGCAAAGTCAAAGGTCACAATGCTCAGAGATGTTGGAAGCTTATTGGATATCCAACTTCACTAGTGCTAGGACTCGCTTGGTGTACACAATGCAATATTGCCGGCCATGACACCAACAAATGCTGGAAGAAAATTGGTTATCTTGCAGGTCACAAGCTATACAATACTTCCATCAACCATTCTTTTACTCCTGATCAAATGACTTCAATCCTGGCACTATTGGACAAGAATACAACACAAGGTCCTACGTCTAATCCCACTGCGTTTCTTGCTGGTAAGGCTACTTGCTTCTTGTCTTTTAACCTAAACTCAAAGTGGATATTGGATAGCGGTGCTACCGACCACATTACACCTAATCTTGACCTATTCAACTCACATACACCTATTACCAGCCCCTCTTCCATTACCATGCCTAATGGAAAACGTGCATGTGTTCAACATCATGGCACGGTATTCATCAATGATCAACTTACCCTATACAACGTTCTACACGTTCCTGATTTCCAATTTAACCTCATTTTCATACATAAGCTTTCTAATGACTTAAATGCTCACATTCTTTTCACTCCTCATGCATATATTGTTCAGGACCCTTTGACGAAGACTCAAACGGTGATTGGACGAGCATTTAGGGGGCTATATGTTGTTGATAAATCCATTGATAATACACCTACTTCAATTTGTAATAATCCCAGCAATGATGGCTTTTCTATGCATACTTTTCATAATATACACTTTATTGACCTTTGGAATTGTCGGCTAGGTCATATGCCCTTTGATCAAATGCATTTTGTTAATAGCAAAATTTGTTTACCCAAAATCATTCCATATGTACCATATGTCCACAAGCTAGACAACACCGACATTGTTTTCCTAACTCCTCCACTCGATCAACTCACATCTTTGATCTTATTCACATTGATACATGAGGACCATATAAACACCAAACACACAATGGTTTTTCATACTTTCTCACCATAGTTGATGACCATTCACGTAGTACCTGGACCTACTTAATGGCTCACAAGAGTAATGCCTTATCCCTTCTCAAATCTTTCATCATAATGGTCAAGAATCACTTCAAAACTACCATCAAACACATCCGTTCGGACAATGTCGTGGAGTTTACTAGTAAATAAGCCATTCTCTTCTATTCTATGGAGGGCATTACCCATCAAACATCTTGTGTACATACACCAAAACAAAATGGCGTTGTGGAACGCAAGCATAGACATCTCCTAGAGGTAGGTAGGTCTCTTTTCTTCCAATCCAAGCTACCATATTCCTATTGGGGTGAATGTGTCTTGACAGCCACATATCTAATCAATAGAAGACCTACCCCTCTTCTTTCTCACAAAACACCCTATGAAATCTTGTTTAACAAGCAACCTTCTTATGATCACCTATGTACCTTTGGTTGCCTATGTTTTGTTCATACACCTAAGGTTCATAGAGATAAGTTTGAACCACGTGCCAAGCCTTGTGTCTTCATTGGTTTCCCCTTTGGTCAAAAAGGCTACAAAATTCTTACCATTGATACTAGAGAAATAATCATATTAAGAGATGTGATATTCCATGAACAACATTTACCTTTCCATCATATCTCATCCACTTCACCTCCTATTCTACCTACAACAACACAAAATATTTTCACTCTCGATTCTCTTATTTCCATATCATCACAATCTTGTCCTACACAAATTTCAAGTCCAGATAATGATAATACTTCAAACCAATCCACTGAATCATCACCAAACATCACAAACAACACTCATCACAACCCATCAGATCCTTCCATAACTCCAAGCTCCTCTTTACCCCTAATAAGACGTTCTATCCAAACATCCATCAAATCTAGATGATTTTATATGCACGTATAGCTCATGCTCTGCATCACCAGGTACTTATACTCTTCTCTCTTTACCTTCATCTCATATTACCTTACTTTCTGCTCTCACCTCTTTTGTTGAACCCACAACCTACACCGAAGCATCCAAAGATCCAAATTGGGTGAAGGCTATGGACAATGAGTATCATGCTTTACAAAGCAATCACACATGGGATCTCACTCCTCTTCCACCTAACAAAAAGGCAATAGGGTGCAAGTGGGTTTTCAAAGTTAAGCTCAAAGCCGATGGAACTTTAGAGAGGTATAAGGCGAGGTTAGTTGCAAAAGGGTTCAATCAAAAAAAAGGCATCGATTATCATGAGACGTTCTCTCCTGTTGTCAAGATGACAACTATACGGACCATCATTGCTATTGCAGCCTCCAAAGGATGGATTCTTCATCAATTGGACGTGAATAATTAATGCTTTCTTGCATGGTAACTTACTTGAAGATGTTTACATGAAACTCCCACCAGGTATACCTAATCCTCTATCTCTAGTATGCAAGTTACGAAAGTCTTTATATGGCTTGAAGCAAGCCTCTCGCCAATGGTTTCACCGCTTAACCAATGCTTTAATTGAGCAAGGGTTTACACAATTCAAAAACGACTATTCGTTATTTCTCAAGAAAAAAGAGGCTCATATCACTATTGTTGCCATATATGTCGATGACCTCCTTGTTACTGGATAATGTGAAGCTACCATTACATCTCTTAAACATTATTTGGATCACACATTTAACATCAAGGACCTAGGCCTCCTTCACTTCTTTCTAGGCCTTGAGGTTGCTCATACACCATCAGGAGTTGTTTTGGCTCAAAGAAAGTTTGTTATTGAACTTCTCGATGAAGCAAATATACCTTCTGGCAAACCTACACTAACCCCTTTACCTATACACATGAAGTTGATACCTGAAGATGGAACACCTATCTCATATCCATCATATTATCGCTCCATTGTTGGCAAATTGAACTTTCTTACAAACACTAGACCGGACCTTTGTTTTGCCGTCCAAAGTCTAAGTCAATTCATGCAGAATCCACATACTTCACATCTGGACGCTCTTCATCACACATTGAGATATATCCAAGGCACCATTGGCCATGGTATCCTTCTAAACAGTTGTGACAAACATAACTTATTAACCTACACGGATTCAGACTGGGCTTCTTGTCCCTATACCCGGCGAAGTGTGAGTGGTTTTGTTGTCTTACGGAACATCACCAATAAGTTGGAAATCGAAAAAGCAAACTACAGTTTCCAGGAGCTCAGCAGAAGCTGAATACCGTGCTATGGCACATGCCGCTGTAGAGGTAACTTGGCTTGTTCGTTTACTCCAAGAATTGGGCGTCTCACCACTACAACCAATTCATCTTCATTGTGATAACAATTCTGCCATTCAAATCAGCAAAAATCCGGTGTTTCATGAACGCACAAAACACATCGAGATCGATTGCCATTTTACAAGAGATAAAGTCATGGAAGGTCTTCTTCAACTTCAGCATATATCCAGTCATGAACAAGTAGCCGAAGTTCTCACCAAGATTGTACCTTCTTCTCAACAAGCACATTTACTTACCAAACTAGGCATGCATATGCCACCTAGTTTGAGGGGGGTGTTAGATGTAATCATGTAACTAATTTTGTTACATGAAATATGTTGTATAAATAGCACTTCATACACAAATAATAAACAAGCAAAATATTCTCATACACAACGAACTCTCTCTTATTAAATTAATAACAGTAATACATAATAACAAACTATTCAGAACAAAGAATCAAAGGGAACACAAGGCATGAATATCTTCACAACTCATAAGTCTCGCTAAGGACGTACAATAACGAAAAACCTCACATATTCTTTTATTATTCGTATTCGGCTCTAAAAGACTTGTGATAATAATAGAAGTAATCGATAAACTTATACGTAAAACTCACATATTTGGTGCAATGTGGAACAATACACGCATCTCAACATATTGACGATGAATGAATTCAGATTTAGTAGACGGTTTTTAGTAATTATTACAAATAACGGTGATTTTATGTAAATTTCCTCGATTTGTTTCATGATATCACTATCTGTGATTCGGTTTCTCTCTCCCTTTCTTTCGGCATTCCCGCCGCCGCACCACCCACCACACTCCCTCATATCTATACAGGTTGCCGGAACCTGGAATTCAATACTATATCGCCGGCGACGGCGACGGCAAGTCATCCAACAAGCCGACTGAAACAAGCCACGCTATCCATCTCTCGCTCCGCAAACTTGGAAGGTAACCCCTTCTCTCTCTGTCGTCCTCTACAGTAAGGTGTAATGATAATAGATCTGTGAATTTGATTAGGGAATCTGTTGTTAATAGATTAACTAGATACGGTAATTTGTTTTGAAATGCGAATTTGTTAATTACTAGCTGTGGTGCTTGATTTCAACTTTCAAATGTTTCATGCCATTAATTCTTCATTACCTGTGATTAACTTTGCTGATGTTAACGTAATATCTTAAGAAGGCAAAATATTTGTGCTCAGAAGATTAGATGTGGAATTCAATGAGGTTTCAGGCTTTCGGCTATTGACAATTGTCTGATTGTAGCTTTGTAAGATTGAGAACGGAAGTTTCTCATTAATAAAAGAATTTCATTTCTATGTATTCTGTTATTGTAGGAAGAGCTGCCAGTATTTCAGATCGTCGTTGTATTACCGTGGGAAAGTGCATTCCCAGCATGAATATATTCAAGCAGCTAGCAGCACTAAGGAATCCAGTTTGTAAAGGGACTCTTAGATGCTCTAGAGGTAGCAGATTCATCATCCATTGCATGTGTATCTTTCCAGTATCACTTTGTATTAACATTTTATCTTCTTTTCAGCTCTGTCTTCATCATTCCATCATTCATCACCTCATTCTTCATTAGAAGCTTATTCCCATGAACACGAGGTGGTGATTGCTCTAGGAAGCAATGTCGGAGATCGAGTACATAATTTCGACGAGGCTCTGACTTTAATGAAAGGTTCAGGAATCAACATCACCAGACACAGTTGTTTATACGAGACAGCACCAGCTTATGTAACAGATCAACCTTTCTTCCTCAACTCTGCAGTTAGAGGCTTTACAAAACTCGGGCCTCATGAACTGTTACACACTCTTAAGAAAATCGAAAGAGATCTGGGTCGAACAGAGGGAATAAGGTATGGTCCTAGACCTATAGACTTAGATATACTATTCTATGGAAAGTTTAGGGTGGAATCCGGGGATCTTTCTGTTCCCCATGAAAGAATATGGGAAAGACCGTTTGTTATGGCACCGTTAGTTGATTTATTAGGATCAGCTGTCGATAGTGATACTGTTTTATCTTGGCATGGTTTGTCAAAACATTCAGTAGATCTTTTTGAAGCATGGGAGAAACTTGGTGGTGAATCTCTCATTGGAAAAGATGGGATGAGGAGGGTTTTACCCGTTGGGGACCGCCTTTGGGATTGGTCTGAAAGAACATTCATAATGGGAGTCTTGAATCTGACACCAGATAGTTTTAGTGATGGTGGAGAGTACCAATCATTAGAGAATGCGGTTTCTCAGGCACGTCGAATGATTTCAGAAGGTGCAGACATAATTGATTTCGGTGCTCAGTCAACACGGCCCATGGCAACAAGAATTTCTGCAGAAGACGAGTTAAGCAGGTTAATTCCCGTTCTTGAAGCAGTCAAGGAAATGCCAGAGGCGAAAGGGAAGATATTATCAGTCGATACATTCCAGTCGCAAGTGGCAGCTGAGGCAGTTAAAAAAGGGGCCCACATTGTGAATGATGTGTCAGCTGGGCAACTGGATCCGAACATGCTGAATGTTGTTGCAGGGCTCAAGGTGCCTTATATAGCTATGCATATGAGAGGAGATCCGAACACAATGCAAAGCAGCGAAAATCTGAAGTATGATGATGTATGTAAAGACGTAGCTAGTGAGCTGAGCACGAGAGTTAGTGAAGCTGAATTGTCGGGTATTCCTGCTTGGCGGATAATACTTGATCCGGGTATTGGTTTTTCAAAGAACACTGAACAAAATCTGGATATTCTAATGGGTCTGGCTACATTTACGGAAGAGATTGCGAAGAAGAAGCTGGCTGTATCTCATGGGCCTATCTTGATTGGTCCGTCAAGGAAGAAATTTTTGGGGGAGATTTGTGACCTTCCAAAGGCTGTTGATAGAGATCCTGCTACTATTGCGGCTATCACGACTGGTGTTCTGGGAGGAGCAAATATTGTGAGAGTGCACAATGTCAGAGATTGTTTGTCTGCTACGAAGCTATGTGACGCTATGATCAAAAGGGTTTGAGGCTTATGGTGGGTAAGACTGTATGGTTCATACCAATTGCTCAGCTGGTCAAGTTTGATGAATATGTTTGAAGTGTGGTTTCAAAATTTCATTGCAGTTGATATTCATCGATACTTATAGGAAAATGGATATGAGAATCTTTCAGATGATTTTTGTCAATTGCTGACATTTGTTGTTGTATTCTTTCAAGTGTAGGGAAATGCGGAACTGAAATTGTGTACGAATGATAGAAAAACCATTCCTTAGTTCATATTTTTTTTAAAAAAATTGAATTAAATGATATAGTTTGTGATAATATGGGTTAGGATTTGAATGCAATCGATTGAGAAATATGATACAATGATATTTGCTAATTGCTAGTATGATACAATGATATTTGATGATGTATACTCTTTTATTTTTCTTCAATGTACAAGTACAATCCCATTAGTAGAATATTCACTTATTTTAGATGTATTCTTGCAGTGTCCGTTGCTATTGAAAATTTACTTGTAAGATAAATGGAAGAGTGTTGTTACGAATATAAATATAAATGGTATAGTTTGGAGATTTATATTTTTATTTGCAACAACACTCTTCCATTTATCTTGTAAGATAGCCTCGTAATATGAAGATTTGTTGAGTGATATTGAAATTTTACTTGTTATGTACCGATTAAACATTTGTGTTAGTAATTGCTGAATTTTATGTTGATTGATATTAATAATTTACTTGTTATGTACCGATTAATCATTTGTGTTAGTAATTGCTGATTTTTATAATAGTCGGTCCACCCTTTTTTCATTCTCTGGAGTTTGATTGATGTGTATGATATAAACAACTAGTGATTCATAAGTATTATCAAGCATAATTGGTGTTTTTGTCTGACTTGTAAGTTGGTGATTTGCATTTTTTTTAACAACATTATCCCATTTATCTTGTAAGATAGCTACCTAATATGTTAGATCTGTTGATTGATATTAAAAATTTACTTGATATGTACTGATTAAATGTGTGTGTTAGTAATTGCTATTTTTTCCGATTCTTTATCAAGCTATTTTTTAAAAACTATTTATTTTGGGTGTAATCAAATGTTTCTTGCTTATAAGAGGGTCCTTTAATCAATTGCGTTCATATATTTTATTTATGAAATCATAACTTTTTTGGTGTCACAGAAAAATCTCGTTGATCTCGATAGTTATGTAGTATCAATTGTATGCATAAAGCTTGGAAAAATTGTCAATTGCATAAAAATGTCAATCTTCACGTGGAGATGATGGTTATCCAACAATTATATTTGAGGTTGTTGCATCATGTGATCATGAGTTTTTACATGCATTTTTGGTATATTAGGTATGTCTAATCAACTAATCATATAAACGTTCTTCACCGGTCTCTGATTTTTGATGGTATTTTGCATGGTAGAGCTCCAAATGTAAGTTTTATGGTTAATGGACATCAATATAACCTCGAATATTATCTCACCGATGATATCTACTCGTCTTGGACAACATTTGTTTAATCAATTAGGCTATCTCAAGGGGCCAATTCAAATCAAAATTACTTGCTCACCACCAAGAGTTTATTCACAAAAGTGTTGAGAGAGCATTTAGAGAGTTACAAACTCGTTTTGCAATAGTTCGTGGTCTAACGCTTTCTCAGGATCGTGTGAAGATGAAAGGACAAATTACACTCTCATCATTATATTCCTCAATTTGACGAAGATGAAAGTAGAGAACCTACACTGGTCAATGACGCGGAATAAACATACTCAACCAATAGACCTATATATTTGCACAAATTCATCACGATCAAGAATTGACTTTGCGATAGGGTACACACCATTAACTTAAGGCGAACTTAAAAGAGAATATTTGACAAAAGTTCGAGTTCACGTAAAATTTTCGTTTATGTGAATTAGTTAATGTCTATTAGGTTATGTATTGTCTTTTATATATCAGTTTAATTATTTTTATTTATGTGTTATTTTTAATTATATGTATTAAACTGTGTATTGTCTTTGACATTAATAAAAATATGTTAAGATTTTTAAAAAAATGATATTCTAATACATACAAATGATTATTTATTACTTTTAAATATTTTTTTAATAAATTAATAAATATAATTAAATAATTTGTATTATATATATATATATATATACTAGATTATAAAAATACAATTTAATGAAAATATATAGAATTCATAATAAATAAATAAAAAACAATTTAATGAAAATAAATACAACATTCGACCTCCCACCGGATAGTAGGCAGTGATCCAGATTTCAAGAAGAAATTTTCAGACGCAAAAGCGAAGACAGGATTCGAAAATGTCTCCCCCCTCCATGATTCTCATCATCCTATTCCTCTCTCTCCTCCTACAACCCTCCACCGCCCTCCGCCCCAGCCAACGACCCTTTCCTCCGCTGGAAAATCTCAATTCAGCTGCCCCACCAACCGCTTACTTCGAGGTTACCAAACCAATCAACCATCCAAACACCAGACCTTGCTCTTACCTTCTTCTCCATCACGATTTCGGCTACACCTATGGAAAACCCCCTGTTCTTGCCCCCTATTCTCCTCCCACAAATTGCTCGGCAACTAAATTCTCCACCATCGTTCTGGAATGGTCCGCCACCTGCAAAGGTCGTCAATTCGATCGGATCTTCGGTGTCTGGCTTGGTGGCGTCGAGCTTCTCCGTAGCTGCACTGCTGAGCCTCGCCCTAACGGGATCGTTTGGAAAGTCGAGAAGGATATTACTAGGTATTACTCTCTGCTTATGACTAATCAAACCCTAGCAGTGTATTTGGGTAATGTAGTTACCAGCACTTACACTGGTGTTTACCATGTTGATATCTCAATCCACTTTTACCCATCTAAAGAGGAGGTGTCTAGATCCGCTGAATCGGCTGATGTGATTGTACCTATCTCAAGGAATTTGCCTTTGAATGATGGATTGTGGTTTGAAATTCAGAGTTCTACTGATACTGCAATCAAGGAACTTCAAATTCCATTGAACGCGTATAAGGCTGTGTTGGAGGTTTATGTATCATTTCATGAAGATGATGAATTTTGGTACTCTAATCTCCCCAATAATTACATCGCTGCCAATAATATATCTGGTGCCGACGGTAATGGTCCGTTTAGAGAGGTTGTTGTGACCTTAGATGGTCTTGTTGTGGGTGCTATTTGGCCCTTTACTGTGATCTATACAGGAGGGATCAATCCACTTCTTTGGAGACCGATCACCGGAATCGGGTCATTTGATCTTCCAACTTATGACATTGACTTGACTCCCTTTTTAGGGAAGTTGTTAGATGGTAAGAAACATAAGATTGGATTCAGTGTTACAAATGCGCTTAACGTATGGTACATTGACGCGAACTTGCATCTATGGTTAGACAAGATACTCAACAGAACCATGGGAGGACTCTTAAGCTATGAAGCTCCTGATCTTAAGGTTTCTCTGAAATCATTCTTTAAGGGCTTGGATGGAACCTTTGTGACAAAGGCAAACCGGTCCATCTCAGCTAACGGTTGGATTACGTCTTCTGCTGGCAAGACGAGTACCTCCTTCATCCAAGATTTTAGTTATCTTAACCTTATGGTGATGGGAGATGATGGAAATGCACAGACAGTGAACCAAACCATTGAGACGAACACAACTCGTGATATCAAATCAACTTCTACTTCAGTTGATAGATTCCGAATCTACAAAAACTTTCCTCTTTATATGTACTCAGCTGAAGTTACTGATGATGGGAGTAACAGCGGCTACACTGAGGTGGCAAATGTGACATTAGGCTATAACGAGGTTAAGAGTTATGTATTTGGGGCCAAAAACTCGACAAGTTCACTTAAGAACTTGCAAAATGCAGAGGGAATCATGGTTGTGCACGATAATTTGGTTGTGAGTGGGCTCGGCAGCAACCAACAAGTATATGAATACGATAGCAGTGACGACCCTTGCTATGCTAGAAATGTGAGTAGTTCTAACTACACTATTCTCAATGATGAAGTGAGCACAAAATGCATCGAGAAACCGAGTGCTGATTCGAGTTCTAGGGCTATTCCTCGGCAGCAGTATATGATTAATTGATTATAAAGAGGCAGCCTATTGCTTTCCCATTGTAAGTTGTTGATATTAGTAGGATGTATGATTGTAAACAAGAATGTGGTGAATAAGTTGTAATGTAAGTGGATTTTGAATCCAAATTGACAGTAAAATCTCAAATGTTGCTACCTGGGTGTGGTCTGAAGATCCATTTTGGGGACGAGTAGTAATGAAATCCATGATAATACATTAGTAAAACTAGTGATCGACCTGTACATACGGGTTTTATTTCAAATAATATAATTTTTTTAAAATAATTCTTATTTATTAATATTTTTCGATTTAATATGTTAGTTTTATAGTTAAATTGGTGCCATTGTCAAATTAATATTTTTTATTTTTAAAATAATCGTGTTATATGTATATTTCCACGTATAATTCAAAGTAAATATAAATATAAATCTATATCTTTAAAACATATAAACTAATCTTTTGCCTAATACATGTCCCTATTAATTATGGTCAGAATTATACTTGTATAATAAATATTAATAAAATTAACCACAAAGATTTGTTTATAGTTTAATGGTAGATAATACTAAGATCTCATATGTCACATGTTTAAACCTTAATAACAACATTTTTATACAAATACATTTTGTTTTGAACACAGTGTTTTTTAGTGTATTTTTTCTAAGTTATATCTATAACATATTGTAAAAAATCAATAAATATATTAAAACTTTTAAAAAATAAATTCTCAAAAAAGTTTTTTTTAAAAAAAAACTAAACTCAAATTTGCTATAATAATATAATAATTTTTGTGACGTTTATAAATATATTTTTTATATTTATAGAATAGTTATAGACCGATTATTATGTTTAATGATCAAAAAAATAAATTAATTGAATCAATAAAAAATAAAGTATCTATAAAATGTTTTTTTTTGTACAAAAATGGTGGAAGTGAAATGCAGAGCTACTAACGAAAAATGGGAATTGGTTGGAATATATGGTTGGCTAGATTGCGCACACAAAATGGAGATGTGGAACTTGATGAGAACGCTAAGGAATATGATTGAAGGAATGATAGATTTATTTTGGAGATTTCAACAAAATTCTACTTCAAACTAAGAAAATTGGCGGTGCCCTAAGGAGCAAACAAGAAATGGAAGTGTTCAGACAAGTTGTTGAAGAATGCGGACTTAGAGATCTTGGATGAGAAGGAAACAAATTTACGTGGATCGTCTTGTACATGGCGGTGAGATTATGAGGAAATATTGGACCAGTTCTTGGGGTTGGATGAGTGGTGCACTACTTTCCCTTTCTTCAAAGTTTCACACTTACCCACACTATAGATTAGACCATTGCCCGATCCTCCTAGACACAAAAAGAAGACAAGAAGGGCATACCATGGTAGAACTTCTAGGTTTGAGACCTAATAGGTAGACAAAGAAGATTGTGGTGATGTAGTTCGTAACGCACGGGGTGCTAACCACGGGAGAACAACGACAAAGAGACTAGAAACTGTCATGGATGAACTGAAAACCTGGGGCAAGACTATAGTAAAGCAAAGGAAACAAACCATCAAAGAGCTTGAGAGAAGATTACAAACAGTACAATAAACCAAGTGTCAAGGGATATGCTACAACAAGGAGCCGAAATCTGGTCAGAATTGGATATATAGATTGCATAGGGAGGAAGAGTCCTATTAGACATACAAGCAAGACAATACGAACTCCGAGACAAAGACAAGAACACGTCGTATTTTCACCATAATGCCACACAAAGAAGACAAAAACATGAGATTAAAGAGATGGTTGATGAACACGGGAATACACATTCCAACGAAGAACAAATTGAGGTGCATGTGGTAAAATTCTTCCGGGACCTTTTTCGTGTTCAAGATTGGGAGATTTTGAGGACGTTGAATTGTGACACACCCCTGGATGAAGTGAGGAAAATAAGACAACACTTAGGGGATAATCATATAGAACCGCAAGTGCATGGCCGTGTCAATGTAAATATATGATCATGTATATCAAGGTCATCTCCCAAAGGACCATGTTATATTTCCTTTGCTCTATAAAATCTACTAATGAAATGCAAAGTGTGTAAAAGAAAGTAAAAACAAGGATCACGTGATCACACAAAAACAAGATTTTTGTCAACACAGATCGAGTGACAGAGACACTTGGATCGAGTGGCCTGCCAACGTCGACCGAGTGGTGAAACAAGGGAATACACATGGATCTAGTAACTAGTAACTCAAAAGACACTCACGAAATCAAGTAATGGGAAATAATTGGGGGTTGGGGATAGTTCCTCCAAACCCTTACTAAGCCACATGAAATAGATGTTATGTTATACTAGAAGATGAGAACTTAGATGATCAAGTTAACACATGATGCTACTAAACTTATGTAGACACGTTAGGCATATGAGAATCAAAGCATGAGTCATCCAAACAATAAGTGTCACATAGTGCTTGTTATTCAAATGTTGAAAGACAACTATAAACCACTACTAAGCTCTAAATCAATACATACAAGCATCACATGGTGTTTACTATTTGCAAGCATGAATAAACTTCGTTTAGCATAGATTAACACAAAACCATCATGTAAGCCATCCTTTCGGCCCTATCTACACATAGTCTAGCATAGTTAGACATCTAAACAATCATCACTATCAAAGGAATTACTTATGAGTCTCATCCTCAATAGGTGGCCATGTAAGAAACATAAAATCATGCTTGGAACTAAACAATGTGGATAAGAGGAACAATCAAGATAGAAATCTAGCATCCAACATATATTCATATTAGGATCAAACATGGATTAAACATTCAAAACGGCAAAGTCTCTCATATATGTTCACTAACATGCATTGATACTCATTTATTTCCTAAGGCATATATAACATCAATTCAAGAGAACATAACTTGAATTTCGAGTTGTCACCCAAACCCTAATATAGATCTACTCGCTCATGACCATAAAATCAAACATCATAATTTCAGAAAATAATTGCATGATATGAAAGTAGAGATGAAATGAAGAACGTAGGTGAAAGAATCAAGTGACTTGGACTTACCAAACAAAAGTTATGATAGAAAGTTAGCAACCATATATGAAGCGAATAAAAACAGCTTCTGGGTGAATTTTGCCAAGAACGGCTCAAGAACACCTTAGAACACGTCTAAGTATAAAATGAGAGGGAATTTGAATTGTTTTCAAAAGGTAATCACGCCCAATGTATGATATCTATTCTAAGATATGCATGTGTCTGTTTATAGCCTAAAAACACGTGACCAACTCATCAAATTGGATTAAAAAAAAATCTCTAACAAACTTGTAGGAAGTAGACTACTCACTAGTGGGTGAATGACGGCCGACTAGAGTGGCGAAGAGTGACCATGTAGGAGGAACGTGAGGAGTAGAAGAAGATGATTGCCTTAAAATATACTATTCTGCGTAAAAAGAGGAAAATCAAGAGCTCTTACCTCGAGTAGAATGCTAAGTTAGTGCCGACATTAGGCCCGACTGGTTAGTTTTCGGACCTACGCCATAGGTTTACGGACCTAGACGTCCATTCCAAGTTCTCATTTATCAACATATTCATTTCCTCAACTTGTTGCAGTTCCAACATTCCAGTCATTCTATACTTTTCCACAACTATAATTCGTCTCATCATTTTGCTCTTTAAGCTTAATACCTTTCACTAAATTAATTTGCTAAATTATCAAAAAATATATTAATTAATAATTATAGACTACCTTATTATATAATATCGGAAATTAATTTAACGGAAATGAAATGGGCTCGGGTCTAACCTGAATCTGATTAATAGCAAGGTTAACCGGTTTAAGATGGCATGCACCAGGTGGCGTCGATGCGGGGGCGATCGGGCTTTGATGGTTAACCGGTAGTCTCGTTGTCTACGGTTCTACAAGAGATTAACAGTGGGGTTATTTAGGAAGAACGCAACGGGGGAAAGTGAGGGAAAATGGTGGATGCTTATTTTTGAGATTTATATAGATTCTTACGTGGCGGCATTCACGGCCATAATAACGTGGAGTAGCGATCACCATTATGGCGACATTCATAGTCATAATAGCATGGAGTAACGGTCACCATTATATAGCCTAGGTCTTTACTGGTTTCTGTTAATGGCGGTCTTCTTCAACTCCGGTCATAAATGCTCGTCTTCAAAGCTCCCATAGTAACGGTTTAGTCTTATAAATTCACCCACTTCGGTTTTGTTTATCTTATCGGTATTCCCAGAATTAAATTAATTAACTAAATTAAATAATCTTCATGAAATTTCTCGACAATTTTCGATTATTACAAGTTTATACACATATAAGCTCGTTACTCAAAATATTCAATGTATAAATATACTCGCACAAGGTAGGTTATCAACTAATTTATATATTTAAAAAGTATAGGGACTAATTGTGTGAAGTTGCTTGAGCTATATAATCAATTCTTGTTTGCTGCATATAAACATATGTCTTTCCCTTGTTTGTTTGATGTTTTGTCACAGGTTACTGGCTATGCTGGTGAGGAATGACTGTGAGAAGCTTTGGAAGGATCAGATGTTGTGATCATTCCTGCTGGTGTTCAGAGAAAGCCTGGATGACACGAGATGACCTATTCAACATCAATGCTGGTATTGTGCAGTCTCTTGCCACTGCCATTGTCAAGTATTGTCCCAATGTGAGCATTGTTTTGCTTGTACTGTGGTTTATTTTGTACAGCAGCATATGACTTTAAAAGACTAAATATGTGTTGAAATCAGGCCTTGTCAACATGATTAGCAACCCAGTGAACTCAACAGCAGTGCCTATTGCTGCTGAGGTTTTTAAGAAAGCAGGAAGTTATGATCCTAAGAGGTTGTTTGGTGCAGTGTGACCACCTTGATGTTGTTAGGGCCAAGACTTTCTATGCTGGAAAGGCATACGTCCCAGTTGAAGGTAAGTCTGCATTTCATGCGTTATCAATTGCGTGTTTCTTTACTGAAATTGTGATGAAAGGTTTATTCATTCTGAAATACTGATGATCTCTGCTTTGGACTTTCAGCGGTGAATGTTCCTGTTGTGGGCGAACATGCTGTGACCATCCTTCCATTGTTCTCACAGGTTTATTTCAAGTATCCATGAGCTCCTCCTTTCTTCGGAGTATATTGCTTTTTCTTATAATTCATTGAAATGAAATGATTATTTTTGTTTAGATTACCCCTATAGGCAATTTGTCAGATGAAGACATAAAGGCTCTCACTAAGAGAACACAAGATGGTGGTACAGAAGTTGTGGAAGCTAAGGCTGGAAAGGGATCAGTGACATTGTCAATGGCGTAAGTACATATCATTCTCGCTGCATTGATTAAGATATAGAATACGAGTAAAAACTGTTTCTTCAATGTTATATGGCCGATCTTCTAATCACGAGCACACGAAACATCTCAAAACAAGCATAACCACTTAAGCATGTAGTATTGCATCCGAATATCTTATTATGGAACAAAGCAAGGACATAAAAAGGTTGATATCTCATTGTAAGAACTGCATGTCTTCACGAGAACGTTGCTTATCTATGGTATTCCTTGTAATTAGTGTGCATATCCAAATGGCAAGCGGTTTTTCACAATTCCATTCATTTTCAGGTATGCTGGAGCTCTCTTTGCAGATGCTTGCTTAAAGGGACTTAATGGAGTTCCTGATGTTGTGGAATGTTCCTATGTTGAATCCAGTGTCACTGAGTTGCCTTTCTTCGCCTCTAAGGTCCCTACACGAACTTAACTAATTGATCATGTTATGGCTAACCAAGTAGCTTTTGTTTTGACGCGATAGGTAAGGCTAGGGAAGAATGGAATTGAAGAGGTGTTTGGATTGGGTTCACTTTCAAAGTTTGAGAAGGAAGGATTGGAGAACTTGAAGGCCGAACTCGAATCATCCATTGAGAAGGGAATTCAATTTGCAAACAAGAACTGATTTATCCAATTAGCCAACATCTAGCAATGAATACTACCACCTCTCAGGGTATAGATCCGGCAACCCATTGGTGTTAAGGCCACAATTTTCCATTGTTTGAGTTATGAACTTTGGTTCTCATATCAAACGGTGGTTTCTAGTGAATGCATTGATAGATTATAGATATACAGGCAGCAACAATAACAAGGAAAATGAAGAACTTGTTTAGATTTTTTGATGCCGTTTTGTCTCCTGAAATTCACTTGATCATCCTCACTAAAAAATTATTAGGGTATTTTCCTTTATTAGGGGCTTATTTGGTATCAACGTCAAATACAGGTGATATTTTGATATATTATTTTGATATATTTGGTATCAACGTCAAATATTTTGATATATTTGGTTCTCATATCAAATGTGTTTAGTAAAAATATATTTATACTTTTGGTTTTAGTTAGGGATTGTGGTTTGTGTTCAAAAATATTTTTTTTGATTTTGGACTCGTTTTTTAAAAAGAAAATATTGTTGCAAATTTAGGTAGGGGTTCGGTAAAATTAGAATTCCGTTTGCTAGTAATGATATTGGGGTAATTAATTGACCTTAAAGATCTTGACTTGAGCATCGGAGATAATCGTATATTATTTCTCTCATAGGGTTCAAGAATAAGTCGTTTTTCATTCGACCCATTGAACCGACAAGCATCCCGATACCATTGCTAGCAAACCGACGAGTTCCGTTTACCCTATTGTAACATTATTAGTTAGCACGTCTAATGTTACACGTTCCGGTAGTCTGGATATTTGACTACTAAAAATATCCATACAAATCAAGGAAATGGATCTCAAGCATGCAAATTGTGTGTGAAGAAAAGTGTAGACAGAATGATTGGGCAGTGTGGGTGCGATAGTTACAACATGAGCATAGAAAGATCTTGCTGAGTGGCTATAGTTATCTGTCAAAGCAAGTGTATATATATTATGGAATGAGAACGGATTTATAGTTGAGAAATGAGAACGGATCTCAACCGTTGATGCGTCAAATCTAACGGCATACCTCATACACCTTTCATTTGTGCACCTCACAAGGTGCATCTGCGCAACGCATAATATGTGAAGACATACGTGTCTATCGCCCTAAAATTGTTGGCCGTTAATCTTAATCAAATAAAAAGTCCAAATCCGTTCTCATTTCTCATCTAATATTGGAATGCAGCGGCCTTTTTTTTTTTTTTTTTTAAAAGAGGAAAGAAATTCAATTCACTAGTCAACACTAGCGAATCAAGAGGACACGAAGTGACAGACAGACTAACCGTTACGAGATTTGTTTTTATTTCCTTTTGTTGTCTGACGGCCGACACTTCGTCTCGCGGTTCTCCTTGATCGGGTGCTCGGTGTTTTAAAATCTCGTCGGCCGATCAAGGAGAATGCAGCGGCCTACTTGAATTGAAAGCCTAGCTACCAAAACGTCACCTTCCATATGTAACGACGTTGTCATATTCTATTCTTATACATAGAACTTTCTTAGTTCAACTAAAAGTCTAAAGGTATACACTTATAGTTAAAAATTGCAACTTTTTAAGTCCTTAATTATAATAACACATGATTACTAATTTTAAAACCGTGTTACGTTCTTTACGGGTGGAGAGCTTACGTATCAAATAATACCTGGATGATTTTATTGGCTAAAATTAGCTTTACCAATAAATGAAAGAGATTCGAATTGTATTATCCAATGTGGAATATCCACTCTTGTATTTTACACCATAAACTCCATTATGTTAGTTGATTAAAATAATAGGATAAATTAGTATATAGGAATTAAGTTATTGCATATTAAATATTTCATAAATCATTGATGCAAAGAAGGGAAAAAAATACGCAAAGTATCAAGGTTGTATTTTTATTTTCTTAAAATTATGGCAAAATTAGATGAAAAAGAACTTATTTATTTATTTATTATTATATATGTAGACAAAGTAGGTACAATTCAACTAGAATTTAAAACTTATAAACTATTTAATTTTTAGTTTTTTATACCCAAAACACATGTCAAAATTTTAAGAGGTAGAATAATGGATCTTCTTATCCAACACACAACACAAATCTTCTACAATAAGTTCTTGGTTAATTTTAATTTTCATAAAGTTCATTTGTGGAGGAAAAAGTGATAAATTCATTTCTTTTATGCAATTTAATAACATTACAAGGAGTGTGTAAACCCACTCATTTATGGATGATTCTTTCAAAATCTCAAATCTGAAAGATTTAATTCTAATTGATTTTAAACAAGTAGTATTATGTAAACCCACTAATTTACGGATAATATTATACAATTAACCAAAAAATATATGACAGCTAAACAATGAACACTAGTTTATGCATATATATTAAGTCAACCTATTTTCGTTAAACAATTTTTTTTACGTAAAATGAGGTATATAATTTATATTGTCAATTACTAGTTTAGTCAAGCTAGAAACACTCACAATGTCACTTTTTTGTACACTAAAAACATTAAAATTGGTGAAAAATAATCCCAAATCAGCCCCAATTAATCATCCGATTATTTTTTTACTTTAGGTATTATAATTTTTTTTCTATAAAGAAAAGACTTATGATTTAAGCACTCTGATATGTGATTATATATACTGTGGTTACAGTGAATCCCTGGAGGAATATTCCATTAAAAAATAATCAAATACAGAAGTGTATCACTTAATTATCACAGATCATTATTTTAGGTTGGAGTAGTAAGTCATTAAAATATTCAGTTTTTTAATTTTTGTAAACCACTAATAATAGGAATATTAAAAATAAGGTTCCATGTATATTTAGACAATAATATGGAAATAAAACATTTGAAGTTTTCATATCTAGAAATGAAATGACGATGCAGCTATTTTAGTTAAATAATCGACAGCAATAATTGTACCCTAAAGTCGACATGCATGCGACTCAACTAATTTCCTCACATTATTCTATAATAAATATGAGAAGCACACTTTATAAAGCTATTTTGGTAATAACCATACTTGTTGTATTATTTTTATTTCGAATTATTTGAACTATATCTTGTTGATTAAAGTTTAGATGTGTTTTTGTTTTTATGTTTGTCATAATTTTGTTGAAGGTTCAATAATATTGTACGGACATTGTTAGTTTTGATAGAATGAGATATAGCACCTAGTAATATTTTAAATTTGGGGTATTATAATGACTTGAATTTTGTTTCTTTAGTGTTTCTGTAGGACACAGTTACTCGTTAGTTGTGAACTTTAAATTGCAATCACTTGGTATACGGTTTTTGTGTTCTACCCGCTATCAATGTGTTGTCAAAATCTTTTTTTTTTTGAAACAAGGTAAGCGAAATAGGTGGATCAACTTCTATAAATCGACCAACCTATGGCATCATATCTTTACGGATTAGTAAGGATACATCATTTGGGAGGGTATCATGGTCTTCAGTGTTGAAGAAGCTGTGTTTTGCGATCTCGTCCGTCACCTTGTTGATTTTCATGAAGATGTGTGAAGTGTTAGCTTGGACGAAACCTGAGATGGTGGTGGATATGTCTGAGATAATCATGTTCGTCTCTCGTGGTGATTTTTATTTTTGTTTGTATATGTAATTTTTTTTTCTTTTTTTAAAATAACAATTTATACAATCATTTGATAAACCCAATCCTTCCTTTCAAAAAAATTATATAAAAAACTATTGAAAAGTGCAAAGTTTCCGTACTATTGTAGTCCCAAAATGACCTCCATGAGTGTTTTAAATTAACTTTTCTTTTCTTTTTTACCGTATGTAAATTGTAATGCATATATATTGTTACTTAACTGGTAGCTTATTCTGTAATAAATAATAACAGAACGATAAATATGTTGTACGTGTGGCAGGAAGTCACGGAACCACAAACAAAGTCAAAATGTGTGCAGTCTGAAATCAGAATGAAAGGTGAATTGCGGAAAGGGACTCAACGCTGCGCTTTTGTTCTTCACTCTTTTACTTTTACTGTTTCAACGCTGCGTTTCACTCTACCCCTTTAGGCCTTTACTTTACTGTTGCTTGCTTCTTTCATATTTGTTGTTCCTTAGCTACCTCCTCTAAAGTTCCGGTAGTTAGAACTTAGAACCGTTCAAAACAATTGTCGACACACAATGTGCGACACCAACGGTTGATGAATGTATGGTCAACGAACAATTAACATCCGTCTAGATTAAAAATTAAATAAACAAAATTACCCGACCATTACGTATGTAACGATCCGTTTTTCTTACATGTTACGTAGGTTAACAGGTCGCTAACATAAGTTAATGATCGTTAACCTTTAGAAAAATTTTTTTAACAAACATTAACTCAGGTTAACGGTCGTTAAATTAGTTTAACGATCGTTAAACTAAGTTAACGAACGGATTTCACAATTTTGTTTTACTTTTAGATTAAAAACTAAAGAATTCTACCTAGTCAAATTGGTAATAAGGTAGGCCCGTTTGGACCGCTAAGTCCGGCGCGTCAAGCCCACCGGGTACGGGCAAGGATGTAGGCCCGTCCAGGCAACTAAGCCTGGCCCAAAAGCACGATTTATTTATTTTAAAAAAAATTTAAACATGTAAAATACATATGTAAATAGTAGAAACCGAACCCGATGTCTCAAGATAAGGTTGAAATGTTCACGACCATTAAACTACTTTGAATTGTGTTTTATATTTTTTTTCAAATTGTGTGTTATATTTCTTTTCGAATTGTGTGTTATAATATTATTTCTCAAAAAGACGGGAAATAAACAAAGAAAAAACCCCAACAATTGACATACTTCAAACCAAGAAAAGGCTCCATTAGGTGAAACTAGAAGAGTTTCAAATCTGGTTTTGGGGTGTGGAAGAAGAGAAGCACTAATTTTTTTTAAAAACGAACATAGAAGAAATGCATATTGAGATTTAGAGTCTCGTTTTTTTTGTATTTTTTAATAAATTTTTTAAGAGAAATGAGGTGCCTTAGCATTGAATGTATATACTCATAGTGTTAGCTAGTTAATATCGCATTTTGTGGCCATAATAGGTGAATCAAAATGATTGATACAAAAAGAAGTGAAAACTTGAGTAATTGAGATTGGACCAAAATCGATTTGGTCCGAAATAAAATTGATTTGAGTATGAAATGTGATGGATCTGATTATATTAAAACGAGTTGTTTTAAAATGACATAAAAACCCAAAATAAACCACAACGAAATGACCCAAGGTTATCGACCGAAATGACCCGAGAACAAAAATACCCCAACTCTAAATGAGTTTGACGAAAAGCGTTATAGTTCTTCAATTTTATTGACATATACCTTTTGACTCGAAATGAGTTTGACATATACCTTTTATTGACTCGAAATAACCTGACATTTTAATTTTAAAAACCAATTAATTCTCGATCAAACCAAATACAACTCGAGTAAATCCCAGTAACTGTTGTACCGGAGTCTAACGATCTAATATGATCGAAACTGGCAGAACTCGATGCAAAACCATCCAATCGAAAACTTGAATTCAAATCGTATTTGATGGTTAAAATCAAAATCAAAATTATGTTCATTAACAGAAAAGAAATGCTTGAATCGTTTCAAGATTATATTATACTAATAATAAAATAATTTTCTTAGATACCAACTTTTTTTTTTCTTTCCTAACTTGAATTTATATTTACTCCTCGAAACCTACTAAACTAGACCTTAGTGTGGTGTATCTATGAAGTTACATTATGTTACAAGTTCATTTATTGAAATGTAAACAATAACATCTATTATTTTTTCTCATGGGATATACGTGTTTTACTTCTCTCAAATTGATAAAAATCATTTTACTTGTCGAGCATTTATGTCACATATGTGCTCAGATTTTGCCAATTTTTTTTTTAAAAAAAATGGAAGGAAATGAGATTTGATTCCGGATTATTTTGGTTGTTTGAGAGATTAATAAAATGACAAATGAAGTAAGAATAAACATACCACCAATCTTAACAACGTAAGATAATAAAGAATGATTTAACAACAAAGACGATAGTCTATAGACAATACCTATAATCAAGTATTACCAAAATAACACTGTCGAAAATTCTCTGATTTTATTTTGTCATTGTTAATAGACCGTGCTACCTGTACATTAATAATAAGATTATAATATTATGTTACCGTCCTCTTTATTATATTACTAGATATAATAATTCTAAGAATTCTTACATGCAATATATTTACTAATTAAAAAATTATTCAAATTTAATTAAATTTAATTTAAAACTAAGGTTGAATATGTTGGATGAATTATATTTTTAGGATTATAATAAAACTAAAATAACCAAAACTAAATATGAAAATTAGCTGAGAAAATATGGTCGAAAATGAAAAAGAATATCTAATTTTGAATGTCATTGTTCAGGAATACGAAGTAATAAATAATTTTGGAGGTAAATGATTTTTCTCTCTCAAATTATATATTTTTTTTCTTCAGTTTATCCATTTTGTTGTTCTATTAATAAATAAGTGTATATGTTAACTAAATTTGTTTAAGTTATTCATGTTTTTGAAGTTGTAATCAAACCGGATCTAGGCCCGTTTGGTTAACTTCCAAATTATTCGAAAGATTATAATTTTACAATAAATCTGATTATCCCAATAATTCAAGTTGAGATGGATTAATAAAAAGAATCTATTTAACTTCGTAAAATAATATTTCCTTATAATCTCGCTCAAATAACACGATAATCTACCTTCCACCGAACATGACCTTGTTGTATCTATTTCGGTTATGAAAAGTTAAAATAGAGAGACTTTCGTTGTAGGAGAAATGTTGTGAGAAGCCTTCAAAATCAAACAAAAAAAGGTTTAGAGAAGAAGAAATGTTGTGAGAATGTAAATTTTGTTTAATTTGAGGAGCAAACTCTGTTTTGAGTTCTCCGTGAAAAGCTTTTTGGGATCTCTTTCTTTACACATAAGCGTTATTGTTATCACACGGTGAGAATGAAAACGAATGACACACAAAAAACCCGAAATAGAAATGCACGGGAATCTATTGAAAGTAGATTTTCAACTCCCTTTCTCAACCCCTATAAAATAAGTCCCAAAACAACCCCTATAAAACACGTCCCAAAACACTAATCTAAACTACAAATCTCATACTAAATAGAAGTAGTCAAAAGTGGGACCACCCAAAAATCTTAAAAAAACCTAATTTGTGAAGTAACTAAACCCGCCCTAGTTATATAACGAAATAAACATAATGTATATGGTGGGGATATTTTTATAGTTCTTGATTGATTTGACACCATTATTTGATTTATGTGTCGAGTTACCAGTTTATGATGTGTTTATAGTATTATATATCAAGTCCGTGTAAGCTTGTTTCTTCTCGACTTCAATCTACAATCCATTAAACTTTCATATGATATCAACACATTTAAGATAGTGGTCCGTCTTTAAAACCTTATTTGTAAAATAAGTTATAACGAGAATTAGACATTAGACTTGTTTGTTAAAATGCACGTCAACTAAACCATCTAGGCCATTTGTTGATCTAACAAAGATACAAAAGTTGATCTCTTTTCCGACTAACCGAAAAGACTTGACCTCTTGTGCAATGCATTTGAAAAGAAGCCTAAGCAAAGTTGTTTGATAACTAAAATGAGATCTGGTTAGATAAGAATGGTATGGTGGATGGTGTACTATAACAGAGAGAATGAGGAGAAAGACAAAGGGAGACCCAAAATAATTTTGATCTACGGCAATAACTCTGACAACCATTTGGCAGTGGCATCTGTAGGATTCAGAGAGACAATGACAAGCCCATATTTCCTTCCTAGTAAACCTTACTCTCCCCCACAAATCTCTGTTCCTCTGCATTCCTTTCTCTAATCTCTACAGCTATACTGGAAAAGGAAATTTTACCCTTCTCTGTTATTTTCTGCTTCTTATCTACCAAACTCTTGCTATAATATTGCTTTGTTTCAAGTGGTCCCTTCGTCCTCTATTTTTTATTTTCTTTTCGTTTATTCTTTTGACTTTTAATATTACTTCCTTGCAAATTGAAAGCCTTGTTTATCATCCCCAGGAGAGCGCCCTCAGTCTCCTGTAGAATATATAATTATACCCAGGAGGGAGATGATGGCAAACGAATTCACAAACAACTAAACAAAGGTTAGAGGTGAGGGGTCAAGGATTTTCTAAGGGATTTTGCTTTTGGGTTTTGGCTGCTGACAATGGAGGTCATGAATGTTGTCATTCTTCTTTTCTGTTGATTTCTGGTTAATTATTATACAGAGTAATCTGTGTTTAGGGCTTTTGGGTTTGTTTGAAGCCCAGAAAGGGTTTGAGTCTGGATACTCAAGAACATCACCGCCGATTACTGCAACATCAAGAAGGGTATCTTCAAAGCTCAAGTACAGATGTAAATGGAGTGGGTGGATTCACAGGTATCCACCACCACCATGACCTAGTGGTGAAACGCCCAATTCAACAGATTGAATTCAATTACCATCCACCAACGCCGCCAATCCCACACCATCCACTCAAACAAGATTCCTTCTTACGTCTCCAACAACAATCCCATGAAACGCACCTTCAATTTCATCAATTAGACTCTTATCTATCGCAATCCAGAACCCAAAACCCTAATACAACCCTAAAAAAGCCGTCTTTGAATGCCCAAACTATCTCCACTACAGCCAAGAGGAGGATGGTACTAGGCGGCGGCGGCGCTCAGGGTTCCAGAACTTCGCTCAGAAACGCGGGTGCTGGGGAAATCGTTGAGGTCCCTGGTGGCGGTCGAATCGTCCGGTCTACTGCCGGCCGGAAGGACCGTCATAGCAAAGTCTGCACTGCGAAAGGCCCCAGAGACCGGCGAGTGCGACTTGCTGCTCATACTGCTATTCAATTCTATGATGTACAAGACCGGCTTGGATACGACCGACCTAGTAAGGCCGTCGATTGGCTAATGAAGAAGGCGAAATCCGCCATTGATGCCCTTGACGAGCCACCCGCTTGGAAGCCTGTAAGCAAAAGTCCGGAAAGAGAGGCGACGAAGGCGTACGAGGGAAGTCTATTGCCGCCTTCAATGGAATCGGATTCGATTGCCGATACTATCAAGTCCTTCTTTCCGATGGGCGGTGGCGACGCCGACAGCGAGGGTCAAACATTGCAATTTCAGAGCTACCAATCTTCGGATTTAATGGCTATGAGGGATAGTAGCCAAAGTCAAGATCTAAAACTTTCTCTACAATCTCTTCAAGAGCCAATGATGATTCAATCCCATCACAACAACAATCGCCACTCAAATCAGGAAGAAAATCAACAGCAATCTCATTTTCCCGGAACTTCCCAAATTGGGTTTGATAACCCATCTGGCGGCGGCGGTGGTGGTTGGGGTGATGAATCCCAACATCAACCGCGCCTAATTGGCTGGAATTTCGGTGGTTATGGCAGTGGAGGAAGTGGTGGAGGTGGATTTATGTTCATTCCACCACAGACTTCTTTGCAACAACAACACCATCAACAGCAGCAGCAACTGTTGTTCAGCGGCCATGAAAGCGGTGGCCAGAGTTCTAGTCATTTGTTTCCTCAAGGGGGACCCCTTCAGTCCAATTACACTTCTTTGGTTACTAATACAACTAGTAGCCATGATCATCACCATGATCATACAGTTTTAGTTCACCCTATGTCCTTGCCAGGCATTGGATTAAGCTCATCTGCTGGATTTTCTGGTTTCCGAATCCCAGCTCGGATTCAGGGTGATGAGGACCAAGATGGCAACAAGCCATTCTCTTTGTCCTCCGGCTCTCGCCATTGATACAAACAACTTAAACAAAAACTCTCTTTGTTGTTCATGCTCCTTTAACTAGGTGAATCCCTTGCTCAATTTCATTGAATTTCTGCCTTTTTCTGAGTAATGTAGTCTGATTTTCCTTTGTTTATTTTCATTAAGGCAAATTTGGAACAGGAGAGCTTCCAAGGAGAAGAAGAAGAAGAAGAGTATTATTATCATCTAAGTTACTTTGAGTCAATGGGTTTCGTCTCTGAGAAGATTAAAAACCTGTAGTGAAATATCAGGTTTTCTCTTCCCTTAACAGAAGTTATCAGTTAAGCTTGCTTGCATGTTGGTGTAGCCTTTTGTTTTGCTAATAAATGGAGCTTTCTGAAGCTCTTCAAAAATGTTACAGATTGTATTTTGATTCAGTTATTTTGTGGGTGCTAGACTTTTTTTTGTATGATTGTTACTCCCCTCTTTTCTTCTCATTTTAATTTGGGGAAATTCCTTTGGATTGATTGATCCAAATTAACAAACATAATTGGTATTACTGCTATAATACCATCTTTATCAGTGCTTAAATCTTGGAAGCTTTATCTCAAACATGGGACATAAGGTGTAGAAGATTAAGCAAATGGTAGGCAAATAGGGCAAAATTAGGGTTTGGAAATGTGATTCTGAATTAAGTTGAGAATAGGAAAAATAGTTAGTAGGTGTAGAGTTGTAAAATGACCTCTTTGTTGTGTGCATGTGTTGGCAGTCTTGTCCTTTTTACATGAAAGCAATGTTGAATTGTTTTGGCTTTTAGTAAGGATGGATAGACATGCAATATATATAATGCTGGTTTGATGTCAACTACTCGAGAGGCAGAACCGATTATTGCTCAATTCACTCTCCTTTCTTTCATCTTTCCCTTTCTTTCTCTTTCGTCGTAAATTTGTGATATAGGGTCCCTTTGGTCGAACAATTTGTGATATAGAGTCCGTTTGGTTGAAGGTGTTTAACCTTTCGTCCCCGTTTAACCCAAATTTCCACCAAGAAAGGTGGCGACGAAATTGATATTCAACCTTCGAGTTACCCATTTTAGAGGCATCTTTCAATATCAATTTTTCTATACCATCTTATTGTTGGGCAACCATTATAATTTTTAGTGTTTGTGGTGCTCTAATTTTTGTAGGGATTATAAATGAATCCATATTTTTCCCGTAACCATCGCTGTAGTTCAATGTAGAAGTATTGTTCAATTGATTCTGTACTTGGAGTGCGAAAATCGAAATTGAGTTTAATTAATTTCATATCTAGGGTGTGTCAGCGAAATAGTGTTTAATTAATTTTGTAATTGGGGTGTAAATTACAATATTCAAAACTTTGATAACAATATTTACATATCTTACCTCAAAACTTTGATAAATTACAATATTTATACAAATATTTAATCTATAAACTATATTTAAGTAGGAGACATTGAAGCCACGTGTCTTTTTCATATACATTAAATGATCCATGTTATTTTTTCACTTCTTTACATCTTGTTAGTTATTATTTCTTTCGTACTAAATACATTTTTTAATTAGAATAAAAATATTCTTATGTATTCCTTTCATCAATAGGAGAGATTTTCTTTTAAACTTAACATTTAAATAACCAACATTTACAATTTAATAACTTTATAATAAACCCAAAAAATGAAGTTTTTAATCATAATAGCTAGAAAAATATATTTATAATAATGTTTTTGACAATAATTTTTAAAAAAATAATCCGTACAAAGCTTCGAAATTACAATAGTTAAAAATAAATCACACAAATACGAATATTAAGCGAGTGTTTTATAAAATGAAGTTGCACAAATGCATCTAAACATCACATTTGTCTGAATACTAGATAACACGTGCATTAATATCACCAAATCGTATACTCTTTAAATGGCAAAAGTGCATATCTAATTAGAGTAAGCACTTTTTATTTGATTAAGATTAGATGTCTACTTTTACGATCCATCCACATTCCTACAATTTTAATTACGGTTTTTGTTTTTCACATTACACTCCATTCTTGCATTATCAACGTACTATTACTTTCATAATTGTTGGGTGTGATGTCCAAATTAGGGTTTGTACGGTTATTGTTGGATGTGATGTGTAACTTAGGGTTTTTTTTTTTATATATAAGAAATAGGTTATTTTCGGTCTAATTTGATCTAAAGTTGAAGCCCAAAACTTTAAAGTTATTAGCCTGAACACATATCCTAATTTAGGGTTGAGATCGGTCGTCCAAATAAATTCGGTTTTCACCCGAACCCTTTGAACCTAATAATGTTCGGTTTTTTCTTTAAAATAATATAACTTGATTATAAATATAAATTAAACAGATGAAGACACTAAATCAAAAGTGAATATCTGTAAAAAAAAAAAAGGAAAAAGAAAAGAGGTTGTACTATCCGCACATTTTGTCGTGTTATTATTAGGATCAAATCGTGATCAATTAGATATAGTTTAACCCCTTTTACATCGTCGTCGTACGGCCATGATTATACCCCTCACAAGTCGATTAATGGATGGAACTATAAGGAAGAATAAAAGCATTATTCGCAAGAAAATCATTTGCATGTTTGCCCTTATCCTCATGGTAACGGTAAGTTTGCTTAAAAAGTAAGAGTCCATAGCTTAAATAAGGGAAGTGAGGGTGATTCCTGGTGTGGTATATTATTGGTGTCTTAGTTGGCTTATAGTGTGTGGTTACTTGTGCATTGATTCAAAGTTAGATGAGTGCATATTATTTCAGTACTATGTGATAAGATATCTCACATGCACATCGACTTGAAAGTCGAAACACCATCAAAAGTACAACCACATGGCTTTCATTGTCAATTCTACAGACACCATCCACATTATGCACCTTGGGTAAAACTCAAACTACCATTTTTACCATTTTAAAGGATTCAATTTTGAGTTTCATCTAGGGTTGTCAGCTGAGACAAGCGATTCGAACTCGGATCGTAAAAGTTTGGTTCGAGCTCGTTCACTTTCTAAACGAGTCGAATATCAATATATTTTGAAACTCATATAAACTTTAGGTTTGATTCGTTTATAAACGAGTCAAACGTGAGCATTGCTCGTTTGACAAAAATAACACTACAGGAGAGTTTTTTTTATTAGCCGAGTTACTCGGTTTGGATTCATTCATTAAACGAGATTGTGGGGGATAAAATCTTTTGACTGTTTGGTATGAGATAAAGATACAAGATTGTATTCTTCATTTAGATTCTTTTTGCAACATAATCCCCAAAAACACAATCTTGAAAAATGAAAATTCTAGGAGATTGAAGGGGATTGTTTAATTTACATGACCTTCTGTTAGGCTATTCATATTTTCAATAAAAATATTATGATAATGGGTTATTCCGGAAGGAAGAAGAAGATTCCGGAAGAAGGCAGAATATTCCGGAAGGTGGTGGAACATTCCTGATGGATGTGAAATTATCCGGAAGTCAGTGGAATCTTCAAGAATGATGCGGGATACTTTGGAAGGTGGTGGAACCTCCCGGAAAGATGCGGATATACCCGAAAGATGACGGAGACATCTAGAACTCGACGGAACTTTGTAGACTAGACTAGAAATCTAGGGAGAGTTCTAGACTTGTATAAGATTGAGTGAGAAGGCTCCAGAATAATCTAGGAGTTATCGAGTTCCGGAACCTTCCCGTAGTGGAGGTGGAGATGTCTATAAATAGGGGAGGTCACCCCTCTTTTGTGTAACTCCATCAAGAAGAGAGTAATAAGGCTTCTAAAGAGAGCTTGTAAGTGAGGTTGTTGTACGAGTGTGGGTGCGCAAGAAATTACCCATTTATATATACTCGGAGTAAGTCGGAACGCGCGAATTTCCCCAACAACTTCATACCCTAACAATCTATCTCAAGAAACCTATACCAAACACCCAAAAATCTCCAACCCCAAGAATTCTCATCCGATACCAAACAATGCCTTTGTCAATTGTGCATCTTAACCCACATGGCTTTCGGGTTCTTTTTGAAACGAGTAAAACGATATTGTTTTCATGACCCAAAATGTATTGGGCTAACTAATATGGAGAGAAGTAGTTATTGGGCTCATTGGCCCAATACAGGTTTGATGAAATTATCAAATAAGTTGGTAGTTTGCTATTCTCTTCTATGTTCATTATCTAAGTTTGGACCGATTAACATCCCTAGCTCAAAGTGATATTGAGAAGGGCTGCATTATTTACACAAAAAAATAAAAAAGTGTAGAGAAGTTATTTCTCTTATTTGAGCCTCATACTGTTCCATAAAACATATGATGAGGTATTGTTCACTGATACACAGAAACATACAATGATTTATAATTGCTTGGTGCTCACTTAGGACCCATTTATCGCCACCGGCCGGGCAGGGACAATAATGGAACATAGCATGTGGCGATGATTTTCAACATGTTTATGGCTATGTTTAAAACCAATAACTCGCGGGAGATGAAGTCAAAGGTTATTGGTAACCAAAGCTTCTTAAGTAGACGATGAACGAGTTTCTTTTTTTTCTTTCTTGGATCAATTTAGTTGGTGTTTGGAAGTACGAATCGAAGTTGATATAAATTTAAAATTTATTAAAATGATGTATCAATCATTAAACTATTATAGTTATTCATGTATCATGGCGTTGAGTTGGACAGGAGTCCGGGGATCAACAATAGCGTGGAAAATGTATTTTTAGGCCTACTATATTTATCTTTAAGCTTTTTATTTCTTTTTGTTATTATTGTTCAATTAAAACCAACATCTGGTTATTGTAATTATCGTCACAAAATATAGTGTAAAGTTCTAATTTGACAGTGACTGGAGACATAAGAACATATTTATTGCAAAGTGAGTAGCCAATTTTTGTCCTATTTATTTCGGGTCCGTTTAATGTTAATCTCAAATTTCAGTATCGATATCAAGTTATGGGTATGAGATTGATATATATCTTTGTTGGGTAGATTTTAGTATATAAATGAGGACACAATAATATAAACTTTACAAAGGTTTTCCCACTAGAGGATCAAGACTAAGCGCACCCACCCGCCCAAAGAAGAAATTGAGGAGTGTAGGATTTATTTTTATTTTTATTTTTATGTTGGCGATAAAATTATGATTAAAATAATAAGGAGACGTGATTAATAGGTAAGTATGTCTTTTTATTTTCCGCTCACCCAAGCTATAGATTTTAGATCCGTCACTAAAGAGTTTCAGAAAGAAGATTGGAAGACGAAGGAGAAATATAATACATAGTTACCCGATGTGATCCAGGGAACCGAAGCAAATGACTTTCACTTCAATGTAATGTTCTTATCTTCTTATTCCGAAGTCCGTTTGAGACGATTCAGGATGTTTTAGAACGATAAATGCAATCTCTACAACTAATGTTTTAAGTGTTTCATCTAATGAAAACTTAAACATGCTCAAAACAGAAGTTGTTCAACACATATTACCTCAAATCCTCTTTAGTCGACCCTTCAGTATTTTGGTCATAATGAACGCTATGTTAATCCAATGAAGGTCCGTAAATACTTTTTGAAAAGCTGATTTAAATGGATACATATTGATGAAGACCACAAGAGAAGATTCGAACGTATGTTAATCTTATCTTGTAGTCTTCATCAATATTGTAGCCCTTTAACTAAGTTTTCCAACAAGTATTTACCCCACCAAAGAGGAGAAGAAGGCATTCATTCGAGAGAAGAGCAATTTTCTTTACCCCGCCAAAGAGGCTAACGTACGGATGTTATGATTTTGGATGGAATAAGGCAAATTCTGAAATCGTAAAAAACACAGGGTACCAACTTAACCGTAAAAAATATTTGGCAAATTTCGGAAAACCCAAAACCATAAAACTATAAGAGTATTAATTGGAAATCCCTTATTTTTTTAATGTTATACTTAAGTCTGAAATTAAGATATAAATACCAAATAAACCCTTAATTACATCCTAATCCTAGCTCCTAACTAATACACACATGCTGAGCTTGTTTTTTTTTTTTTTGATACTATAGGATAAGAAATTAGGGAAAATTATCTCCTCGAGATTCTCTTCCCTAGAGCATCCTTGCGGATGAGCTCGTCGACCAGGACAGTAGACGAACAAGACGGGCGAAGGCAATCATGTCCCAACACGGCAAGCCTGTCAGCAACACCATTAACTTCCCTAAAAACGTGTCTGATCTTCACCTGACAAAAACCCAACAAAATAGAAGAAACATTAGACATGATGAGATCCAGTTCCCAAGGAGGTTTCCATGCCCGGTTAACATAGTTAATAACCAGGAGGCAATCTCCTTCAATCTCAATGTTTCTAAACCCGAGATCATAAGCTCTGACAAGGCCTTCTCTTAGTGCACATGCTTCGGCATGCTGGGCTGATATGTTTCCACATCTCCCATACCCAAGAGAAACTGTCAAAGCATTATGGTCTCTAAGTATGAATCCATAGGCCGCAATGCCCGACTCTTTTTTAGAACCATCAAAGTTTAACTTGATGGCTTCTTTTTCTGGTTTATCCCACCGGATATTTTTTGTTTTCCTTGGAGTTTTATTCCTATTATTGTTATAATTATTTGGCTTTTTTTTAGCCTGTTTCCATTCCTTAATATGCTTTTGCACTATTCGATCTATATTTTGAGGTTCTTTGTTACTAAATTTTTTTTGATTCCTGACATACCAGATATTCCACCAGGTCAGGATTAGATACCGAAGATCCACTTCCGACAGGATCTCCTTAATCCAAACAATCCTATCCGTTATTTTAGTTTTATTTAGATTAGCTGACATAATTGCATTTTTAACTTTATCAGTCAATATCCAATCCAAAGTAAAATGACATTTAAAGAACAAGTGGTCTGCAAATTCATAGGGGTGGTTACACAAACAACAATTCATAGGAACCGGAACTTTTTGTTTTTCCAAATTTTCTTTAGTTGGTAGTCCATTTAAGGACAATTTCCAGAGAAAGTTTTTTGCTTTAGGGAGGATATCCATTTTCCAAATCCATTCATTCAAGCTCGGTTACTTTTCTAGCTTTAGTTATTGAAAAGGGTGTGTATCGGGTGCATTCTCTTCGTAATCTCTTATTTAGGTATCGTGATTTTATTCGCAGCGAATTGGATTATTCAATTCCTATATACGTATATCTCTTCATGTGTACTTCCTTCGAAGACAAACTTTTTGCTTGCCGCTTCCTGCTGACTACATCATCATCCTACTTTTCCCTGAAGACCTCATATGCTTTCAGATATTTATGTTGTATTTTATGTATTTCTTTTTCTTTTATTGGACTTTTCATGAATTTGGAGTCAGGAGACATACATTTTGGCCTCCCTATAGTATAGGCTATACGTATATAGAACCGCTTTCTTTATCAAAAAAAAAAATTTCTATATACGTATAGCCTATATTATAGGGAGGCCAACATGATTGATGCATTCCTTTTTATTTAATCCTTCTATTAGGTTTTTAGTAAAATAAACAAAACCTAAATATTAGAGCTTAATTTAAAAGGGTTAAATTCAGAGATTTTTAAGAGTTTTTTCATCCAACAAATCGTATTTTTGTAAAGCTAGATTTGTGATTTTGGTTTCAAGTTGGAGAAAAAACTCGTTACCAATATGTATGTCTCGTGACTCCAAATTCATATTTTTTCAATTGGTTTCACATCCTTCTCGGTTCACCTGGTCGAACAACGAAGAATTCTAGCAGAGAAATCAGAGAGCACTTTTATCGGTTCATATCGGTTTTAGTTCAGGCAAGTGAGCGCCATCTCTCCTCTTCTCTTCATTTTTGTTACTATTGCTTGTGTAGCTGATTTTTTCTTATTGTTCCTATGTTACCAATAACAACCATTCAATCTCTTCTTAGTTTTTGTTCCTTCTACTAGTTTCATTAAGACTTTGTACAAATTAGATCTTTTTGTTCCTATGTTTATGTGATGTCATGGTTTCTTCTCCATGCTAGGTTCCATGATTATGTTTAACCTCACTAGTTTCACTTGTCTTTGGTGTATCGATTATAATAAGCAAGGGACGCAAATGGAACCTCAACGAAACACCTTGTGAACTGCATCATCCCAACAAAAACTAAAATAATACTGGTAAACCCTACAACTAAATACAAATATTAGATTATTTTAAAATTTTAAACTCTCAAAATAAGCTTACATTCTACCAAACACACCCTAATTTTTTAAAATGAAAATAGATTATAATAGACGGGTAATAATCCGAATTACACGAAACATTATAACAATAAAATTAATTGGGGAAGAGTACAAGTAAACATATGAACAGTATTGCTACAAACACAATATCAGACAAATGATTCAACATAGCATTTTGGTATACAAAAAAACTCACCTTCCCACCATGTTCTTTTCCTGCTCCCCACAAAAGGAATATTACATTTCAATCTACCCAAACTCTTTACCCATAATCAATTTTTTTAAAATTTTTAAAAAATCCACAAAAACTGAAAATTAATTTTAAAAAATAAAATCAAATCCCAACTTCCAATGGGCCAATGGTAACTAAAACAAGGTCTCCCCTACCCCCATTGCTTGAAGTACACGTGTCAATTTTCGATCCCCCAAACTCTCAAGTTGGTCTAGTCCCCCACTTGGGTCTTTTTAGAAAGAAGATATTTAAATTAAATTAATGAGTTGAAAAATAAATAGAAAAAAAAGAAAATTCGAAAGAACATGTCATGTGAATGCACAGTTTTTTAAGCCATAAAAATGAAAAAAGAAAATGAATGCAGAGGAGTAGACCACCACCCACTAGTCCTAGCAACTTAGGATGTGATGAGTTGCTTCTCCGTAAATGTCATGCTGTCGGAGCTTGGTTGAGCCGCCGTATCTGCTGCTGCTCCGGTTGAGCTGCTATTGTTCAGCTTCTTCATGCTTTGCTCATGATATACTTGCCTTAACCTCTCAATTTCCTTTTTCAATGCTTCTTGATGAGCTGCCATTGATTAACGATGAGTATTAATTCGTTAATTTATCAAAGACGATTCTGAATTATGAAGTAATTGCAGAAAAGATTTAGTACCGTCTTTGAAGATCTTATCTTGAGCTAACGCAGCGATTCTTTGCTTCAGAGCACTGTTATCGACGTTCAGTATCAGTCTTTGATGATCTAGGAACGCTACTCTTGGTGACAATGCTGATACCTCCGTCTTCATGCACAGAGAGTGATTAAGAAACTTAATTATCGTAATTAAACAGTGAATTAGGGTTTTATATGAGTAATTAGTTACCTGCAGTGTAGTCACGCTTCTTTCTAGCTCTGATATATATTGCAGCTTTCTCACTCTTGATCTTTGAGCTGATTGCCGATTCGCCAGAATTCTGATTTGGATTTGAATGATTATGAGTAAGGGATTTGAATTTGATTACTGTTGAATTGGGTAAATTAATTACCTTTTTACCCTCTTGGGATCAATTGGATCAGCATTTGAGTCTGGTTTGCATGAGCTCTCAACCTCACCGTGCTCCGATTTAGTGGGCGGCGGTGGCACCGTCATGTCTTGAGACAATTGCTTCTCATCATTGCCGCTGTTTTGATCCGAAGGAGAGGAGGGGTCGGAAGAGTTATTGGACCCGCCGCCTCCGCCGGCGGGGAGAGAGTTGACCGTAGCTCCATCGGCGGCGAGGTCGTCGGAGAACATTGACATGAGCTGATCATCGTCGAGTCTATCGAATCCGGCGGCGGGAGCGGCGCGAGTGCATTGATCGGCGGAGTCGAGTAAAGGAGCTTCAAGGAAAGCAATGGAGTCACTGACGGAGCGGCGGTGGTTTCCGCGACGAGCGGAGGTGAAATCGAGAAACTCGTCGACCCAGGAGGGTTGTTGCGGCGGCGGATGGGGGTTAGTGGTGGTTGTTAATGGAGGCATTCGGTTATGTGGAGGGAAAGATGGAGGCCAATTGGGCGCCATGGTTGGGGCTCTAGGAGGCAATTGTGCCATGATGGAAATCTGGAAAATTGAGAGAGAGATTGTTGAACTGACAAGGAAAGATGCAGAGAAAGAAACTGAGAGAGCAATGGCAGAGCAGAGATTTTAATAGGGGATTTTATTTTAATTTAAAAATGAATTGAAGAGGAGGAGGAAGAAGGAGGTCACATGGAGAGGGGACAGCTAGCAACAGCTGTGGGAGGAGACTCAAAGAGGTTGGGCTCTCAACGGTTTTACTGCAAACTCTCTCTTCTTGTCACTTTCAGTTTTCCAATCAACTTTATTAATAAAGGTTAATTTTATACTAATTTGGTAACTTATTCATCAATAAAACTATGCAAATCAAGGTAGCCACTGATTAAAGATCAGTCCCGTTACCGGCGGTGAAAAGATTCTCGATCACGATGAGAAATTCGGTCTTGTTTTTCCGGCATCCTATTTACAAAGCATCACCCCAATGAGATTGTGCTTGATTATAGAGACGAAATGCATTCTCTATGCATGACTTGGGTTCAAGACCGACGTTGCGTGAGCACATATCAACGATAATAAGGTTGAACTTTAGACTATGTAATACGAAAATCTCTAGACAATGTCGTTTTTCGTGTACTACCGTGTTAAAAACTTGAAAGCTTTTGCAAACTTCTCAGACATAATTAAAATAATGAGGATATGGTTAAACACTTTTTCAACATCAGGAACTGGCCGGATACATTCAAATCTTGATCAAGGATGACGTTTCAATATTGGCTCAATGAGGGATACAACAAAGATGAACAAAACATACATAGCTATTACGTTTTGTTTTCTTTATTTTTTTGTGAATTCTAGATGAACAAGAAATTTATGACTACTACCTTAATATCACTTAACACAATCAATTTGTTATTTCTCAATACTTCTACAACTAATGAAACATGTATGTGTCACTGGTTATATCATATATGCGTCTCTCCTTATTATATATAAATTCATTTTCACGACAACTATAAAATGATATGTTATTTATATTTCATCGCCGTGTCCCGTTTCCTATAACTTTTAAAATTGTCGCTTTTCCATTTCCCGTGCCCGTTTTCGTGCAACATAGACGTTAGGAGGACAGAAAACTCTATAGAAGTTCCGATTGTTAAAAAACACACTTTATTGTAATCTATGTATAGTTCAAAGTTTTGTTCGGTTACGTGGGAATGACATTTGACGAAGATGTAGATAATCTTCTAATTGATAGTCTCAACGATAATATTTTATTTTACGATCTTAGATATAGTGATCCGACTGGAATTCTAGAACATCTCGAAGTAAGTTTTAATGTACCATATTTTTGTCATTTTATGTTTTCGTTTAAGATTGTGTATTAGCATCACATAGAATTATAATTATTGTCATACATGTTAATTTGATAGAATTAGGTAGTTAAAAGTTGACGCTTCCTAAAAGCAGAGGTAAACAATGGTTGAAAAAATGACGACCTTGATTTTGCGTCATCGACTGGTCGAGATAAGAGGTTGAAGAAAGACAAGTGTATGTTTAATCTGGAGGGGTCACAAGATGAGCTTAAAAAAGGGACCGGTATAAACAATCACACACTCCGTGAACACTCGGTGGAACATTCATTTACCGAATGGTTGACTCTAACATAATATTCGAAGGTAGGGCGTGAGACTCGGGGTTAAAACCGAATAAATAATCATAAAAAATTTGTAGTTAGATGACGTAGACAATGTCACATCCGTAAGACAAATATACAATTCTGGTTTGAAAACAAGGATGGTAAGGGTCACTCCAACAAGCTAGCACTATATATGTTGAGGGAACAAAAATACTATGTAGATGCTAGGAGATCTCTGGAATCTAGAAATAATTTGTAATTTTATTATCACACATCCGGATTCTAGACATTTTGTCGAACTTGTTTCCATACGTATAAACATTACATATAAGATCAATTTGTAAGTTATATTGATTAGTTATACCACTTTACATGACATTATATTTATGCCATGTTGAGTGATTTCGTATTTTGGATCAAAGGAAGCACAAAAGAGGGTGCTCACATAGTATTATAAATACATAGAGGAGTCTTGGAAATCACATATGAGGTTGATGAGTTACCTAGTAAAGACATTGTCGACCCTGATAACATGGCTTATTGTCATAATTTAGGCATGTCTTTAGATAGATATTTCCTTTCCTTTAGCATGAATAAGCATTGATTTGTGTCATTTAGACTTTTATTGGTTTACTTTGCAAGTATAGATGTCTACACACTTTTTGGTGGATTTTGCAGGTGAAATGGCGCATTTCTGACCTAAACGACACATTTAAGGTTAGAGCCTCGAAGTGGAGCGTGCCTTGGAAGCCTAGAAGAAGCCCAATGTGAGAAAGGAATGCAAGGAAGTCAAGCTAAGGAGCAAACAAAGGCTTTATGAGAAATCTGGGGTGAGCATGGAAGGATCTCGGCCAAGATTTGAAGAATTGAATTAATTGAAGATGAGATGAAGAAGTCGAGGTTGACCTCGGCCCGAGATTCTGCCCAGATGACCCGAGATTTGTAGCAGCTAAACTCAATTTCAAGGGAAGTTGAAAATCCAGACCACATTTTGTCTAGATCTCGGTCCGAGATTTCACATAGATTTGCCGAGATTTCCTCTTTGCAACTTTCCAGCCCACTTTTCAGAACTTTTTTGGCCGACCTTTGCTTTTCCATGGAGGTTGCGTATATAATTGGATTCACTAGCGAATATATATATGATCTCGACATGTGGATCGATCCTAAGTAATTGTCTTAGACCGACATGTGGATCGATCAGGTCGACATGTATACTACTCGAGCCGATTGCCAAGTTTTACTAGTTTTTCGACACTTTAGTAATATGTCCACCAATACTAGAAATATTTTGTTATATGTGTAACGTGACATGATCACATGTAACGACTATTAAAGACAAATTTATATTTTTCTTAAGAATTAATATTAAAGGTTAGTCGCATTAAGCCTCCATTGAATTATAGTTAATTGTATTTGACTGCTCTTTATATTTTTTTATTATAGAAAATGACCCTTAATTAATAACAATTAGCGAAGTAATTCACCATTTTTTTTATTTGACGAAAAGTCATTATAGACTAAAAAGAACCTTACAATCTGAAACGCATAAAACCCTCTACACGAACCAAAAGAACGCGCCCTTCTTCTCCCCTTAAAGCGAGGCCTATTGCTACTAATCCTTGCAACACCACTTGCAACGGAATCGAAAATAGCAACACCAACACCATCAATTCAAGGATATGCCGACTGCCGATTCAAGGAAAAGAAGAAATCCACTGTCAATTTAAGTGTTGGATTTCCATCTTCTTGTTTGGAAGGTAAGTCAAGTAGAAAGCTTCTCCAAATCACAAAAGAAAGAAGAAAAACAGGAAAAAAGTGGTGAATTCGTTCAAATCAATTGGTTTTCGGGGAGACGTCGGCGAAGGAAGCTGGCGGATTTGGGCGGGTTCTCACTCGGCGGGATTCCTCTCTTTTGAATCATATCTGGACCATTTCTTCAAAGGTGGTACATGGTTTTATTAGTAGATTCTCTAATATCAACATACGCCTTAGCTTATGGATGAACCGTAAAGAATGGCTAGGCTGTCACTCTTCCTTCCAAACATTTTGTCTACTGAACAATTATTTTTATTGATCCTCTGAATGAAATTGTTGCTTATGGCCATCAGAACTTGTCTTATGACTCACTCATGTCTGAAATTAGTCTGTTCAAGACTCTCGAAACTAGTTTGATCAAAACTCTCGAATTTAGTCTGATCAAGACTCTCGAACCATATGAGTCTGTTAATGAGACTCACAAAAACTATTTAGATCAAATATTCATGAACTCTTCAAACTTCATTTGCTTAGTTTATATCATTCAAATTTATGAAACAGTAATAATGAAAAGTGTATATGAATCAAGTTTCTACCTATGCTTATCTAAACATGAAAAATGAGCTATATGTTATGTTGATATTCGGTACTGTGTTGTGCGATTTTACATTTGCAGTTTAAGGAAAAGCGAAATGAATAAAAAAGGAATCAACTAAAATCTATACCGTCAATGAAATGGCGGAATCGCTGGGGAGTCGACACTAAGGATAATGATCTGAGCAACCGGAATTCCGCCCTTATAAATTTTTGTATATATGTAAATGAGTTGTGTATAATAAACAGTTTGGATTTGACTTTCATACTCTATTTCTGGTTTGTTGTATTCGAGTTTTTGTTTCGGGCTATGGTAAATTGGTCTATTGAACTTGGACATGCTACTAGGCTTTCTACTACTCTATCTATGTTGCAGGTGGTCTGGCAAACGGGTGCCAATTTACAAATTGAGGTCATGGGCCTTGCTTTTCCTTGTTCAAGCTGCATGTTGTGGTCCGCAGATCTGTAAATCAAGGAAAATTGAATAAAGCACAACAAAACTTGCGGTTTTCGAGCAAAAATTGGCATTATGTCACTATTATTAGAACAACTCAACTTCATATGTTTAGACATATAAGTGAATACGATTGGTCTATGGAAAAACCGACATCTAATTTCAAGTATTTCTTTTCCGAGCAAACTTTATACTCCTTCGAAATGGAAAATTCATCAAAGTTAACATATGATGTGTGGGATGAGAAATGAGATGACATTAATCCCTCTCATTTGGTCCAATTTCAATGTCGAACCCTAACCTAAATAAACGAGATGAAACGTAAATAACCAATTTAGAAAAATATTTTACTATTTACGTCCTTAAATAGTCACTATCAATGAACAATACCAGCTTTTTGCTTTTCTATTTTTTATCCCTACTTTTAGCCAAATTACAGATTTCAGCCATAATTTATATATTGCACAAAGTTATCCAAACTGACACACTCGATTTAATTTATGGACTTTACGTGGTACTTGCTACTGTAATCTACTAACTATATTATGAATCATAAATTTTCTATGATCACATGCCCACCATGTTCCGTAATTAAGAAACTTAAATGAGAGAGTTCTGACCGTTACCTGGACGTAATATCACTGGACCTCCGAAGTTCTTGTAGCTTCCGACTTTATAGGGGTTGTTAATTCTCAAAATCTCTCTTTTATGAGGATGGAGGAAATGTAATCAAGAAAATAGATTATTCAGAACATCTTTCAATTAGGTAGCTTTCCCTTACTTAAAAACAAGCTTTTATTGAATTTGAAAGAGAATTACAAGCACTCAAGCACACTAGAAATTAAAGACTCGACTCACTTCAAACACTTCAAGCTAGAAAGATCCATCAAAGTGTTTTGATCTTAGAGCTAGAGAGGAGGAACCACTTCTCTATAAACTTAAAATTGATTCTCTTTCTCTTTTTAGTTTTTGGTGTTTCTCACTCTTTAGACTCTATATATGGATTTCAATGTCTTACAATGACTCACAAGGGGTCTATTTATAGAGCTGGAGAGGCATTGTATGCCTTTGCTCTATTACCATTTTACCCACGACATACACTAGTAACTCTGACTCACTCACATGACCAACAATGCTAAGGTTCAATAATTCAAAAAGAAAAGAAAAAGTTGAAAGAAAGTGACAGACTTTGACACAACACTCACGAGATTCCTTCAAACTTGTGATGATGATGTTTCTAACTAATCCATGCAATAATTGATATTGTACATTCTTTCTTCTCCGATATTGTTTTCGTAATCACTATCATTATCCTCATTAATTGGCAACATAAATATTCTTTGCATATTCTTCATCCCAACTTAAGAGGGTGTCGTAGAAAGCATCTTGACATTCCGAAGACATGAATTTTCCCAGCTCTCAGTCCTTTATGTAGTCTGAAATTGAATCTGAGGACTCGATGGCTTCTGAGAAATATGGTCGTATAACTTCAAGGATTACCACCGTAGTAAAACCAATCTTGAATATAATATTGTTCTTATCTTTTCTGTGTTGCTTGATGTATTCATATATGTAGAAAAATCGGTTCCTTGGCATGGATATGGTCTTTAATGATAGGTTGAGTTACAAAGATTGGATTTTGAGATAATAGATTTGTAATTGTTTTGAATATGATTAAGTAGTGTGATGCTCTAGATCTTTCTCCTTCAACCTCCATGGTTGTTGGGTGGATATAATACAATATGTTCCCAGATCCTTCCCACTTCTTGACCCTGTTGAACACGTAGTTTTGAAATTTTGTAAAATGTTTCCTAAGTGGACTCCATGGTGTTGGAAGGCCTCCGAATAGACCGTGACACATCCCATAATCCCAAGCATATAGAATGTCTTCTTCTCTAGTTGGGTTTGATGGTAAACTTAATGCCTTCATCCCGGATCTATTGAATCCGTTTGCCAAGGTGCTCCATTCACGGTAGATATCATATTATGAACATTTAATTCCGCTCATCACATAAGTATACCAGCTAGGAAACTCTTTGTACTTCCATTAGCCTCTCATCTTTTCTTGAACATCAAAGGGAAGGGAAAAAAATGAACTTAACTATCTCCAGCTCCAGAATTCTCCGAGTCATTCTGTTGCAGGATAGGATCAAACCATTTCGTGATCTTTTTTCTGAAAATTTTTGCATAAGATTAACATAGTAGTAGCTAAGAGGAGAAACCCATCTTAGATGATAATCAGTCTCTTCTTTATATTTTTGCTTGTCTGCCTCCTCTATTTTTGCTTGTTTTCCAATTATAGTTTTTCTTTTCGGCCTACTGGAAGATGCCATCGATTTCTTGGGAAGACTCATACGCAAGCTCTCGAGTTAGGCTATATGCTAGAGAGTTCTTTGATCCATGCACATGTTCAATGTCAAAGGAATATTGATTAAGTGTGAGTTGCCAACGTAGGAGCCTCTCTTGCGCTTTTATATTACTCAGATTATTACGAACAAAACCTAATATTCCTTTGCAATCAGTTCTGATAGTGAAATGTTTTGGAGCAAGAAAAATTATAAATTTATCTATCCCTTTTAGGATAACACGTATTTCTTTCTCCATAGTGGTGTAATTTCATTCGGCTTTATTAAAACTTCCACTACTATACCTGCAAAAATTATTATCTTTTTTTATTTTTAAGATAGCTCCCCAATATATGATAGTTACTTGCATCAGTTTCAAGTACTAGATCATCATCCGCATTGGGTAAGGTTAATATTGGTAACTTCTTACAATGTTTATTAAGATCTTGAAGTATCTGAGTGTCCAGATTGGTCCAAGTCCAAGTTTGTTCCTTTTTTAGCTTAACTTGCATGTAGAGGTTTTCAAAGTTTAGCTAAATCCTTGATAAAGTGTGAAGCATATGTGAGACATCCTAGAAACATCTATAGTTGTTTTCTATCTTCTATTTTATTTGGAATTTTTTTCAATCTTTTCTATAACATGTTCTTGCAATACTATTTCTCCATTTTTATTTTTAACCCAAGAAACTCTATTTCTTGTTCTGCGTAGATGCACTTCTTTTGTCCTAAGATGATGCTATGATTTATGCATTCCTACGTTACAACCTTAAGGTCATGGTTGTGTTGTTCTAGTGTTTTAGAGAAAATTAAGTTATCATTTATATTAACCAGACAACAATGTTTCAGGTTTTCAAATATCTTATCCATTCTCCTTTGAAATATCTTAGGTGCATTTTTTAGTCCAAATGCATAACTAACCATTCATAATGTCCCGAGGTGCGCTAAATGCTGTTAACGGAATACTATCTTTATCTATCTTAACTTGTCAATATCCACTTTTGCAGTCCATTTTGGAGAACCAAGTGGCTCCTTGGAATCTATTAAATAAGACTGTTTTATTAGGGATATAATAGCCATCAAAAACGGTATTATCGTTCAACTTTTTATAGTTTATTACCATTCTAGCTTTACCTCTTTTTTCTTCAGCATAATTTCTAACCATAAATGCAAGACTAGAATGATGACTCTTATTTTCTCTAATCAGTTTTTTCTTAAGTAATTCATCTATTTGTTTCTTAAATTCTTGTTGGTCTTTATAGGTGTAAACCATCTGCTTAACTCTAATGATCGACCGTCTTTGGTTCTTAAAAAACTATTACAGCAAATGATTTATCCTTATCCCAAAATTTTAAAGGATTTTCAGAATATAAATCTTTGCACAATTCTTTTTGTTGATCTAAGATTTGTTCCTTAAGAGTTATTTCAAGCAAGTGCAAATTCTTTTTGAGTAGGAACAATAGATTCCTCACCACGCTTAATGCGCTTAAATTCAATATTTTGATGAGGATAAACTTCTTTCATCTTTTTTACCTGAGCTTTTTCCCCATTAATAGTAAATATCATTTCATCTAAAGTTTGAGTACATGGAGAATAGAGTCTTTGGAAGTTATTTCTTATTATTATGTCATGTGATGTTTGTTCTGTAGCCCAAAGTATAAGGATTAAACATGGATAACCTCTTAACATGATGGGTAAATCATGAATAACTTTAGAATATGTCATGATGATATTATCTGCTATCCTAACCTGAATTGGTTTAAATTCAGTTTTCCACATAAATGCAGGAAGTAAAATTTTCTTTCAAAAGCAAACAGAACAACCACTATCAACAAATGCACATAAATCATAATTATTAAAACCTTCGATGCATGTGGTGACAAGAATTTTGATGCTATTTGGATTAGTAATCCTTAAACATACTTCTATTTGCAAGTTAAGCTCTTCAACATCTTCAAAGACAGGTTGACTAATTGTTTTCGTTTTATAGCCTATTAACCTTTTAGAGCATGAAGCTTCTCTTGTGGTTGAGGTATATTGATTTGACTACTAGTTCCCGGACCTTCTATATTTGGTCTATAGTTAGATCCAGTGATTCTCATATCTATATATACTATATCTAGCAGGTTCTCTAATAGTATTCTCCAAATTATTAGTTTTTAAATTTCTGTTTAAGGCTGCTAATAAGTTGACAATTTCATCATCTATTTTAAAGGAAGGTTCTTCTCTAAAATCTCTAGTTGAAACACTTACTTGATTTTGTGGAGGCAAATTGAAATGAGGACTACGCCTATAACTCTGACTCTTGAAAAGACTTTGATTGGAGGTGGGTGAAAATTCGTATGAATTCTTCCTTCTTCATCAATAGTTAGAATTCTCCCCCGATTAGGTGCAGAAGGATTTTCGAAGGCATTGATCCACAATGTCTTTAAACTTATTTGGTTTGGCCTTACTTTAACGGGTACTACATTTTGTCATGGACCAACTACTTCATATTTATCTGCCTCTACCATTCGAGTTATATCCGTGGATTGGTAGTATTTTCCAATTTATAAATGACCTTCCATTTTAGCTGTAAATAACAATTTCCTTTGTGCATACTAATTCCTTTGGTTAACAATTTTAATACTAAGAATTTATGCGCAAACTAGTCTTTAAGGCTTACATAATAATTTGGTCTACATACCCAAGATATTAGTCCTTGACTTAGATTGCATGTTACTCCACTAATAGTTTGATCACTAAATTTTATGTGCCTAGTGTCACAAACAAAATTAATGCAATGCACATTCTTACCAAAGTCTTGTAATTGAGTAATGATGACTTGAATTGCACAAACATAAATGTTTTTTTTTTGTCTTTGTTGTGTTTTTGAATATTTTTCCAATTAGTTAGGTTTATTTCAGTTGATTGATTTCCGTTATTTTTTTACTACGATATCCCCAGACAATTTTTCACATACAATTTTATGACAAATAGAATTAATGTTCTTTTGAGGAACTATTCTTTAACAATAATCGGGAATTATATCCCTGATTTATGCATTTTCTCTAATTTCTCTTTGTCAATGGCAAAATCAGCTTCTTGCAATTGGGCTAGAGTAGTTGATTCTTTTGGAGAAAACATTTCTTCCATTTTTCTTTAAGCTTTGCTATCTTTTCCTGGCATCATTTCACATATTTCCTCATAATTTGAACTTTCAGATTCTTCTTCCTCTTCCACTACTTCTACAATTACATTATTATTTTTTAAGGCTAGTTCAAGAGCCTCTTCTTCTGTTATTTCAATATAATCTAAGCTCCCTAAAGCTTCAGTTAGTTTATTATTCTTTCTGTTTAATCATTCATTAACATAATGACCTATTTCCCCGCATGCCCAACATTTGCAACTCTTTTTCTTCTCATGAAAATAAGAAGCTTTCCTAAAAAAAACCTTTTTTTCTTGACAAAGGGTTTTCTATAATATTTTTTTCTGATATTTTACTCCTATTTGTTTATTAAAGCTTTTCTTTCTATAATACTTTCTTCTATAACCGTTTTTCTGGTTATCTCTTCGGTTACATCCCCATTCTCCAAGAAGATCCCCACAATTTTTAGAAATTGTCGTTTCATATGTCGAGTTCCCTTAGCTTCTCGACATCTTTTCACAACCCATCTTCTAATGAATCTTAATATATTTTCTAGGGTGTCCCTTGAGTTATATTTTTCTATCCATTTGATGATACCCTTCACTAATTTCTTCATTTATGGGTTTCGGAGTTTATCGAATGACATTTGAAGATTAATCGCATTTTCTCCCACCTTATAGTAATAATACTCAAATTTTGAAAGATAATTTTCTAAATATCTCATATCACAAATTTCAAGAGTATTTAATTTTATTTTCCATTCGATTATTTTTTTTAAATCTTTATCATCTCTTTTTTCGACAAATTCATATTCTAAGACTTTGCAGAATTGCCTAAACATAACATCTGGTGGTTCTATTGCCCTTAAGGTTTCTTTGTTTTCTTCATCGATTGTTTCATACATATCTGCCACAGTTCCATACAAACTATGCTCAATGTAATTTAGGAAATTTGCAAATCTCCATTCATGGTTCATGTTTAAGACACTCATCATACTTTTCTTCCAAAAGTCTAGCACATCTTCTCGGTTTCTTACCCCATCTAGGCTAAGTTTATACCAGGTTTGACTGATGGTATCAAGTAGGAGTTCTCTTTTATTAGGTGTATAGTTTGGCATAATCCTAATTCCAAACTTAGTTGTTTTTTCTAAAATTCCTCGGGTTTTAGGCTAGCTTTTTGTTGACTCGTAGACCCCTGTTCATATTCTCTATAACAAGATCTAGTGGCCTTGTTAACTTCTTGTTCTGAGATTATTTCTTCTTCTACTTCATTAACATCTACAACTCTTTTTTTCATATTTCTATCTAATTTTCTTTTAACTTCACTTAAGGGTATGGTCTCTAGGTCTTTTAGTTTAATTAAACTCATTTGTTGATACATTTTTTCTTCATTAGTGTATTAACCAGATTCGTCACTACTTAACGAACTCATTTCTTTGTCAGACATATCAAGATTCTCCTTGATTTTCTGGCTCTTCTTCCACTTCTTCTTTTGTTTCAAGTTTTTTAGTTAAACATGGTATTGAAAATTTCTCTTGTGGATTTTCGTTTTAGAATGTATACTTATAGGAAAAACCGATAGTCTTTTTGGTTTGAGGGTTTAGACTAGTTGTTGTTCCAAGATGTCGGATCTCGTTGGTGATTAAAAGAACTAATTTTTGATTTTCTTCTTTTATGGCTAATAAAGTAGCAAACATTTCTTCCCGATATTTCGCAACACCTGTTTGCAACTTAATTAAACTTGCTTTTAAATCTGCAATATCGTCGACTATAGTATTTAAAACAACTTCGTGATGACCTTGTCAAGTGTTTAAATGTTTTGCATGTGGTGCTATTTTATGTGGATAATTTTCGGAACTTCCAATTTTAATTAATTTTTTTTAAGTTTACTTAACTACTTGGCTCTGATACAAAATGACAAGATCACACAAAATTACAAAATACGACTTAAAATACAAAAAAAAGATATAAATACAACTTATTATAAATTAGGTATCTCTAATATAAATTTAAAAAAATTGTCGATAAAAAAAATTAAAAAATAATTTGATTGGACACCTGATAAGACTAATAGGAGGCGTAAATAAGTTACCCTTAGAAAATTTGTAATAAATGTACAATTGAGATCTCCTTATCATCTTATACAAGTGATACATATATCCCTGTGCTGTGATTGGTTGAAGCTAAATAATTAAGGATTAAAATTTTACTACTTTACGAGAAAAATAATAAACTATATAAATTCTACCAATCACGCGAAAGGGATACAAGGATACACATGAAAAGGGATACAAAAGATATTGACTGATAAACGTAGAAATTTATGTTGTAATTTATCCAAATAAGTAAGAAAAAGGAAGGAAAAGTGAAGAAGGTGATGATTGACATAAAAGAGGAATCAGCCCACCACGTGCCGATGTGACTTCTCTCTCTTTCATGGTGGATGTCATCATGTGATTCACTATTTCATCCTCTGTTCCTTCGCTTCCATAACATACTCTGTGGACTCTCTCTCTCTTTTTCTCCGCCTTTAGATCTTCACTTCACCAATCATAACCGTTCGATGGACAAACCAGAATATCGACTCTTTTTTCACCTTAAATTAATAATCATGTTTTAATTTATTTAAAACAATATTTTGATGTCAATTTATGCATTTTTTTAATCATCATAGGAAATAATTTATATTTTTAGATAAAAGTAACACGAAAATATTTTAGTTGATAAATTTCTTGATCTATAAAACATTTAAAATAATTTTATATGAAGAGGGTCTATTTAAAAAAACAACAATTAATATATTCCTAATTAAGCATAAATCTCGATCTCGTATACTGGACCGACCCTTCAAATTAAGGAAAGAGATAATAGGACCACTTTGTAGTATTATCATAATTAGAACAAAAATATCAGAAACTAAATTTCATTTTACGTATATGGAAATTTGGATTATTTTAGATTAAAATTTTTTGAGTCCGAAACTTATTTTGGACAGATTATTTTTTTTTAAAAACAATTTAAAAATCCGTATATTAACCTGAATGAAGTCATGCAAAGCATAGTTTCACTTATTTAGGCATAATTAAAAAAAACTTATACGTGTGTCGAATTTTGAGATTAAAATTTAGATGCATGCAAAGTGGTCCACTGTTATCATAATATTTTTAATAATTCCCTAATTAATCGCAGACCATTTTCATATATACAGACGTACAGTTTGCTGTTTATCAACAGATGAAGAATTTTCAGCAGTATACAATAATTAATCGTCAAATTTAATATTTATATATATCAGGTTTCGTTATGAATAAAATAATAAGTTAGAAATGGGTGTTTCAGTACAAATGTATAGAGATTATGGCAGTTATTTTTATATGTTATTTTATTTCATAACTTGGAAAAAACTTAAGAAAATTGTAATGGTATTTTGAATTATAATATTATAAATATGACTCTATAAAAAAAACATTTAAACAAAAATTAATTATGTACACATACATCATCTACCATAAACGTACAACAAACTTAATATGGTTAAATAAATTCTTTCAATCACCAACTTATTTTATTTTAGTTACCCAATTAGCTTTAGTTACCTATACCATGATTTTCGGATTCAACTCCAATAATCTTGGTGTGCTCGAACCGGATCCATGTACATGTCATTGACATCACGTTTGAATTTATAGTTATATATAGGATACCTTGGAGGGTAAATATGTTTTGCAAATCTCACGTCATTAAAGTTCGCCTTTGTTAACGTATCCTACTCTGCGGATGCTTGAAATTCCATCCTCTTATCGTTCTTGTTCCCTATGTAATGAAGATTATACTGGTAATCTTGAAATTGTATGAAAGCATGTGATCAATTGATCCTTGGATCCTTGTCTCATTTCCTTCTTTCTTTGCTTCCGCTGAATAAAATAACATTCATTTCAATGCTGATTAGTCCCTCAATTTTTCATTACATTTAGAATGAATTTCCTCCACTTGTCAGTCGATGCAAGAAGGTCAACAAGTCCTTTCGAACAATCCAATGACTTTGTCGAATTTCAATCATCTTGAATTGCAGTTAGTTGTTGTACACTTTCCCCCATTGGAAAAGATCTCTCAAGATGGCATTTGGGGCCAAGAACAAATTAGTGTTCATAAATAGCTCGTGCAAGCAGTCCAAGACCAATTCTGTAGAAAAAGAGAGGTGGATTAGGGATGACTTCATGGTAAGATGTTGGATATTGAATTCAATGGTAGAGAAAACCTCTACATCTTTTATGTATGTTTCATCTTCTAAAGATCTATGAGACGAGCTTCTTACGGTCAGAAAATGGTGCTCTTTTGTGCCGACACAAAAGAACTTTAATTTCATTGACACAAGGTAATCAATCTCCTTATGATTGTTATAGCCAATTAAAGATTAGTTGGGATGGAATCTTGAACTTGGAGGGCATCTCTAGGTGTGAATGTGGAAAGTGCTCTTGTGGAATGACCAAGAAGTATAAGTAGGTTGATGATGATAATAAAATGATGCGATTCTTGATGGGCCTTAATGAAAATTTTGAAGGCATTTGAAGTCATAATTTATCTCTAGAGAAGACCATTGTTATCAGTAAAGTCTTTTATCTTGTTCAACAAGTGGAACGACAAAAGCAAAGGACTGGTCATTTGAGTTCTACTAGATATAGCACAATCATGAATGCTAACAAAGGTTTTGAAAGAAAATCCTAACAAGAAAGATTTGTTGCCGAAAGGGTAGAGACATGAGCAAATCCAAGAGCATATCTGAACAGGGTAAATCAACCAATAATACCGAACCACATGAAGATATTTCTGTACAAGTTGATACAAATTTGGTGCAAACTATGTGCAAAGAAATGACCAATCAAAGGGTCACAACTTGGTGACAAGGCAAAATCAACAACTCACAATAACTTCTTTACTGTGGAAAATAATGGAGTAGACAATGATCCACTCTTCTTTTCAGGTACTTATGTGTCCTATTCTATGAATGTAAATGCTTCTTTACATCATCATAGTTGGATAGTAGATATTGGAGTCACTGATCATATGCTTTCTAATATTGCTTATTTTATATTAAAACTAAAACTTATTCACTCAATCACTATTTCTTTACCTAATGAGAGTATCAAAGTGGTTGATACAATTGGGATTGTACAACTATCTAAAGCTCATCCTACAAAATGTTCTCTTTGTGCCTGTTGGTTTTCGACACAATTTGCTTTCAATTGGAAAGCTTCTTGATGAAAATACACTAAGCACATTTTGATGATAATAATTGTTATTTTTAGGATCCCATCACTAAGAAGGTGGTAATTGAAAGATAGAGGAAAGGAGGTTTATATTAGGCGTTCATATCTTCCTCCCACTTTTTCTAAAAGTAACACGGTTTTGTAACTTTAGTACTATTTTACTAAAACCCGCTACTATTCATAATAGACTTGGTCATTGTTCTGTTGAAAAATTGAAGCATTTGTTAGTTTGTAAGCATGTTGATTTTTCCAGACCTTACATATGAATCATGTATTTTAGTCAAACAACACAGATTGCCTTTCAATAGAAGCACTTTTGTAGCAAGTAAAAGTTTTGATCTTGTACATGTGGATACTTGAGACCATACAAATATCCCAGTTTGACAAGAGCGACTTATTTCCTTATATTGGTTGATGATATTGCTCTAGATTTTCTTGGATATATTTCTTAAAGCACAAAAAGGATGTCTATGACGGTTTGGTGTCTTTTCTTGCTTATGCACACAACCAATTCCATACAACAATTACGTGTATCAGAAGTGATAATGGTGGTGAATTTATATCCACTAAAAGTCATTAGTTACTTGAATCTCATGGTACTATGCATCAGGAAACATGCCCCGGTACTCCGCAGCAAAGTGCCAAAGTTGAAAGAAAACATAGGCACTTAATTGAGATAACTTGAGCTTTTAAGATTCATTTCAACTTGCCGGTTAAATTCTGGGATGATTGTGTTATTACACAACTCATACTATTAATCTTTACCAAGCTTTGTGTTGAATTTGCAGATTCTCTATTCAATATTGCATATGCTTATTCTTACGACCACTTGACAGTTTTTGGGTGTCAATGCTTTGCTAAGAAATATCATGTATAGAAAGATAAATTTGGTGCTCAATCTCATAAATCTCATAAAGGTTCCTTTCTTGGATATTTCCCTGGTCAGAAAGGATACATGATTCATAACTTGGGTAACCATGACATCTTTATTAGTAGAGATGTTTAATTTTAAGAACATGTATTCCCTTTTTGAGATATATTACCTCTTCTCCTTCTCCTATTTTACAGTCAATCTTACATCTTGTTAATCTAGCTCTTGATGGCGACCTTTTCCTCCAATACATTCACATTCTTCCATCCAACTTGATCTTGAGAGTGAAACTCATATTGAATCATCTACTGTTATTCCCCTAAATATTTTAACCTCCATGGTTCCTCCTCCTGTTGTTAAGAGCGAGGTCCACTAGAACAAGGCAACCTCCAGCCAAATTTCAAGACTTTATTGGCCTCTCATTTACCGATTTTCTTTCTCAATCCTTTTTTTCTAGCCTTTTCTTGGATTTACAAAATTATTCATCCAGTTATACTACTCCTATGTATCATGTCTCAATTGCCAAGGAGGCTTCATCTTATGCGCATGCTAAGCTCGATCCATTTTGGGTGGAAGCTATGAATAAGGAAATCTTTGCCCTTGAAGATACACATATGTGGGAGCTTACTTTCTTACCACATGGATACACTGTTGTTAGCTCTGAACGGGTTTACAAAATTAAGCATAGGTCTGATGGCTCCATTGAAAGGTATAAGGCTCGGATAGTAACTAAAGGCTAAACTCATATTGAAAGTAAAGACTATAAGTTCACCATTTCTCCTGCGGCAAAATTTACAAATGTTAGGACCTTGATTGTTGTTGTCACTGCTCAATGTTGGCCCATTTATCAATCGGACATTATCAATGCTTTTCTACATGGATTTATTAATGAAGAGGTCTCTCATGGGTTGAAACAGGCCTCTCGACAATGGAATATTGAATTGTCCCATTTTTTGTTAAATTGGGTTATCACAAATCAGCCAGTGATTACTCTCTTTTTACAGAATTTCTGACACCCGAGTTGTCTATGTTCGAGTCTATTTAGATGACATCTTATTTTTTGAAAATGATGAAGATGTTATTCAATCTACTAAAGTTGCTCTTCATAAAACATTCACTATTAAAGATCTTGGTCAAATCAGATTTTTTTCCCCCTAGGCTTGGAAGTAACATGCTCAGCTAAAGGCACTCTTCTTAATCGAATGAAAGTATTCTTTGGACATTATCCAAGAGTTTAATATGTCCAGTTGTGCTATTGCTAAATTTTCTATGCAAAGAGGCCTCAAAACTATCCATTGATGATTGTGATAACTATTATGACCAAGAAGCATATAGGAGGCTATTGGGCAAACTCTTATATCTCAATCTTACTCGTCCAGATTTATCCTATGTTGTGCAACATCTCAGTCAATTTGTTCATTGTCCTAAAACACCACATATGCAAGCTTCTCTCCATGTTGTGAGATATTTGTGTGGAACCTTAAATCGGAGTTTGTTTTATTATGCTGATTCAACTCTGAATCTATATGGATATTGTGATTCAACTCCACATATGCAAGCTTCTCTAATTGTTTGGAAGACCAATAAACAGAAAAACAATATCTAAGTCTTCCGTAGAATCCGAGTATAGAAGCATGTCCAAGGCAAACAATGAGCTGATTTGGCTTCATGCACTTCTTAAGGATTTTCATATTTCATCGCCCCTGCCTCTTCATTGTGATAATAAGGCCGCTCAACACATTGCCTTTAATCCAGTATTTTACGGGAGAACTAAACATCTCAATATTGATTGTTAGTGGAGGCTTTATTCGAATTATTCATGTCAATTCTGAACATCAGTTAGTCGATCTTCTTACTAAGTCCCTTGGTGAAATATATTCAACACAAGCTTTTAGCATTCAAGTTGGGCCTTGTTGACGATTCTCCTAGTCCAACTTGAGAGGGATGTAGAATATATGTACTAAGTAGAAGTATATTGAACCATGTTCAATATAAAGACATATAACCAAGCTCGCAAGAAAGCCTGCTACCGAGCAGGAGCAAACAAAGGGTTATAAATATTATCTCTGATGTGTAACAATAACAATTTTACACAGGAATAACAACTTAGATACATTTCTTCATCCTCTTTATCGTTCTTGTTTCCTTTGTGATAAAGATTACACTAGTAATCTTGTAAAAACAAATTTCTATGAATTTAAATTGTTAGAAAATTTCCAAAAAAAATAAATGATTGAATTAATTAAAAATTATATTTATTTAATTAATAAATAAAGTAAAATACTAGAACTATTAACATATAAAAGTAATATTTCTCTCTCTTCAGTTTCCATTTTATTCCACACGTCTAAACCAAATAAATACTAAATGTTATCAACGCAATATTACATGAACAAGTCACAAAAATGGTATATCTCTTTCGGTATTTTTTGACACCGACATTATAATCGTATGTAACTTTTTTTTTTTTTTTTGCTAATGGGCGGAATTTCTGCACTGTAAAAAAGACTACAAGGGTAACCCTTCCGGGCCTTCCGGCCTGGATGAGTCACATCCCCAAAGTGCAAACATACGGACTAAATTTAATAAAATTAGCTACGACTTACGTGCGATGGATTCAATTAGACTGAAACCGATTAATGACATGATAAAATGGATTATTGCATGTAATTCTAGGACCTACATTATGTAACAATTTATACGTTTATTGCTAATATTAAATTGCATGAATCATTTTCAGATATATAGACTCAAAAATATTAATTGAAAGCAGACATATTTTCTACGTGATAACAACATACACTACGTCTTAAATAAATTTGGAAGCAAGATAAATATACATAGTGGTCTTCACATGCAAATTGAAAGCGTCATTTTCACATATTCCATTATCACGACATAATTTTTTTTTATTATTATAAAGGTCGACTATATTTTTTTTAATAATTACATCTATTATTTTTTTTACCTTGAGGATTTGCTTAACAGATAAAAAACAATATTCGATATCAATTTACTAAAAATTAGTTATCTATTAAAAGGATGATTTTTTATTGAGGAAGGATCTTATTATTTAGAGTTATCGTATGTGTATAACACATGATACGTGAGTCTAATATTTAAGAATTTTTAGATTTTTTTTAACTGTTAATTGAGCTTTGGGATAAATCTTATCAGTCATTCACTCCTACCACATCATTAAATCGTCAATATAAAAATCAGGGTTATTTTCACGCAGAATTCCCAAAATATTGTTACCTTTATCGTATAGTAAGTTTTTTTTTCTTCTTTTTTCTTTTTATTTTTTACAACCGTTATGTCATTAATTTAAAAACATTATTGTCACGTGTTATATTTTTTTTAGTAATGAGTAATAAGTTTTAAATTATAATTATTTTTATTAAAATAATAATACTTGATGAGGGTTTTTTTTCAATTTTATAATTTAATCAAAATCATAATATCACTGACCAAAATATCCTAAGTTAATTAATTAAAAAAATTAGTATTTATTATATTTTCTAGAATGCCTTTTTATAAAAATATTTATTAAATATCTTTAAATTATTATTGGATAAGCACCTCATTTTAAAATTTATTTTGTTAATTTTTATAATATAGTTATTTGTTTATGAAAGAATATTTATTTGACATAATTCGTAACAAAGAGAAAAATAAAAAAGAAGAGTTACTCGAGAAATATAAGGAAAATGATGATTGAGGACTTAAAGAAGATCTTAGATTCTTATTTCTTAGTCTAGGTTAAAGATAGTTCTATCTTAAAAATCCAAGTATAGTTTATCATAGAAAGTAAAAGATTAAACTTATAAATTATAATCGGATAATGTATGTAATTTATACTATTACATATGCTAATTAAGTTGATATTACTCGGTGAATATGACTAAATAGGATTCATTGTTACTTACCAACCTAATCTACAAATAAATTATACGAGTACTCATTGAATAGCTTTATTTATTAGTTAGTACCTGTGTCTTGTACGAAATTTGTAAAAATTAAACTAAATAATAATTGTTAATGTAATAAATAATTAATATCACAATACAAATAATATATAAAGTTTTGACAATTTTTTTTATCATAATCAATAACAACTTTAAACGAAATATAATCTTTTTAATAATATCAAAAAAAAACTTATAACTATGTTATTAAATTAGTTAACTATTTATTTAGGTGATAACACTAGCTTGTTATATAATTATAATAGTAATAATAGTATAACATCTTTCATGTATGAATTTTACATATAAAAAATAAATAATTTAATTTTAAAGTATAATAATAATAATAATAATAATAATAATAATAAGATTGATATATTCTCACCAAATAAATAGAATTGATATATAAATTTTAAAATAGGTCAACAATACATAATATGAATTTTTATTCCTAAAATGATATAATGTGTCAACTTAGTTATATAAGAAGTAATATTATAAAAATAAAAAATACCAAAATAAAATATAATTAGTTTTAAATAAGAAACTAAGAATAACAATTAAAAAGTTCTTCTCTTATAATTTAATAATAAAATTGAATCATATCCGATATAATAATATAATTTTCTTATTTAGATAACGACTGAATTTGTTACCTTAATTTAGAGAGTAGTAAAATAAATAAAGTTTTAAAAAAAAATTTAAAAAAAAAGTAAAAATGAGGTGACACAACACATTGCGAAATTTTATGTGGCTTAATGTAGTAGGTTCAATGTGAAAATGACAAGTGATATTATTTACTTTTGTTTTAATATTATATTTATATTTTAGTATTATATATAATAGATTAAATTGGTATTAATTTTTGGTACTTTTTCACATTTGTTCATTGCATTATATTGGTGTTTATACTTATTAATTTATCTTCATCTTCCGTACAAATAATCTTTGTTTTTGTTTTTTTAATATAAAAAACTTCCGTGTGAACTTATATATGAAAATCATCTATTATCTTAGAATTTAGAAGACAATAATGTATAATTGCTATCATTATATCGACCCGCCCATCAATCATAGGAAATCCCTTCACGGTTGCAAGGTGCATGCTATTATAAGCAAGAGTGGGAGCTAGGAAAGCTACCATTGTAGGATGTAGACTAAGGTTGTAACACATATGAGCTGTAGAAAGATGCCCGGAGGATGTCTCCACAAAAGTAAAGGATAGTATATATCGGGTCGTACTCAGAAGACAATCATTTTTAGTGTAAGCAATAAGAATATGTATGATCGTGTTCATACGATTTTCATACTAGTTTGTGTATCCTTGCAATAATGCTCGTATTCATAACAAACATTGCATATATGTGTATCCCAACAATAATGTTCGTGTTCATAATGAAATTAACCGTTTTCATAATAATGCTCGTGTCCATAATGAACATTACGTACATGTTTATTCCAACAATAATGCTCGTATTCATAATAAATGTGTATCCCAACATATATATTGTGAGATCGAATGTATTGTGAAATTAAGCGTCGCCGAGTGTTACCGTAACGATGGTTGATGTTTGTGAATTAATATTCTCTTAAATTTGGTAAGGTAACGATGTTTATAATATTCGATCCACAATAGGTAACCCGATCTCTCAAATAAGAGAGTAATATATTTACGTGTGAAATAAGAAAATATGACACTTTAAATGTATTTTTAACTTTGAATCGTAACCGCTGATTTATATTCATCTAACACTCACTTTACCATAAGATTGATTCTACTCTTATAAAGTGATTCATTATAACTATTTTGTTGCAAGTCAAGGGCTTCACATTTCATGTGTCTAATTACCCCGAGTTATGATAATTGAAAAACTTAATATCAAATTGTAAAATGTTTTTGTTTGAATTTATATTCAAGATCACGAAATATACTAACGATGGACTTGAAAGTGAGAGGTACCTAATAGGCACTCCCAAATTTCGAACATATGAAAAGAACTACACATTAATGATATATGAAGCTAGGGTTTTTATATACAAGATAGAAGGAGGTGATCAAGCTTAATTTACAAACGAAAGAACTTGCCGTTTATCTTAGAAGTTTTCCAAACGTATTATATATGTCATTTTTATTCTATTTCATAAGATGTTATCTAACCGTCAACTTTTTATATATAAAAGATATATTAATGAATACTATATTAAGATAATTTAAAATGTGGTTTTACAATTTATAAAATTCGGATTACTTTAAATTAATATATTTACCTGCATAAAATGATTCAAATGATTCACCGTCATATCTTAAAATTAGAAAAATATCATTTAAAAAATATTTTTATAACAAAACAATCTATTTTCTTACTTATCTCACTTCATTACTATATATATTTTTCTTTGTTAAAACAACAATATATTTTATATTAGCCGCACTTTTTTGCTCCGACTTTCATCGTGCTTCTCTCATATTGATTATTTATACTTTACGATTCTCAATAGTTTTTCTTTATTTTTGTGTTTCTTTTTCTTGATGATTTTCTTGTAAACGTTTATATAACCCCTCGATGTATTAGACATGTTTATTAAATTAATATTCTTTATGCTAGAAAAAAAAATGTATATTGACTAAAAAATGTTTTCTTTAGATTTTTTATTTGTTATTTTTAGCTCAATTGGTGATTTTATATAAATGAATTTATTTAGTGGGTGATAGTTGAAAATAGAAGAATAAAACATGGCGGGTATGAGAGGGTGGAATCTCTCTAAGCACTCTCCCATGTGAGGTGTTTGCGCCTTCGAACACATACAAATACCCTTTTCTTTTTATTTTATTGTTTGCTTTTTCCCCAAATCACAATCACATGGATGCTGAACCACCTGCTTCATATATATATATATATATATATATATATATGTATATATATATTCTCCTGATTTAGGTTCCTAGTCAATTTGCTCCTTCTGGGCAACTTCCGCCGGCTGCATTACTGACATTGTGATTTTACTATGGCATTAGTGTTTGATTAAACAGTCTTCTAATTACGTACTTTATGTACATAACTATATAATTATATATATGTATTACGTATTTACTTAATGTAAGTTGTTGGTTAAATGGGGAGACAATAATAATGATTAGCAACCACGGGATTGGTGTCTGCCAACTCCACACCTAATTCACTAGATCAAGTACCACTTCGATCATAGGTAAGCAACTCCCTAAAACAAATTCTATATATATGTATTACGTATGATTATGACTGTTATACGAGTCGAATGATTCAAACCTTAACGTTTAAAAAAGAGTTTTAAAAATATATTTATATTTTACTTGTTTAAAAAGGTTAACCAATTTAAGCTTTCGCTAATCGAGACTACGACGAGTCGCTTGACTAACATAAGAACCTTGTAGTTAGTTCTCGCGAGATAAACCGAATATAAATTTAAGTCGAATTTTAAAATGTATTCATATTTGACTCGTTTAGAAATTGAACTTAATTTAACCAAGTTTTTTTTTTTCCCGAGCCGAATCATAGTAGTTTTGTTAATATAAGATCACTATAATGTTATTCTAAACGAACAAATCCGAGTTAAATTTTCAAATGTGTACATATTCACCTCGTTTAGATGATTAACCTCGCTTAGATGATAAACGAATTCGATCTACTTAGTTTTTTTGTTTTTGCTATCCAAACTCGAGCCAATCCCAAGCTAACTCTCGTATGACAACCCTACACATGATTGTTTGCTATGTCGATCGACTTTTATCCGTTTTTATTATTTCAGTCATTCCGTCTAATAAAGAGTCACTTACACTCTTCAAATTCCCCTTTCATCCTTCGAATAACTTCAATCACTTCTCCCAGCGGTCCTATATGACAATTCCTTCCGTTCAACATCGTAATCACTCGAGAAGCATCCGATTCACATCGAATTTTTCTCCACCCCTCCTCCTTAGCCATCGTCATTGCCCATAAGATGACTTTCCCTTTCTGTAGTAGCAACATCACGCTTCTATATATTATAGTTTCTTACTTTCTTATATCCGTATTTTTTTCCTTATATCCGTCTTGGTACTAAACGAAATGAAGGGTACACGTTTAATAAATCACACATACACACAAAGTTCACATAAAATCAATTTGTTGTATGATGAGTAACACATATTTATTAAGCTCACATACTTTATATAATTGAGGTGGATTAATCCATACATCTCAGCAATATCATTTTTTCGTTTTTCTTTGTTCCAACTTAATTTCTATTGTTTATGTATCTCTTCAATTGATTTTATGTGCTATGTTTTTGTATCATTTGGATTTTGGATCGTAGAGAAGTGGTTAATTTATTAATATATTAATATAGAAATGTATAAGCTAGAGGATAGGTGCGAAACATTAGGTACGTGTTGGGACCCAACATTCATGTAACAATAAATAAATACTCGTTTTCGTTGTTAATTATATATTGAAGCATATGTATGCGTACTTGCAAAGTTCGTAGGCGTTACGAATTGTTTACGGACTTGCATGTGCATTCTACTAAACCTTTTCTCAATTGCTTGCTTCATACTAATTCAACTCTTGTTACTTTTTATGATTGATCAAGCAATGTATCTTTTATGTCGATCGATCAACTTTAATAATGGGATTAGGGTACGAATTTTATGGCGTAACTAAAGTATTTCAAGATTGTTCATTGTGTAAAAATACGTCAGGTTTGTGTTAACGAATACATTATATTTGAAACTTTGTAGGTAGTTAGCAAGTCAAAACAGAAGCTTGATTTAGAACCAATACTCAAGTTGGTCTAGTGGGACGTGGTGTTAGGCTCCTTAAGTATTTAGCTTGGAGATTCGAGTTCGAATCCTCCTGGCGATATGTATGGAAAAACTGCTAACTTTGTAGGTAGTTAGCAAGTCAAAATAGAAGCTTGATTTAGAACCAATACTCAGTTGGTCTAGTGGGACGTGATGTTAGGCTCCTTAAGTATTTAGCTTGGAGATTCGAGTTCGAATCCTCCTGGCGATATGTATGGAAAAACTGCTAACTTGTAGGTAGTTAGCAAGTCAAAACAGAAGCTTGATTTAGAACCAATACTCAGTTGGTTTAGTGGGACGTGATGTTAAGCTCCTTAAGTATTTAGCTTGGAGATTCGAGTTTGAATCCTCCTGGCGATATGTATGGAAAAACTGCTAACTTGTAGGTAGTTAGCAAGTCAAAACAGAAGCTTGATTTAGAACCAATACTCAGTTGGTTTAGTGGGACGTGATGTTAAGCTCCTTAAGTATTTAGCTTGGAGATTCGAGTTTGAATCCTCCTGGCGATATGTATGGAAAAACTGCTAACTTGTAGGTAGTTAGCAAGTCAAAACAGAAGCTTGATTTAGAACCAATACTCAGTTGGTTTAGTGGGACGTGATGTTAAGCTCCTTAAGTATTTAGCTTGGAGATTCGAGTTTGAATCCTCCTGGCGATATGTATGGAAAAACTGCTAACTTGTAGGTAGTTAGCAAGTCAAAACAGAAGCTTGATTTAGAACCAATACTCAATTGGTCTAGTGGGACGTGGTGTTGGCTCCTTAAGTATTTAGCTTGGAGATTCGAGTTCGAATCCTCCTGGCGATATGTATGAAAAAACTGCTAACTTGTAGGTAGTTAGCAAGTCAAAACAGAAGCTTGATTTATGAATCCATTAGCCATGGAAATGAAAATAGGTTTGGAAAGAAGAAAAAGAAAGGCAGACAAGGGAATAAATAAGGAGAGTGCCGTACAGACGAGGAATGAGAAGAGAGAAAAGGCCAAGGCATTATTGCACGTGGTTGAGTGAGCACTATTTGCCCTACATGTTTCTTCCCCTAAGCTTCTCCTTACAAAGTTTGATTACTATCCAAACACAAATTTCACCTAAATCATTTATATATAACACAAACTTTTGCTGGCTCTAGTCGGTGATTAATATATATTTGTCTACTCAGTAATCATCTTAAAATCGACACATATTCTAAGATCTACGTACCATCTACTATATTCCTTGCTGATCGACAATCATCCACCAAATCTCGTGTCCCTTATAATGTGCTTAGCCATGTAAATCTATAATTATGTAATTTTGTAATGCTCAACCTTAATATTTAGGATCTTCATAGCATATTTATTCATAGAAGTTTGATGACTTAGGATCTTCATCACGAGTTTTATATATATATATATATATATATATATATATATATATATATATATATATATATATATATATATATATATATATATATATATATATATTATGGTAATTGATTAGATTGGATCGTATCCTATTGTCATTTGAGATCATCTTTTTGGAAGAGTTCTTTCATTTCCAGAGTGGTTAACGACAGGAGTTAGCGGTAGTCATGTCCCAATTGTTAAATCATCAAAAGAAATGAGTTTACAATATGTAACCAAAGAGGATGCTTGATGAACAACAACAAATACATGTTTGGAGATCAAAGGAAAAACCAATTCATGTCAGTAGGAGACTCACGTCTCTACCCACTTCCTTGGATGATACAGTGATACCTAGTAAGGTATGAGGTTAAACTTAACTTTTAATGATATCATATCTTAAAATAAAGGTGGGGCATGTCATATATCTTCATGGTATATCGTCTTATGAGAATGATACGAGGTCATGTCTAGAAATATAAAAGACGGTTGGATTTTTCTAAGTTTACTCATTAATAACTAGGGTTTTTAAGATTTAAATGAACACAACAAGATAAAATAGCTATGTGGTGAGGTGAAATTGTGTGAATAGTTGTCGTCTAAGTTTACATCAAAGTTCGGGTTGTTCAATACATAATGTCCACTACATGGTCGGATAAATCCAATAGTTACTTTCAAGGTTAAAAACTCTACTAGCCTAGATGCGATGATTCTTCAACTATACTGTCTAAAGTCTATTATGTTTTACAAAACCAAAACCAAATATTTTATGATTCATTTCTATTCACGTGAAAAATTGTTGAAACTTGTTTAAAGTAGTGGCACCGGATAATTGTATGGGCACTTTTCCTAGTGGGCTCCAACCATGATAAACATCGGATAATGGAATAATTGACTTTATGCATTCGGATACTATAACGTATTAATCTATATGCGTTAAATAATTTATGTATGAATGAGAAATTAAGGTCAAAGTTAGGTGTACAACATATACACAATGAATGAAATAAGCAGGATATAACGTATCCAACATTCATAGTGGTAGAGCTCATGGTATATGGTTACCAAAATTTGTGGAGAGACACCCTAGCTCAATGGACCACACGCACGTGTCGAGTCGTACTTGAGGGAATGACTTCAATCATAGGGCCAACTATTTATTGGGTTGAATTTGTAACACCCACAAAATTATCATCCACATAATTTGAATGAGGATTTATGATTAAATTACAGGAAATGGGTTACCAGTGTGCTTGTCATAGTAGGCAGTCACTCGACTCGGTGGACGGTTCTTGGCTTGACGTGGTCATCAGGAGTTTAAGGTGGGAAGATTGTAACAACCACAAAATTATCATCACACATCATTTGAATGAAAACTTATGATTAACTTAAAGGAATTGGGTTGCTACCCATGTCAACAATAATTCTTCTTTTCTAATGGCCGTCTGAGAACAAAGAACTCTAGAGTTGAGCATACTCGGGAGGGACCAATTTCAGGATAGGGACCTCCTGAAAAGTTTCTGCACAAGCATAGTTGGCAGGAACACAGCCACCCTAAGACCTACAGTTGGATCTCTAACTTGTTTTCTATAAGATTTTCCAAATGAGTCAACTAAGGACACTACAATTTGTATACATATCGACTCAATCTTACAGGAAAAATGTTCTAAACATGCACCGATTATACTATTTACGATGAGTTCTAGGGGTTTTGACATCGATCAACATTTTTCACATTTCAAAGGTATAATATCTAACATATCATAAATATGTGATGAATGTCATATCTCTGATCTTTGTTGAATGAGAAAAAAATAATGTAAATTAAATATTCCTCCCAGGCATAAGAGTCATGCAGATACAATTCAAGTCATCCATCCAAGGAGCATAAAATTATATTCTTCTGTCATATATATAATGTGGAATGATGATTCGTTACAAATCTGAAATATTCAGATTTTCTGCTATTGCCAACCCTCCATGTGCTTTCACAAGAGAGCATCACTTGCATGTACTTCCCAGTCAGAATAAGAGAAGGCTAAAAACTCATCATAAACTCTTGGGCATAATCCTACTTATCTCAAGTCATTTTCAATTGCCCCAATTTGCTAATCAAACATCAATTGTGGTCCTAATTCATAATCTGATCAGATCTGGGGCATGTTGTTTGTGTACATTCAATATCAGTTTGGGGGTAAATTAGTTACCACAAGTTTCAAAATGTCTATGCTTGACGAGTCGCTATCGATACGAAAAGAAAGAAAGGTTAGAGCTTGTGATGAACTGAGAATGGTGACTTCTCCTTTAGGCTAACTGTTACCTAACTGATCTGATGCAGTAATGGATTGGAAATATATATGGTTGGTTTACGATGTTGATATGTCTTGAATATGTATCACACTCAATACAAAGTTTCGTAATATTTGTTGTTTTTGGTTTTAGGGTTTCTAAGCAGGATAATAAGCAATCAATCTACAATTTATTTGTTACACCATAAGTTATTCCGTTTCAATCTCTTTTGGACCGAGTTTGTCACTCACCCACACGAAGATAATTTCTAGGGTTTGTAGCTTGTAACATTCCTTGCCTATGGGTGTAACCATTTTTGTGAACCATATAAATTTATATTTGTTTTTAATTATTCAGTTAATTATTTTATCTAAGATTTTGAGACCTTTCTAACATAAGAATGGAAGTAGGGTAGGGGCACGTGATGGATAAGATAAGATTGAGGTTATTTCAGTCTTAACCTGACTACTATGGAACGAGATCGGGACGGATATTGTATTTTTAGCGTAAATTTTGGCTCTATCTTGGTTGGGATCAGGACGGTATATATCGACTCAATCCAGCTGTTTGACCTATAATTTGTGTATAGTGTTTACCTTTTACGATTTACGCACAAAAATATTCATGTATATCGTACTTAAAACGAAAGACATTAAATTTTCTAATAATTTATATTAATGTGTTACATAATGTTTCCGAACATAATTAACTAATTAACTTTTATTTAAACATCCAAAATAAAACCCCAAAATAGAATTCCACATTGATCCCTTCGTTAACAACGGACACCACCTTTACTTTAACTATGGGCAATTGTTTTTTTTGCTTAAAGCGGTGCTTTTATTTCCTACGTACAAATAAAAATTGAAAAAGAGTTGAGAATTTGGTCGTCGCGTTGCAAGACTAGTGATGAAATGAAGAATCGAAATTTGTGCCTTTGGGACACATCGGCAAGTCGCGCGTCTTTAGAGAAAGAGAGCAATGAATGAAGAGAAGGGTAACTAACAACATACCAATAAACAGCAACACCAAACCCTAACAATTAACAAATGGCTAAAAGATTTGATCACGCATATATATTTTTTTAATATAAAACTAATAATTTCGGTTTAGGGATTTATTTTTATTTACAATTAAATAAAAAATTTAACGTATATGGGACGGAAAGGATTAGCGGAATGACGAAGTTAAACCCGTATTCCGTTCCGGATATTTTTTTAGCATGATATGTTAGGAACGGGATTGTTATTAATTTTGGCATGAAATTCCGTCGGAATCGGTACGGAATGCGGGATATGTGTGTGCTACACTAGTTGATTAGAAGTGTTAAACTGCAGTGAAAATCATTGAGGAGTCTTTTGAAAGCCAAGAGAAAGATGGTTTAATAAGTTTCCATTTAGTTAAGGCAAAGGGCATATAAGCAAGCGATCTAGAAGCTATTTGTCACAGCAGAAGCGTAAATGCAGAAAAAAGGCCACAATTGGCATTTCTTGTTTGGATCCACACGTTTGATCTTGAATTGCAAATGGGTTGCGCATTTTGGCCTACAGTCACCTGTAAAAACCCTGCATGTGGTATTTATGTTCACAATCCAGGATTCATATCTTGTCACTGTCTTTGGTCTAATGAGCATTTATAGCAATAGGTATCTGTAATACATATATCTCACTTTATACATAAAATTCTAACAAAGTTACTGTTCGCGGGACGAAAAATTACTAACGCGATTACGGAAATGGATTCTGCATCCGCCTCAAGATGGGACGCATGCATAACCCGCTTCTGCCCAAATAATGTAAGGCAAATCTGGGACGGATGCGAAATGCGCTTCTGTTCCAGTTTTTTTTTTTTTTTAATCCGCTCAATTAATGTGAAGTCAAATTTGGGGCAGATTCCGCATCCGTCCCAAGTCTTAGCGTATTCGGGATCCGCTTCCGTCTTGTCCCGTTAGTAATTTTCGGTCAATACGTCAATAACTCGACATTTAGATTATGAAGATGGAAATCTTAAAAGACTTTTAAAATAAGGTACATGTATGATCGACTGTGTGAATTTTATATTATACTGACCTACCGGAACCTAGGAGAGGTAATAGTTAGGAATGTTATACTAGTAAACAAAAATATATAGGAGCACTGGGCCAACGACTGATGATATATTTGGTTAATAACACAATAGGAGAGAAAATCATATGATGTTATTCTACTGTAGAACTTCATGCTCACATCACTCATTGCAACTATTCCTCGATAAGCCAACATAAAGCCGGTTTAGAGTATCCACAAAGGAGTAATATGTATGGGTTTTCTATTGAAAAAAAATATAAGTAAATGTAAATCAGAAAAGTCATATATTATCAGAATAAAGTTTTCTATTTACAGAAAATATTTGGTAAAAGAAACAAAACTTTCAAGTGAGAAACTTTGAAATGATTTTGTTAACACAACTCCCCTTATATTTTAGTTTTTTCTTACTTATAAAACAAGAAACCTTGAAATACTCTTAAACTTATATTCATCTTAGCCAATTGGCATATAAGCAACCGATCTACAAGCAATTTGTAACAACATAAGCAAAATGTAGTATAAACACCACTTTTGGGATTGCTTCTTTCAGTTCTTCGGATCTTGATCTCCGATGTCATTTATTTGGAAATGGGTTGTGCAGTTTCCGTCAATAACAACCAACCCTAAAGCTGACCAGATGAGTTAATCTTTCAAACTCGACTTGTTACTCCCTGTAACAGAGCTACATGTGGTATTTATGACCATTGGACCAACAAATGCTGCTACATTTAGATGTAACACAATCTAACTTACACATCAAAATGACCCAATTATAAGATGGCCCATTAACGATTTTTATATTTTAACATGGAAATGTTAACGAAAATAGGCCCAATAGTTTGGTTGCATTCAACTCGGAGGCCTTAGTCATTAGAGTCTCTTCATGACGTGGGCTTGTTTGATTTGATTGCTAATTACACCTCTAAGAATAATAGTAGCCATTCTTTAAATTTGTTACCGTGGGATCATAGGGTCGTGCGTATCATATTTGCGCTATTCTAAAACTCCACACAAGCTTCTAAGCAGAATTATATAAATTAGGATGGATTTCTTTTGGGTTGTCCGGTCGACACTTGGACATACGAGTCTAACCCCGTTTATATCTAGCTCACGTTTAATAGAAAGTTGGGTTGTTAGGCTATGTTGAGTAGGAGTCGTATAGATATGAGTACACATGCGTGTTAGATTAAAACCCAAAGCATAAATTCATTGAGATTCGGTCATAAAACCCATTCTTTGTATAATGCATGATAGATGGCATAGAAATATACCCGTTCATCTCCGGGTTCAGTTGGGCTTTATACAATTTTTTACCTGTTTGTCCGGTTTTTACCCGGGTCTAGACCAATGTCCGTACCCAATAGATCCGGCCGAGTAATTTTTGAAAAAATTATATTGATAATTATTTTTAATATAAATTTACTTAAAATATAACATATTTAAGATATGTTATGTAATTTATATTATTTTTTAATAATATTAAATATTTTTTTAAATTATACCTGGTAATATTTTGATTATTTTCTATAATTCGGCCAGGCAAGAGGCCCGCCCAAGCTTTATGGCTTGCCCGGATCTGGCCCAGCTAGGTAGAAGGGTCTGGCTTTGTCCCATCTCTATACCTACCCAGAATTCATCACCTCTATACAATATTATAATAAAGGATTAATAACACCATTGAGGCGTGAAAAAAAAAAATACAAATTTTAAATTTATTAATTTATATACAAAAAAAATACATTAAACCCGTTTGGATAGGGTGGAGTCGGAAACTTTTATTTCAAAAATAGACTATAATTTTTATTTCAAAAAAAAAAACCATAATTTTTAAATTACACAAAACCACCATACATTATATTTTATGTCCAAAACAACCCATATTATTTTTGTATATGTAACAATCGTGTAATAAAACTCAAGTCATTACTTTATTCTTAAATTTTTATTCTTACAACTTTAAAGCATTACTTGAAATATTTTGTATATGTAACAATCATGTAATAAAAATAGATCTTTTAACTAAAATTTTATTTTAAAATTTTTAAAAAACTTATTCATTCTTAAAACTTTAAAGCATTACTTGAAATATTTAAGAATAAAATGATGACTTAATTGTATTACATAAATTATTAAGTATACAAAAATAATATATGTGATTTGTTAAAGAAAATATAATGTAAGGGGGATTTTGTGTACTTTTAAAATTTTATGGACAGTTAAATAAAATCTAGTCAGAATTTTTACCCATATCTGATGTAAACTATGGGTAGAAACTTTGCCTTTGCTAGTGTCTATCCGATCTTTCAAAGAGAGGATGTTCTAGATTTTTCGACTAAGTAACTACATATATAAGAGAGAGAGAGGGGTAAATTGTATGATTAGAGATGTGACGGTCTTGTGTTCCTCAAATTTGCAAAGGAAAATTGGTTAAATTGTAACCGAAAGTATCAAATTAAGGGTGAAACACTCCGAATTCTAGGAACTCGGAATGTCACTAGCTACCTCACAATGAGTCTCGACCTTAGTTTGACAACAATCTCACCGGATCTTGCAACAAGACACAAATTAAAAAAAGCGAATAAAATCATAAAACAATGAAAAAGTCAACAAAGAGATATGTCATTCATTATGCATAAAATGTGATATAATCCATACACAATATATTATTCTTATCTATCGACAACAACTAATCAGTGACCCCCAAGCCTACATAACACGGATGTCCTTGAAATAGGAGATTGGTTGATCGGAAAGCTCATGCAGGAGTAGGACATTTCATACAAATTTCTTTCATGTGTGTTAAATTAGACTTCATAATGCAACATGCCTTCTGTAAGAACTCTATTATGGGTCCGTTTAGGAACCATTAGTTTATCGGAGTTAAAGCTTAAATGAAGTTTATTGGATAGCTGAAATAGTTAGTTGTTTACACGAACTTTTTTTTTTGGATAAACTTGATAGGTGTTTGAGAGAAAGAAGCTTACTGAATATGATGCAAGTGTAAAATTACGAAAATAAGGTTTTTTTATTTGAAATAATTTTGTAAGGTTATATATGTAATAATTCATTCAATAAGCTCTCAAAAGCTTCGTAACGTAGCTTATCGAAAAAAATTAGGGTCGATTTGGAAACCTTGGGATTATTAGAGCTCAAACTAAATTTTATTTGTACGTGGAAAATATAGTTGATTGATATTGTTTTATAAGTATGATGAGTATTTGAAAGAAGGGAAAAAAAAAGTTTATTATAGGTGATATACGTGTAAAACTATCCAAAAAAGATATTTTAATATAATATTAAGTTTTGAAAGGTTATATTTGTAATTTATCAAGTTAGCATAAGCTCCCTCCATATAATTTATGGAATAAAAAAAGTTTAATTTTTTATAAGCTAGCATAAGCTTTCATAAGCTAGGATTTGCTTAGAAACCTTGAGCTGATTAGAGATGAAACTAAAGTTTATTGGTAGTTGAAGGTTTATTAGCCGGTGGAATTAGTATTTGACTGAATAAACTTTTTTTATAAGCTTGATATGTGTTTCGAAGAAGGAAACTTATAGTAACTTATATATGTGTAAATTACTTAAAAGGCTTATCTTTCATTTCATATTAATTTTCTATAGATCATTCAATAACATATCATAAGCTCTATAAGCTCATTTTATGTAACTTATGAAATTAAAAAAAGCTATCATTAGTGTTGATATTCCTTAAATTGGGCTTATCTTTTGTTTGAGCCTTTTTTATTTGACTCAGTCTTATATTTAACGCCCAAGTATAAACTTAGGGTTTCGTTACTCTATATATTGTAGCGTTCACTCTGCCTCCATAATTATCTGTTAATCAGGATAACCTAGTTATCATCTGTTTGATCTGTATTTTGAAACTCCTCAAGTGGATGTAGCCTTTATTACTATAAATTTGAATGTGTCGTCTTTCTTATTTACTGAATTATGTTCTTTCTCATAATTCAGCACAACAAACTAGTATCAGAGCTTTGGGTTCTTTCAACATGAAGATCGACAAGTTAACAAGGAGGAACAATTTCAGTTTGCGGAAGATCAAGATGGGGGTTGTTGAAACAACAAGGCTTATGAAGGCTGTTGTCAAGGAAGAAATCCGATAAAGAAAAGGGTGATGTTGTGATGGCCACTCAGAAGGATAAGGCACGTTTGACCACCATAATCTGTCTCACAGATGATGTCTTATGCAAGGTTTCAAATCAAAATACCGCATTCAAGATGTGGTTGAAGTTGGAGAGCCTCTACATGATGAAGTCTCTCACCAACAAGTTACTTCTGAAGCAACATTTGTTCAACATGTGAATGTAGGAAGGTACGCAACTTCGTGAGCACATAGATTACTTGAACACAATTCTTCTAGATTTGCATAATATTGATGTTAAGGTTAAGGACGAGGATGTTGCGTTGATTCAGTTGGTATCTTTGTCATCATCATATGAAAGCTTTGTTAAGTCATTTGTTGTTGGAAAAGATATTATTACTTTGGAAGACGTCAGGTATGCCCTTCATACAAGGGAACCACACCACAAGGTGAATGAAAGTGGTGTAGGTAAGGACAATCGGACATCTGGTCAGTTTACAAGCGGAGGCAAGGGACACGAAAAATCAGGGAAGAAGAAGGACAAGAAGTCGTCTTCTTCAAAAGGTCTTAAGCCTAATAACATATACAACTACTATAAGGAGAAAGGGCATTGGAAGAACGAATGTCCTCAGAAACTGCATGATTCTAGTTATGTAGCTATTGTAGAAGATGATTTTAAATCAGATGATAATATAGCTTTGGATGATGGTGGATACACGTATCAGGCTGATGTGTGGGTTCTTGATTCCGGAGCTTCTTATCACATATATCTTAACAAAGATTGGTTTGAAACTTATGAGTACGTAGATTATGGAAGTATTTTCATGGCCAACAATTCCGTCTACAAGGCAGTTGGAATTGACTCGATTAAAATCAAGGCGCATGAAGGTAGATTTTGTACATTGAATGAGGTTAGACATGTTCCACTGATTACTAAGAATTTGATATCCCTAAGTATGCTAAATAGTAAGGGGTTTTGTTTCAAATGTGAAGGTGGAGTTTTGAAAGTATGTAAAGGTTTTGACATTATTCTGAAAGGTGTCAAGAGGGACACTTTATTTTTCCTACAAGTTGCTATTGTTTCTAGGTTGGTTTCCGTTGCATCTTTAAAGGTTCACAATGATGATATGACTAAGTTTTGGGCCTTTTGGCATATGAGACTTGTTCATATGGTTGAAAGGGGGAAGTAAATTCTGGAAAAGGAAGATAAATTAGGGGTGGGCATGGGACGGGATGAGACGGGGTTGAGGTCATCCCAGTCCCGTCCCGGCTATTTTAAATGGGACGGGATCGGGACGGGCGTTGGGTATTTTAGATTGAATCCCACCGGGTCCTATCCCGGCTGGGACCGGGACGGGACGGGACGGGATGGACCCAATCCTGTTTACACATTAGTTTATCAAAAGTTTTTAAAATTTTACTTTATCCACAAAATATTCGTATATATCGTACTTAAAACGCAAAAACATTAAAGTTTTTAAATATTCATGATAACATATTAGAGTTAAACTAAAGTTTCCAAATATATATAATAAAACACATATAAATGAAGTTGATACATTTATCAATTTTAACGGTTTGACCAACATTGTTTATTTTTTAAAATATAAGAACGTAACTATGTAATAACTATATAAGTATTTTGCTAATGCTTAGTGATTCTACTTATATTTATAATTTTAAATTAAAAACTTTATTATATACGGGACGGGACGGGCCTAGCGGGATGGAGAAGTTAAGGCCCATATCCCGTCCCGCATAGTTTTTGGTGGGACGGGTCCGGGACGGGATTTATATTTTTGAATGAAATCCCACCAGGATCGGGACGGGATCGGGATGGGCCCGGGACGGGACCGGGATTTGCGGGATTTGTACCCACCCCTAAGATAAACCATCAGAAGTTATTCACCAAAGCTTAGTTGAGGGACGCTCAAGAAGAATTGGAGTAAGATCTCCACAAAGGTACGATTTTGAGGATATGGTTGGTTATACCCTACAGGTTGTTGAAGAGGTGGATATTCATGAACCATCCACCTATAGAGAAGTTGTATATGGATCTGAAGTTGCATAATGGTTTGAAGTAATGGGAGATGAGATGAAGGATCTAGGAGTAGCTCGAAAATTCTAGGAATGGAGATTCTTAGAGATAGGGGTCATAAGAAGCTTTTCTTATCATAAAAAGGCTACATTGAAAAGGTGTTGTCAAGGTGCAGAATGTCATCGGCCAAACCTATTGATATACCTAGTGTTGCTAACATCCATCTTACCACTATGTGTTTACCTCAATCGGATGAGGAGAAGGAGTATATGTCACGAGTCCCTTATGCTAGTGTAGTAGGGAGTTTGATGTATGTTATGGTCTTCACGAGACCATATCTAAAACCAGGTTGTTAATGGCGTCACCAGATTCACAAGGCAACCACGAAAAGAACACTAACAAGATGTGAAGAGGATATCTTGGTACCTTAGAGGTAAATTTGACATTGGGCTCATTTTTAGGAATGATATACAATGTTTGGTCACAAGGTACTCTGATTTTGATTATGTAGGAGATGTTGATATTAGAAGATCTATGACATATTATGTTTTCACTCTTCAGGGTTCTATAGTGATTTGGAAGACAACCTTACAACCCACAATTACTTTGACTACCACATAAGCATATTTTATGGCATTGACAAAAGCAACTAAAGAGGAAATTTGGTTGAAGGGATTGGTTATTGATCTAGGTATACATCACGATCAGGCGATTGTATATTGTAACAGTTTGATTGCAATTTGTATGGTCAAGGATCAGGTTCATCATGTGAGTACTAAACATATTGACGTCATGTAAAATTTCTTGAGAAGTGAGAAAAAGATCGGGTGAAAAAATTAGGGACTACTGTTAATCTTGCTGATATGTTCACCAAGCCGGTACCTCGCATCAAGTTCCAACATTGTTTGGAGTTGCTAAATGTCAAAGGTTGTTGAGTGCCTAAGGGACACATCTAGATAAAGAGAGAGGAGTTGGTTTGGACATTGACTAATGCATCTTGTATAAATGTGAGGATTCAAGTCAAGGTGGAAATTTGTTGATATGCCTTGACTTGAGCTTATCTTTTGTTTGGGCCTTTTTTGTTTTGCCTATTCTTATACTTGGCGCTCAGGTATAGACTTAGGGTTTCGGTACTCTATATATTGTAGCGTTTTTTCTGCTCCATAATTATCTGTTAATTTGATTAATTTGATAACCTAGTTATCATTTGTTCAATTTGTATTCTGAAACTACTCAATATAAAATCTCTTTGGAATATAGATGTAACATTTATTTTATTGGAGGAACCACTATAAATTTGTATGTTCCGTCTTTCTTTTTTGTTGTATTATGTTCTTTCTCATAATTTCCCACAATTACCTTTCAAAATTTTCTTTAAGCTAGGTCTCCAAACGCACATACCACCCAACTTATGTTTTTCTATAATCTCGGTAAGCTTGATAAACTCCATAATCTAGTTTTCAAATGAATCCTAGGTCTATCAAACACCCTATTACTAGGCTTATGTTTTTTCCATAATCTATATATTTATATATAATCTCGTCTCCTAATACGAACCTTAAACTTCCACAAGAATATAAGATATATAGTAGTATAACTTTTCACGAGCTTGAATTTCCAAAACCCATTTTGTAACTTTATGTCCTTTTTTTTAATACAAGTTTCATATACCTCTATAAATTCCCATAAGCTTATAAAATGTGGCTTCTACACACTCTATATCTTCAAAATTTATGGCAAGAAATCAACCACGTACACAACATTATAATCAAATATTCATGACCATAACTTATTAACTAGTCATTACCCACGTACTATATTTTACAGAAAATTAATTTAGCCTAACCACGATCTAGATTCATAATCATAACATATTAACTAAGGGAAGTACTGTTATCAATTAAACATATACTTTCTTCCATAATCTTCCCTCCCTAATTATATACATAATTATCCCTCTGAAAAGCCGCTATTGCTTTACTCTTGATGCTCAACAGACCAATAAATGACCAGGACAGGTGTCCAAAGTGTGATTATTTAATATTTAACTTATTCATTAATATCAATTAATTATCTTACATAAAACATCTTTTGATCTGTTGGAGTACGTTTCGCGTTATCACTAGATATGGGTTGCCCAAATCATATTTGCAGATTATAGTAGTGTCGATCTTTGTATCTTTAATGATTTGAATTCTTCTTATAGTAGCTTTCTTTTTATAGTGGACCATTAATCTTGATTAAAATTTCTTAATTATTTTATTTTACATGTAACATCTTGCTTTCGATTATTAAAAATCAAAATTGGTGTTGTGAGTGTAATAATTTGTAGTTGGACACTTGCCCGAAAGCAACACTAACCCCCACCGACGAAGGTGCCAATTAAGCTTCAATTTCATGGCATTACATACAATTATAGTATTAGTTGCTGATTTTAAAGCAATGAGTCACGGTTATAACTTTGTCCAAGTTCTGAATGAACTTTGTTTATGAGTGTAGTGGACTGGTTTATGGTGTCGTTATTGCCGAGGAGGTAGGTGAAATCTTAATCTTAATCTTAATAAAGGTCATTCGGTGAAGAAATTTGTTTTAGATTGACTACTATGTTAGCGGTAATCTTAAAAATGGAGTTGGTTATGATTATTTATGTCATGTATCACCCTCATATCTTATCAATGACCTTTTTATTAATGACAACAACAATGCAACTATTATAAGCTTCAAGTGTTATCTCCACAAGTGATTCCATGTGAAGAATCTTGGTTCTCTTCTTGGTTCTCTACGATTTTTTCTGCACATTGAAATCGTTCGCATCTTGTTAGGTTTATGGCTCAACCAACACATGTATACACTAGATATTATCAATGAGGCCGGTCTACCAGGCTGCAAAACAACGACATTTCTTATGCCTATAGATTACGGTCTACAAACCGATTCATTTGATCTTCACATTGCTTCAAACCCCGTATTTTATGAGCATACTAAACATATTGGGAGCATTGTCACACTTTTCGTGATCAAATTCAACGTGGTTCGTCACTATTCCACTAGCAACGTCGATCCACTAGTTGATATTATGATAACTGTCACGGATCTCACTTGATTAAAAAAAATTTCGATTATTTAAGCTTGAAGCTATTACATGTCAGGATTGTTAGCTCCCGCTTTAGGAGAAGTATTAATATATAAAAATTATATTATTTATTTATGTTAATTTATTATTTGTTTTTTTACCTTAATTGAAAAACAACGATTTTTTGTAACGAAAAAGGGAGTCAGTAGTATGAAAAACAAAGATTCAAGTTAATGTAATACAACAAGCATTACCCTAGGATTGTCTAAGTCAACAAAATATATATAATATAGAAAATATAAATGGAAAGCTTTATTAATTGTGGAAGAGGGAAGTGATCGATTGTTTATGTTATGAGATGTACGGCTTAACAATAATTGAAAGCATGAATTAAGTGACTTTTGTGTATATATAAATTAAAGCTCATAGTCCCCAACTCAACATCTGTCTACAACATTCCTCCACAAGTACGTATAAACAACATGAGGATCTTAGCCTCCATTAATCTCTTCTTGCTTCTGTCCCTTCTTCTCCTTCTTCTACATGGTATGTAATGTAGCCATTCTGCATTTTTCTTTAATTTTACGTACTATAATGAATTGAATGATGAATAATGAATGACAGGAGGAAGCATAGGAGCAGCAGGGCAGCCGTGTGCGTTAGGGACGATCGACATGGAAAAATGCTCCATACCGGAATGCGAGACGGGTTGTCACAGGAGAGTAGCTCACTCGACTGGCAAGTGCATCACCGTCGACACTTGCTGTTGCGCCTCCAGGCTTCAACCCTAATTTCATATACATCAATCACCATGCCCGCCTGCTTAATTTTGTGCTAAGAATAATGCTTTGATTTGCGTCTCTGAGGTGTTTTCATTTCGATTTTCTTTGTTTTGTTTGCCATGAGTTTCATTTACTTTGCAACGACTCAACAAGTGCTAAGGATTTACTCTGCACATTGTGATGTTACATTAATAACTGATCGGTCTCTCCTTATCGACTAAGATTCTCATGAGATATCAAGAAACAAGGTATGATATAGTGTTCACTGATTTTACTTTTCTGAAAACTCACGACTGCTATGAAAGAAATTACATCTTTAAGGTGGTCCATATATCGTCATCTGGATATATAATTGTATGGAAGTATGTAATATGTTGACTGTTGCGGCTTTACTTACCCAAAGTTATTTTGTTTCAAATGTATGGAGACGTGGACAATATGACAGTGTGTGAATCTAACGTATAAATTTAAGGGCTATTTTTATTATTATTAATTGGTTTAGAGGCCAAAAACCATAAAAATTTGTGTGCATAGTTTAATTTGGTGTACATCTCCTTCGCATCTTACACCTGTTAGATATGAAAAATTGATAAAATACGAATCAAAATGGTTAAAAAACGGGAGTGATTTAGATTCATTGATAAATTTGATACACGGGACAATGTGCCATTACAATAGGACCGTTCGGCTGGTTGAAGGAAAATAATAAACTAGAGTTGAGCATCGGTTTAAAACCGAACCAAACCGACTAGAACCGAACCGAACCAAAAAACGAAAAATTGAAAAAACCTGAACCGAAAACGTAAACCGAAAAACTCGGTTCGGTTTAGGATTGAACCGAAAATTTTCGGTTCTGTTTTCGGTTTACCGAAAATGTAGAAATCGTCATCATTCAACAACAAAAATGGCGAATAAGAGTATAAGATAAGCTTTACAAAATCTGTAAATAAGATTTCAATTCCAATTCCATATATCCAATGATTAAGAATTTAGAATACACATCCAAAGATTACAAAATACAGTTATACAGATCCAAATTCAAACAACCCTAACCCTAAGATTGAAGCAAACATGAGAATACAAATTTGAGAAAGAATTAAAGAAAGATGAAATTGCCTTCATCGAAGTCGTCTCCCTCGCCGCAGCCGTCTCCCTTGCCGCCGCCGTGTCTTAGGTCCTAGCAAAATCGTCACCGCCCTGTTGGCCTCCTAGTTGCAGAATCGCTCTCGCAAGACCACTGGAGTAGGAGTCCGTGAGTCACCGAAAGTTCCTAATAGAACGGTTTCGGGGCGTCGTCTCTCCCTCAATCCTTCTCTTGATTCTCCTGTGAAAGTAAAACCGCCATCGAAAATTCAAATTAGTCGCAATATGGGAGAAGGGAGACGGAGCGGCGGTGGAGGCAACCTCAAGACTCTCACAAATTGAGAAAAGTATATATATATATAGGCGATAAACCCTAGCCGGCTGCCTTTCGGTTTATTTTTTTAAAAATAAATCGGTTTGAACTGTGGTTTTCGGTTCGGTTGACCAACCGAACCGAAAATCGAAAAATCAAATTACATAAACCGATAGTCAAACCGATAATATCGGTTTTCGGTTCGATTCTTGTCGATTTTGTCAATTTCGATTCGGTTCAATCGAACCGACCGACTTATACTCAGCCCTATAATAAACCGACCTATAAACCACTATGGACCAATAATTAAGTTAGCACTAATTGATTAAAATTTTTGATAAATTTACCTCATAAACTACTTAATACCCTCCAACTACTACAAATCAAACGGACCCAATATACAACTTTGGACTATTGCAATTATTAGGGTGGTGCACAATCTCGGGTCCGTTCCACTCACGTTAATTTTTGATCATAACAATATAAATTCCGCTATGTCCCGTCCCACCAAAAAATATCCAGGATGGGATATTGATTTTACCTTCTTCATCCCACTAGACCCCGTATTTGGACATATATTAAAAATTTTAATGTAAAATAAACATTTAGACCAACATTTTAATTAGAAATTATATATTTTAAAAACTAAAATATACTGAAGACTCGATAGTGGGGATGTCAATGGTGGTGGATGGTTGTATCACTTCCATCAACCGACTCATACTATAAAATCGTTCACCTAGACCATCACCCAACCCAATCTCCCCTTCATCTTGAACCATAACCGCGGCGGTTGATCGGGTGGGTCGGGTTTTTTTCGGGTTCAACCGAAAAATAAAGCTTGTAAATTGTAAATACTTATTTTTAAATTTAAAAACACAGCAGCTATAGTATTCATGAATAAAAATTTTTAAAAAAACAAAAGTTATGGTTGATGCTTTTTAAAAAAAATTGCACTTGATCGGGTGAAAGCGTGGAAGGTTGGAATCTTGGGTCGTGTAACCTACGACTTAGGGTTTGCTCTTTGAAAGCGTGGAGACGTGGAAGGTTGGAAGCGTTGCCGGATAACCCGAGTAAAGACTTAGGGAGCTAGGTATTTAGGGTTTGTAAATTGTAATTAAAAGTTTTTTTTATTTTAATTATAGTTCGGGTGACCATTGGGTGAATGTCGGGTTGGGTGATGGTTTTTAATGTTCTCACCCTAAACTGTAACCGGGCCATCAACCGATCAACCATCACCCGCATTCCAACCACATATTATTGGTTTTTTACCATTTGATTGGTTCGATTTTTCGGATAACCATCGATTGCAGGTGAAATTTCTATTCATACTCAATAGTGTTGGCCAAATTAATAAATATTGAAATTATTTACATAAGCTTGTAAAACTATATACTTAATACTTTCTAGTTTATATAGGCCCGTATTCGTGCCCAAGAGTCAAAGACGAGGTGATTAATGTGTAATTTTGTTTTAAAGTTTTATTTTAAATGTTTAGATAAGTTAATGCGTTGAAAAGATTACTTAAAAATTTATTACGGATTATTGAAAATTTTTATGTCTTTTTTTATATCAACAGATATTTTCTTATTTTCTTACATAAATTTTAAAGATACACCGTAAATAAATTATAAAGAGGTCAAACGGGATTGGTTCCGTCCCAAATCAAAATACGACCTCAATAGTGTCCAGTCCGTCTCATGTCGAAGCCTAGTTGCAATAACGTATCAAACATCTTCTTGTTCTTTTTAATCACATTATATTATTTAAAATTTTAATCTGATCTTTGCAAAATAGCAAACGAGATCTAAGTAGGATCTTGATTGATTCAAGGCAACATGATTTAAGATCCGACCACCAAAAGTTAATGGTTTAGATCCGTAGTAGATGAAGCTAATTATATAAGCCCAACATTAAGATTAACGGGCCTCCATTTTAATTCATTCAAGCACCATCTTACCCCATAAAAAATTGAATAAAATAATAATTACTTTCGATCGCAGTCTTGAGGTCAGTAAGTGGGTGGGTAAGCCACTAAGCTGTATGCTTAATTGTTTTTATTTACAAATTGTTCAACAGAAAGCAAATGGGCGTGCAATGTAGAGAACAATAGGTGTGTTCCTCATTAGAAGAGCATAATAGTGGTTTGTCCCCTTGCTTTTTTCACACCTTTAAATTACTTTACTAGAATCGCTTAACAGTTCACACCTAACAGTAATTAGGGTTTTATTGCACATCCAATGTATTTGCCTCACTTGTCTTTTTAGCAGAAGATTGTATTTTTTTAGTGTATATGCACATCTTGTAGGGTTTCTTAGTCGAGCTAAATGCAACATAGAATAACTAGTTCAATTGGTGAGACTATGACTGATATAAGACTTGATTTGGTTCCTATATATATTGATTATAAAGAGTTAATGGTTCTAAGTATATAAGTCCATGGGTTGCGAACAAATTCGGGTCGGCCCATCCACCCATCCGCTCAAAAACGTTGACATGGGCAACCAGTTTGGCCCATTCGGACAATCGGACCCGACCCGAATTTGTACGCGACAGCTTTATGGTAAACATTTTAGCCCGCAAGCCAGCCTGACCCATATATATATAAATTTAAATAAAATAAAAACCTTAAAAGATCACTTAGCACCACTATAGAATTAATTTTCCTCTACTATCCCTTGAATTGAATGCTAAACTTTCTAATTACTAACCCTAATTCTCATATTTCATCAGTAGTCACTCTCCACTCGTCAAATATAACTCGCATCTCGCTACTCTCTTTCTCGCTCCTCTTGTTTGCAGACTTGCTCTAGTCCTCTCGCATACTCACTCCTGTTGTTCGCGGACGGACAGATAACCCGTCCGCGTTTATACGTGGGTGGCCGGACACGGGGAGTGTTAGAGACTCGGCCATTTCGGACAAAATTTTAAAATTTTACTCGGTCTAATCCCGGAATTGTACAGATATACTAATAATATTACATTACAAGGGAATCGTGTGCTTAAACACAATCCATATGTGCAAGTTAGCTAATTACAACATAATATGCTTTCGCTATTGGCAAGTAAGACCAATAGTTCCAATCACACGTAACTTAGGATCGAGATTGATTAGCTAACAAAAGCACACAGATTTCTCTCTACAAGTTACTAAGAAATTAGCTAGCCTGAAAGCCTGCATGCTTGTTCAGTGTATCTCTACCGACCAAAAAGCCAGTCAAATTTGCTAATTTTAAATTACAACCACACATTATATGGTGAAACCACGTGTTTTCATCAATATAAAACTCAGGCTTTGTCTACTAATCTCTGCTATAAATTCTCAAGTATTCCATTGTCTTCCCCATCCCACTCCCATTAGCAGTTGATTCATATATATCATTGTATCACCACATTCTCCATTTGAAACATGAAAATCCCTATTGCAACCACCTTCTTTCTCGTCCTCCTTCTGGCCTTTTCTTGTGGTACGTTAACATCCTCACAAATCGTTATTTTTATATCGAAACATACTAATTAATCAGGTTAATCGGAATGTTTAGAATATAAAAACGGAGTTCATCTAACTTTTCTCCACCTTATATATACTCTTTCGATTTCATTTTAAGGTTTCTGTACGAAATCATAGTTAATTTAAGACTGATCTCTTTGTTATCTGCAGACATTGAGTCCGTGGAAGCTCAAAGTTGCAGTTTGGGTACCATTGAGATGGATAGATGCAGCATTCCTCAGTGTGTTTCGGGGTGCCGTAGAAAGGGTGCTCGGTCAGGCGGCAAATGCATCACTATAGACACTTGTTGTTGTGTTTTCTAGAATCTGTATAAGTTCGATTAAGGTTTGTGAGCCTGCAGTTTGATTGAGTTATATACAATAAACGGTGATCGGATAATAGATAATCCGATTAGCTACACATCAAGCATATTATATGTAATTTTTCTTAGAATGTCTACTTCACTACTAATTAAGTATATGTTTGGGCTATTGAGTTTAATAAGATAATTATTGAGTCTTAGACATTCTTTATCTTTATTTAATTATCATAGCTCCACGTCCGCGAGCAAAGAAATCTATGAATGTAACGTGTAATATCTTTTTGGTTAAGCGTTGTGTTATTCGAACAAATAGTTTCAAATTAGTGTTTCGTTGATCCAGGTATAATAAAGATCGAGTCCAGTATACAAGTTTGGTGTAATGCTCCTTCTAGACCTCACTTGATCGATTTGTGTAAATTTGGACATAAAAGTGTATGTGTGCAACACAACTACACACTTGTGGAGTTTACACCTTTTATATATATATATATATATATATATATATATATATATATATATATATATATATATATATATATATATATATATATATATATATATATATATATATATATATATATATATATATATTGAGCTCTGATGTCAATTGTTGTGATCTTTCAACGAGTTACTTCGGAACTAGAGAGACAAGAGAAGACAAAACGCTTTGTGGTTTTGCTGCACAAAACCTTGCAGCTAGGGTTTTTAATATGTTTTGGTGGATAATGAATACAACCCTAAACCTATCTATTTATAACTATAAATAGATAGAATCCTCTATAAAAAGATAGGGTCCTATAAAAAGATAGAATTCTATAAATAGATAGAATCCTCCGCGAGAGGCGGAGCCCCCCGCACCCCCCTGTCGCCCCGGGCCCATTAATCCATGGACCCAAAATATGTTTTTCCTAGCCCATTGTATTAGTATACCTAGATTTATTGTCTTATTACAACAATCTCCACCTAGACAACATAATCTAATACAAAATTTGGAAACACATACACAACTCCAGGATCTTGTCACCAGATCCTCCTTGTTTATCTTGACAGGGGGCTTTCTCATGGCTCCTAGCGCCTCCTGGTACCGCCTGGCGCCTCCTGGTGCCGCCTGGCGTCGCCCCTGCGGCTCCTAGCGCCTCCTGGTGCCGCCTGGCGCCTCCTGGTGCCGCCTGGCGCCTCCTGGTGCCGCTTCTGCGGTTCCTAGCGCCTCCTGATGCCTCCTGGCGCCGCCCCTACGGCTCCTCGCGCCGCCCCTGCGGCTTCTGGCGCCTCCTGGTGTCGCCTGGCGCCGCCCTTGCGGTTTCCTGGATCCGCATCCGCGGCTCTGTTGATCCACCCCCGCGGTCACGCTGCAGAAGCTCGTCTTTTTCGTCTTCAACATCCCCTGCTGCGTTAGCAGATCCTTAACTCGTCGCTGCCAAAGACCGAAGTTGCCAGTTCCGTTGAATCGCGGAATCTCAAATTTTGCAACGGAACTCATCGACAACCTTGCTCATGATACCAATTGTTAAGCTCTGATGCCAATTGTTGTGATCTTTCAACGAGTTACTTCGGAAATAGAGAGAGAAGAGAAGACAAAACGCTTTGTGGTTTTGCTGCACAAAACCTTGCAGCTAGGGTTTTCAATATGCTTTGGTGGATAATGAATACAACCCTAAACCTATCTATTTATAACCATAAATAGATAGAATCCTCTATAAAAAGATAAAGTCCTATAAAAAGATAGAATTCTATAAATAGATAGAATCCTCCACGGGAGGCGGAGCCCCCCGCACCCCCTGTCGCCCCGGGTCCATTAATTCATGGACCCAAAATATGTTTTCCCTGGCCCATTATATTAGTATACCTAGATTTATTGTCTTATTACAACAATATATATATATATATATATATATATATATATATATATATATATTAACTCGTCATAATTTACCATGGTATTATAGAAGATTTCTAGTTTAGCCTGAGTTCTTGGTGCATTGGGTTTCATCAAGGCCGTCCATTGGCCGTCCATTGGCCTGTGCAAACAGACCAATGGCACAGGGCCTTAATTATGAAGGGGCCCATTATTTATAATTTCTGTTATTATTTTTAAAATTAAAATGTAAAATTCTCTTAATTATCCATAACTGTTATGCTCCTAATCTGACCAATTACTTAGCCTCTTAATTTTAATTTACAAAATTGTAATTAATTGGACATTAATTATAGCAATTACTAGTCCTTATTTTCTCCAACCGTTCAACCAATTTTCTTTTTCCTATTTATCTGTCAAAATTTTTGTTCTAACTATTTTCCTCTTTCTTCATTCATTCATTTTTCCAAATCATTAAATTGTTCAATAGTTTTTACTTCTTTATTTTAAGTTAATAATAATAATTAAGCCTAAAACTTTAAAGGTTAGTTATTTCTCCTCTTTTTAATAATTAAAATTGTTGATTTTATTTTTAATTTATCAACATATTTTTAACTATTTTTTTTATATTTTCAATTCTAAAGTACTAAAACTAAAATTATAAAACTAATTTTATCATCGAGAAAATTGATCAGGACCACCAAAATGCATTGGACTGGCCTGAGTTTCAAATAGACAGTATCACTCAAGGGCCAAGTGAAAATAATCCCTCAAATAAACAATCATGTTGAATGTATACAACGTCGAATGGCAGTTATCTAGGCTTACCGGTCTAAGTAGTTCCTTTTGACCGTGTATATTTTGCTATCATTCCCTTAGTACGTTGTTGTAGGATATAAAAATGTTGTAGACGCAAATGTTAGATGAACAATAAATGAACAAACGTCCGTTCAGTGATATTACAAAATCGCTACTTCATGGAAGAACACTACCTTAGATGCAAAATTGCACTCTAAAATGAACACGAACCACATGGGTGCTTTGATGGTAAAACAACTAAATAATCAAGCAATGACATGAAGGGAAAATCTTTTGATTCTCTCCAAATTACATTAGTTGGACCGTAGGTTTGATGATTTATTTCACGAATGAGGTCTCTAGTTCAACAGGATGGTCCAACTACGTTAAGGAAAAACGTAGAACAAACATATATGACTCCTTCATGCATGCTTTACCTGGCTTGGGATATAACTCAGTTGATAGAGCTCCGCTCTTACAATTGAGCCGTTGTGATTACATGTCGGAGATCGCAATGAGATGATTCAAGATAAGTGTCTCTCATGCTAAGACTAAATTCATTTGAGATTATGATTCTATATATAATCAATTTATAATGGTCAGTAGAGAGTACAAATGTACTAAGATCTCGAGAGAAGAGCATAAATAGTGCTTTGCAATTTCATAACCCTTAAAAATGGTGCTTTGTCCACTTAAGCATGGGATTTTGAAATTGTATTGTGTGTTCTGTCAAAGTGCGATACAGACGGATCGGGTAGAGCGGGGGTCGTGTGCATACGAGCGCACATGCGCATAGGTTTCATCCTAAAACCAATTGGGAATAGGAGGAGTAGCCCACCGACCTTATATACTAGGCCGGAAAGTCTCAAGCTTTCGATGTGAGAACTAATTATCTCCAACATGTTCCACGCTAGAAGAGCATAATAGTGGTTTGTGCCCTTGCTTTTTTACACCTTTAAATTACTTGACTCAATTCACTTAATAAATTGTAATAATCTGAGAAGTTGTTTCACTGTTCACACCTACCAACAAGTCACCAATTAGGGTTTTGTTGCATATTCAATGCATTTGCCGATGCAAAGTCGCTGGTGTACCATTGGCTATTGCCTACTGCCTAACTTTTGTTCGTGGCAAGAAAATGTATTTTTTTAGTTTATCTGCGTATTTGTAGTGATTTCGAATAAAATAAAATGGAAAACATATAATTTTGGTGAACCTGTTGACTCGATCCGTGTTCTTTGTGCCGGTATGGATCCGAATGTAATGGGTTTTGGACCAAACCCGTAAATTCATAAAAGAACTAATAAAAAATAGAGTATTTTTTTCGAAATCTAGTTCCGATTTGATCCAGAAAATGACCATTGTATACCGTAAGATGTAAGACATTAGACCAAGTCAATTATTTGTCCATTTTCAAATATCACTCATAATATTTCCTTAAATAGCGATTATTAATCCATTTAAACATAAATTTTATTTTATTATTTTGACTTATTTAAAAGATTTTACACATTTACCTTCCACTTTCCGACCGAGACTATGTTAAGTAATGGAGGATGCAAATTTCATTTCGTTATTTTAGGAACGATGATTAGTTATTTACATTGAGATTACAATTATTTTTATAAAAAAATTTGTGTAATCTTATCTCATAAGTATTAAAGAAGAGCCCTTATTTACTTACGCGTCAGCACTAAATTTAACGCAGCCTAAAAAATATTTTAAAAGTTAATTATTTTAAGTTGTTAATATAAATTATTATCAAAGCCCAACAAAAAAATTTTTAAAAGTTATTTATCTAGATTATTAAAAAAATAGATTTACATAATCGGATATGTTAATAAAAAATATTTATTATTTATTTATTTATTTATTATTATTATTATTATTATTATTTAAATTTTTATTTGTTAGTTGTAAATTATCGAAATATAATTAGTTAACGGCAAATTCAAATAAACCAGTATCTGACCCCATTAAAAATAGAAAAAAGAAGAATTTCAAAATTTTAAATTAGTAAAATCTCTCCACTAATTTAACATAAAATATTAAAATATTAAATTTATCCATAATTCTATATTCAACATTTGTATCAAGTCTATGAATGATAGATAATGTCAATTATTTTTTTTACTGAGAGTTGGGTAATCCGATAAATATATATGCAAAAATAATTAATAGAAATTTTGTTTAAACCTATTACTATTTAGTTGGAAGTAAAAATTAATTAGAAATTCTGATCCTGTTTAAACATTTTACTATTTAGCCAAAAATTTGTAAAATTAATTAGAAATTCCATTCAGTTATCTATAAAATAAAATAAAAGAATTTCTTTTTTCATTTTTGTAACACCCCGAATTCATAGGACTCGAGGTGCTACTGGGCTAGGATCTCACAATGGATCTGACCCTAGCCTGACAACAAGTTCATTGAATCTTACAATAAGGCACCAATATGTTTTAAAACAAAACATAAAACTGATATATATACATATACATATCAAAAAGGTGATACATGTAAGAGCCTTAGTTCTTGGACCGAGTTTGGTCTTTAGCCGAAACTAGTATATATATATATATAAGTATTAAATGAGAGCCCTTCTTTGTCACGTGTCAGCACCATATTTAACGCAACCTAAAAAATTATTTTAAAAAGTTAATTATCTAGATTATTAATTAATGTGTTTACGTAAATCGGAAGTTGTTAATAAAAATTAATATCGAAGCCCAAATAAATATTTTAAAAAGTTAATTATCTAGATTATTTAAAGTTATTATTTTTATTAATTAAAATAGATTATTCAATGTAAATTAATATTAACGTTCAAAATCTGCCAAAATTTCAACCACAAAATCTTCTAACTACTTGATAACCATTTTCACCGGGTGTAGAATTATTTTTTTTATTTTTTTTATTCACTGAATAATTATTGATTTTTATTATGGATTAATTATGTTGTATAATAATTTCCATTGCAATTTCGGTTTTTATTCAAAAAACCGGTCAAAATACAAATTTCAATATGTTGAATCGATCGTTATGATTCTACAAAATTGGTTTGGGTGGAAAAAAAAGTCACGTAATTTTTTTTGTTTACGATATATTACATTTTAATATATTTTCCTAATACATTTTTTAACATAGGATAGAATCCTACGGTTTTTTAAAATCAAATCTTAATTTTTATTTATAAATTAAATTTTAAAATGATACTTTAATTTATTATAATTCTAATAAAACCCTATAATTTTCATTAGATATTTTGACTCATTATATTTATAATCCAACGTACTCTTGATTTAAATAAATTTATTTGTATTTTGATATTTTAATAATATTTTTATAATAAGTTATTTAAAAACATTTGTTTTTATTATGTGATGCTCTAAGATAATCAAATTGCAAAAAGTTGTTAAAAATTATGTATATGATTTGATGTATTGAAAATTTTAGCCGGTCTTATTGTAAAATTTGTTTTGATAGATTTAATAGGATTGAGGTTTGGATACGAATGATTCGATAAATAATTCAGTAAATGATAATATAGATGAAAATATATTTTTAAATTCAACCCCGCACAAGGGTGAGGGTAATACAATAGTTTAGCGTTATAAGTCTATACTTTCACAATACAACATACGTACTAGCTTTCATCTTTGCAAAGAATTTACGTTATAGATTAACCCATTCATGTGCCCACAGATTTCTCTCAACAAGTTTCTAAGAAAGCCTGATGGTGTTTTTAAATGTTTGTTGGTAATATATATACAGAAATCATTCATGCTTGCTCAGTCAGTGCTATCTATACCGACCAAAAAGCCAGTCAAAATGTCTGCTAACCTTAAATTAATAACCTCAAATTTAATTCATATGAAAAAATCACGCGTTTCCATCAATTTAAAACTCAAGCTTTGTTTACTAATCGCTATTATAAATTCTCAACTACTCCATCGTCTTCCCCATCCCACCTCCATAATATAAGCAGTTGATCCATATCATTGTATCAGCACATTCTCCGTTAAAACATGAAGAAACCTGTCGCAACCACTCTCTTTCTCGTCCTCCTGCTGGCTTTCTCTCGTGGTACGTTAACAATCCCGACAAAACGTTTTTTTGAATAATTTACTATTGAGATCATCGTTAATTTTGAACCTCTTTGTTGTTATTTGCAGACATTGCGTCCGTGGAAGCCCAAAGTTGCAGTTTGGGTACCATTGAGATGGATAGATGCAGCATTCCTCAATGCGTTTCGGGGTGCCGTAGAAAGGGTGCTCGATCAGGCGGCAAATGTATTACTATAGACACTTGTTGTTGTGATTTCTAAAATGGGCATAAGTTCTATCAGAGTTTAATAAGATAAATTTGAGTCTTAGACATTCTTTATCTTTTTTATTTATCATAGTTTCACATCCGCTTGTAATGAAATTTATGAATGTAATGTATGATATTTGAAAATTTAGCGTTTCGAAAAACAGTTTCACAATTTCTCAAGTGTTTCGATGAAACAGGAGGTCATCATCGTTTATGCGAAACAAACTCTCACGTTACGAAGAAAGAGAGAATATATGGGGAGAGTAAACGGATTTATTTACTAAGCACCCAAAAGTTAATTTAATTAGTTTATTACAGTGCCACGTGGACCAATTAAATATCTAAAACAGAGAACATAAGATGATTACTTTTTTAATCTTTACCATGAATTATTTCTTGTCTTGAATAACAATGAAAAACCTCCATTTGCAACGAGCAAAAAATATTTTCATCAACAACGAGTAAAGGAGATCAAGTAACACACCATTAGATTGGTGACAACAATAGATGGATAGGAACATCAGTAAATCGATGGTAAAGGTAGATATAGACGTCAATAGGCCGGCTCACGACAATAGAATTTGAGGTTCATGTCCTTTAGAATCAGCAGGCTCTTTTTTTAGGTAAGGCGAATTCATATATTAAAAAAAAGGATAGTATATCCGAGCCCGTTAAGACTCAATTATACTAAAATAACAAAATTTAAGTACATCATACACAGAGTACTCTAGAAAAGCCTGTAATCTTTTTAAACATACCAACAATAATCATGAAAAACCTGAAACGGGAAATACATCCAACCTGACGCAACTCATGAGGCTTGTCCAACTTCGGCAAAGCCATCAGTCGACAATGACACTCACAAATTAGACAAGTGCTCAATCCTCGGGACAATGGTCAGTCCACATTCGGCATAATATCATCAGCAGACTAAAGACCAAGTCCAGTACATACATAGATAACGCATACATCAAAAAGCAAAAGGCAAAATACAACTCCAGTAAAACCAACTACTAAGCCGTAATCCTCTCTCTATCTCCTACGGGAATGTCTCATGTAACAAGGTGTAAACGTGGGTCTTGATCAATCTCACAATAATATCTATCGGAATTCTATTTTGGTCAAATACCAAAGCATTTCTGAAATACCAATTGTAGTAGACTATAACAGAAAACGCGTGTATCTTAAATCTGCTCATCCAGCTCTTACCATCTACAGTGCGGACCGATCAACCAATAGAATCAGTAGGTTTGATAACACTACAATCTATCAACTTTATTTGAGACTAATAATGACTACAGTAATAAAGATCTTCAATATATGATCAAATCTAAATTATCCTTAATATATAACAACTAACAAGATAAATAGTGATATTATCGATATTATCAATGTTCTCTCAATAAATTTATATGTGAACGTGATCTTAGATGAATTACTATAAGGTGGTATATTGTTTTTCTTTCTTTAATTGTTTGTTAAATTTTTGTTCTTTGACTTCCTTTTCATATTCCACAACACAGAACATTCAAGCAGTGGGTTTTGAAATTCTATTGTGTGTTCCTCACTGGAGCATAAAAATTGATTTGTCCCCTTGCTTTCTCGCACCTTTAGATTACTCCACTAGATTCACTTCATTAATTCTTAGAAGGCGTTTCACAGTTCACACCTATCAATAATTAGGGTTTTGTTGCAAATCCTTAATAATTAGGGTTTTTGCATTTCATACTCAAAGTGGAATCCTTCTCCACTAAACTGCCCCATCGACCCCGTAGTGAAAGTCGTTAAGGTGACCAAATATACAAATTTCATTTCACTATCACATATGAACAATAATCGCTCATTTACATTTCACTTATCTAGATTACAAATTATTCTTAAGGGTGATTTTTGTTAATAATTTAATGTTATAATTAAGTGCATGCTTTCGCAAGGACTTTGTTTACAACTTGTACGTACGTTGATGGGTGCGTTAACTTTCATCTTCTCAAAGAAGATTACATTACAAGAGAGTGTGCTTGAACACAAAATCCATATGTGCAAGTTAATTTGTTACAATACAATATGGTTGCGTTATTGGCAAGTAATTAAGACTAAGAATTCCAGTTCACACGTAACGTAGACTCGAGATTGATTTAGTTTATTAAAGCGCACAGATTTCTCTATAGAATACTGATGCTGTTTTTAGACTTTTGTTGGTACAATACACATAGCATGCATTGCATGCTTGCTCGGTGCTATCTTTACCGACCAAAAAGCCAGTAAGATTTTCTGCTATTTTAAATTAATAACCTTTAATCATATTGAAGAACCATGTGTTTTCAACGACTCAAAACTCGAAGTTTGTCTACAAATCTCTACTATAAATTCTGAAATATACATCGATTCATATCATTATATCAAACTAGAACCCTTAAAACATGAAGACTCCTATAGCAACCGCTCTCTTTTTCATCCTTCTACTTTCCTTTTCTTCTGGTATGCTAGCAACTCCAACAAACCGTAATCATATTATTTACAATATAATGTTGGGATTCGTCTCTTAACACAAGCTCTATATTTGCATTATCATTTGTTTTTGCAGACATTGAGTCCGTGGAAGGCCAAAGTTGCAGTTTGGGTACCATTGAGATGGATAGATGCAGCATTCCTCAGTGTGTTTCGAGGTGTCGTAGAAAGGGTGCTCGGTCAGGCGGAAAATGCATCACCATTGACACGTGTTGTTGTGTTTTCTAGAAACCGGATAAGCTTGTTAGAGTTTCCGAGTTTGCAGTTTGGTTGAGTTATATAAAATAAAAGGGGTGGTCGGATATCCGAACTTAGTACTTAGAATGTCTACTTCACTCCTAATCAACTATCAATATAGATATATATGTTCGAGGGATTGAGTTCAATATAATATATATAATTTTGAGTCTTAGACATTATTTTATCTTTATTTATGTTGGTTCCACGTCCGTGTGCTATGGATTTTATTAATGTAATGTGTGTGATTATTTGGTTGGGACGGTGCGGTGAATAGCTTATATATAAGTTTTGTGTATACTTTTTCAATTGGTTTAATTTGATTTCATGGTGAAAATGCACTTCTACGTGTTTATGTGTTGAGCTCGAACACAATGACTATGTGTGTGGCTATAGATGTGTACGTGGACCTTTAACTGAGGTTGTACATGTTCAGCTGGACCAAAAAACCGGATCGGAGATTACGGTCCGGTCCTAGACTTTAATCGTAAAAATTTGGTCCAGTCCATGATATTACGGATTCCGACCGTTAATTTACACTTTAAATATTTTTGAACAGGAAAAAACATTCGGTCCGATCCAAACCCGGACCAGACCGTGGTGGACAGGACCATAACGGTCAGGTCCGGTTCATGGACCGTTTCACACAAGGAGTGAAATGTTCCGGTCCTATCCGGACTGTTTGGACAGCTCTGCCTTTGACGTTATATTGGATTGTCATAATTTGTATAGCCAAAGCTCTTGGTGTGTTGGGCAGGGGTGTTAATTAGCTGGGTGGTTTCTATGGATTTACTCAATATTTATAGTAGCATACCTCAGTCACTAGTTAATTGGGCAATTCTATTCACTTTATGAATTTTCCCGTTTAATTTCGTCTATTTTATGATACTAATATGGTTTATCCGACAGGTTTGGTTGATAGGTATCCTTGTTAATGGTTTCTTGTGGATAACAGAAAATCCCCATCCTATTCATACTCTCACGCTATTCTCTAAATTTACAATAAAAATATATAAAATAATATAATTTCATATTCGTTAAGTCCTGCTTCACTTACAAATACAACCTCAATTTTGGAGCATATATTATTACAGCTCTTTGGTACTCCAATAAAATCACAATCATATATAATAGTTGATCATAGATACCATGATCGAACAATTCCTGGTTCTTATTGAACTCATAACACTTTTATTAGTCGAGCAGCCCCCTTCATATTCTGCAAACAAATTTTGAAAGAAGAAGTGAAAATAGAGACACTGTAAAAAATTCAACATTAATTTATAATAAAAAAAAAAAGGCAAATAATTGTTAAGAACGATGGTAGAGAGCTTACGGAGTGTAAAGGATTCGGACTTTGCCAGCAATGGGATTAGCAATTTTCTGAAATGCGGCTTTGGAAAGATTGATATCTCCGTAGCAGATGGAAGCGCAGTAGTCGATAACTGTGATATCAACATACGAATTTGGCTTGCAAGGGTTCGGGAACTCGTTTGCGGCTCCCACGCATGACACTCGGTACCTCCTCCCGCACGCTTTCCCTCCGCCCCACAACTTCTCGCTTACTCCGCCAACCATTGATCCCTTGTTCGTATTCCCGTAGCATGCAGATGCTACAATAGTTAACATGCAACTAATAAGCAAGATGATGAGGTTGTAATATATATATATATATATATATATATATATATATATATATATATATATATATATATATATATATATATATATATATATATATATATATATATATATATATAAATAAAGAGATAAGAAAAACGTTATGACTTACGAGTGTATAGGCCATATTGGTTAGGTTTGTAGTATATGGCTAGACCTACATCTGCATAAGCATAAGAAGCAAGACATAGCACCAAGGCTATAATGAGGAAAGTGGATTTCATCATAATTTGATGTTTTTTTAAATAATTTTTTGGAAGAATAAGAGGCATTTGATGCACATTTATAGCTAGGTAGTGACCAACTTGCGAGAAGACTAATGCAATGAGTTGAGGAAAAATGCGGGCAATGGGCCGATGTTCTTACAAGTCATGCCCAATAAGTGACACCAAACATTCTCCACTTTGACTAAGATGTGTATGGGTCTTTGAGTGAAGAGATAAGGAAGTTTCCTCAAACATATTGTGTCTACTGAACTATTACATTCAATGATATTCTTAGGACTTTCTTACCACTACCAAATTTCAAATATTAAACGCGTAGAAAAAATGTTGTGCTAGTTGAATTTGAGTTTGTTTGGCAAACTCAACTGAGCTAATAACTTTAAAATTCATAGTTTTTTTAAAAAAAAAAACGAAAAGCGGTTAGATTAGGTTACCTTTTAAAGGTAGTAGCATCCTTGTGGATGAGAACACGAAATTTGAGATCATCAAAAAAATTGGTATTGGAGATCGAGATTCTCAAGTGGATCAATCGATCAGTAACACAGTTACTTCTATGAAAACAATAGTATCTTGAATTCTTGATCATAAAGATAAGTTGACCTTCAAAAACGCTAATATTTTGTAAAATAGTAAAATTGATTAACAAACCCTAAGCCAGTTGAAATTGTTAACCCATAAATTTTCCTCGACCGAATCAATAACCTCAACTTTAGCGCATTATTATATATCTTATTATTGCAATTAAATAACAATCACATGCACAGTACTTGATTGCAGCCACCACGATATATATAACAATTCTTGCTGCTTGTGACACTTTTTATAAATTGAGCATATCACTATTCATATCCTGCAAACAAACAGAAAGAAGAAGTGGAAATCGAGTTACTAAATATATGTTGATTAGTTGGGAGGAATAAGTACTAGGGAGTGCATGCTTTGTACGTAAATGCAAGCAAAATCTACAAATTGAGATTTTGGTTGGTCAAATATAATATGAGAGACGGATCTGTTGGGTGTGGACATTTGTCCCACATCAACAATATGAAATTCGTGAACCTAACATATAAGTACAAGGGCTACTCCTCCTATAATCAATTGGTTTTAGGATGGAACCCCGAGTACTTGTGTGCGTAGGTTCACTTTGAAGTGTAAAACCCTCCACGTCTTTGACCCGGCAGATATAAAAGATAAATTAACAGGATCACACAAGTTTGAGAGTGTATGTATGTGTAATGTGTATTAGGTCCAATACATAAATCTAGTAGATTTATATTATGATTAAGTTGTCATTAATTACAATATAATTTTACCTAAATTTCATATTTATTATATTATGATGATGATTTTTTTACATTAGTTATTGTTTACGTTTTTACCAATCCCGTGCAAGCACGGGTATTAAGCTAGTTCTTATAACCGAATAATATAACAAGAATTTGACCAAACCTACTTACGAAACCTCCTCTTCTATTATATTAGTAACAAGAAACACAAGACCAATTGAAAAGGACCGTAGACAAAACGGTCGATCGACAACGGTCCAACTCCCTGCTAGAGTGCTAGAGTCTGATCCGATCGGTTCAGTATTCTCTTACACTAATTTTTTTTGATATCATGTTAGTTATATTTTGGGTTGAATTGGGCAATATAGTATGGGCTTTAAGGCCCAATAAAAAAATCCCATTATTCCAAGGACGGCTTTTTTTATAGTTGACGAACACGTGTCCTTCCGAGTCATCTCGCGCTCGTCTCCCTTGTAGAGTCGTAAATTGTCGTCTCCTGGCTGTCTCTCTGTCGTTCAATTTCCGTTAACCGCTCAGGTATCTTCGCATCTTTCGTGATTTTTTTTATCGTTTGCTTCCGCTTTTCTGCAATTATCTTTCAATTTGATCGACAACTAGGGTTCACAAAATAGGCAAGGGACTCCCAACTGTATGGTTGTTTCATGTTTGCCTGTGTTTCGTTCATGTTGATTCAAAATTGACTTTATTGAGCTGGGGGTTTTGTTCATATCGTTTTGCATCATTCTTGGGCCGATGTTGTTAGGGTTTTGGATTTGTGCTTTATGTGTTTTTATGTTGCAGGGGAAGGGAGGTCAAGCTTATGACAGCTCTATATTAGATTGTCAACCAATATGCTTATCTTGATTACAAAGTTGATGTTTGTGACTTGAATTGTATTTTCTCTTTTTTAATTGAGAAGATGGAGATTCTTATTTGTTATGATGCATGAAATTAATGCACTCATAAAGGGTTAAGGTCTACAAGGGGTAAATGGTAATTGTGTCCCTAATGTTATGTTATGGGACTAAGTTGTTTGATGTTGCTGTATGAGAAGGTAAACTAAAGACCATCTTTGGGGGAAATGGGGAAAAGGAAGTCAAGGGCGAAACCTCCACCAAAGAAGAGAATGGACAGGCTTGACACTGTTTTCAGCTGCCCTTTCTGTAATCATGGAACCAGTGTTGAATGCCGTATGTAAGTATTTACTCATCTTCATGATCCGAGATTGTTAGGTGTTATATTTGTATTTGTTTCTAGTTTGGCAAATGAACTTTTCTCTGTTCAGTGTGATGTATAGTTTCTCAGAACAATTTGATCTTATTTGGTTCTTCTCAATTTTCACACAGTTATAAATTAATTAATGGATGAATGAGGATAATTTCTGACAAAATATAAAGCTTATTGGAAAAGTATAGAATTTCTAAATATCTTTTTGACTTGGCTGATAGAATTTGTGGGAGAGAAAAAAAAAACTTTACATATATGATTGGAAGAACTAGTATCAATATAGCATCCCAGATGTGCTCCTTTGATTCTGCCACATGATATTATTATTGGAATTAATTTCTTCCCAGACATCTAGTTCAACCAAAGACATCAAGCACCTTGGTTTACGTAGTTCATTCCGTATTTGTTTTAGTCTTCTTATATTTCTGCATTTGCTAAAGATGCACTTGATTATCATGTGATGTTTGTTAGCTATAAATATTCAAATGAAACCCGACAAGGGGTTGGAGCTGATTTCTGATCAACAAATTCTAGATTCTCTTTGTCGTCATCTACTTCCAATTTGTTCCATTTCTCTATTTTGAACAAAGTTTCCATATCGATTTATAGTATGAACGGTTTTCCAATCTTTTCTCATTTTTGCACGGATGATTGAGAGTTGTGTTCGGACAGTGACATGAAGAACCTGATCGGTGAAGCTGAATGTGGGATCTGCCAAGAGAACTTTAGCATGACAGTAACAGGTATGTTTTTTTTCAATTGCAAATTTTGACAATTACCAAATCAATGGAGTCGATAACTATTTTGTTTTGCTCTTCCCCATCCCCGCGTCTCTGCAGCTTTGACGGAACCTATTGACATGTAAGTTACAAGCAACATTGATCATTTGTTCCTTGCTGTGTTAGTAGGGTTTTCGAAAATTAACGAATGCATGTTACGTGTTCATGATCTGCTTTCAGCTACTGCGAGTGGATCGATGAGTGTGAGCGTGTTAACAATGCAGCTGAAGACGACGATGGTTACAAGTAGAATGCTTATAAGTCAATATCGAGACAAATGACTCAAGTATAATCTGTAATGTATATTGTGTCGTATACTTGTATTGTATTGTATGCAAAGTATAGGGGAAAAGAGCATGTGTGTGCAGAGTTGTTTCTTGTGTGTAATATGTATCATCTCAATAAGTGAATGTGTTGTATGAATTGGAGCAGATATATTATAAAAGTTAAGTGATATCATAAATCGTGCTTTGGTAATCCAAAATTGTGATTGCAGGAAACATTGATCGTTACTTTATTAGTCGTTACGTACCAAGTTCATGAATAAATTGGGCTTGAATCTTTTTTCTTCAAGTTAGTAAAGCAATTAAGCAAATGCATCGACGTGGACTGTAGACACGAGTATAAGTATGAACGAATGTAAGGTGTTTTTTGTTCAAGACCGCGATAAGAAAAAAAATTTGGGAAAATGAAAAACATGACTAGTATAGACTTCGTAAAAGAAACGAAGGTCTAGTCTAGAGTTAGATAAAATAATATCGAACTCTCACGGACAACTCCACAAATCTTGGGGTGCCTTGATCATACAGATTGTCACATTCGATCTTTTTAATTTGTAGTTTAATAGCCTCTTGTAAACCGGACTTATGAGCATATGCTTCAACTTTTATAACCGAGTTGAAATTATTTTTTTGAGCGTCGAGGCTAACAACCTCATTATTGTGATTTCGAATCACAAATCCAATAGATGTACTTTTCGAATCAAGTTTTGATTCATCAAAATTAAGTTTAAAGAAAACCAGGTTTTGGTTTATCCCATTACTAATGTATTTTCTTTTTGGTAGAGTTATAGTTCTTTGATTGTTGTTTTATGTTGTAATCGACCTCGTCAATTATGTTAGTATTTCAATTCTGGATTTGGTTTTTTATGAAAACAATTACCTTATTCTCAGGGCTCATAGGTTCATTATTAAAGATAATTTTGTTTATGAAGAACCAGATATTGTTTGCTCCAATTTGTTTTTTTTATTTACAGTAGGAGGTCATGAATTTTTATTTATTTTGGAGGCTAATTTTGTTAAATTCGGTCAAGATTGTTCTATCAAATTTGACAATAATTTTTTTAATGCGATGACATTCAATGAGCAGGTGGAACAAGTTCTCATATTGATGGTTACATAGTTCACAGTGCCTTGTTACGGCAATTTTTCTTTCATCAAGTTTTGCTTTCGTTGAAATTCTGTTATTTGAAAATTTTCAAATAAAGATTTTAATTTTCGGTTGAGTATCCAGTTTCCAGATCCATTCACAAGAATAGTTTGGTTGGATATTGGATTCCTCCTCAATTATATCGGAAGCCGATTTTGTAGAAAACCAACCATTTTTACTACATCGCCGGTATATTATGTCATGAATATCGTTTTTTGGTATGATTATTTCCTTTATCTTTTTCCTAATCTACGGGTTAATGAAATTTTGTAGCTCAATATCAATTTTGTTGGTGTCTCAATTTCTTGAGTCGTTTATGAAGTGACTAACTTTGATATTGGTGTCAATTTGGTTGGTATTTTGGACCATTTTTATAACTAATGTCATTGTTACCCAATTATCATGCCAGAAGTTGATGCTTTTCCATTTTCGATATGTCAAATAATGCCTTTTTTGAATTTGGTTTTAAGTTTTATAAGGTTATTCCATTGTCACGATGCTAAACCTTTTTTTAAAGTATTTTTCGTTGATAATTTTAACATTTGTTGTTTGGTTATGCTAAAATTTTTCACAAGAGTTTTATTTGTAGAGTTTTACTTGCAATTGCAGATTTCCTTAATCCCATACAACCATTCTTTCTAATTTACTATTGTGTCCCAACTTATGATAGGTCTATGTTGATCTCCTTTATTCCAAAAGATTTTTTTTATAGTTTATATCAAGTTCCTCCAAGTTATGGCTTGTGAGCATAAAGCTTTCCATGGTAAATTAATGTTGGTTTAGATGTTGGATTGTGTTTTATGAGAATGTTTCTGCCTTCTTGTGATAGAGAGTTTACTTTTCATTTTAGAAGTTGTTTTGTTGCTTTATGGTTAATTTCACCAAATGGCTCTTTTGTCACTCTTTCATTTATGATTGAGCATTCAAGATGTTTGTCGAGAGTTGTAGTATGGCACATATTTAGCACATTTTTTAATTGATTGATATTACATTCACTGGTGTATCTTGTGGTTTGGAAAGCCGATTTTTCAAAGTTAATATAATTTTTTGTCTCGATATAGAATAGTACATTTCCAAGATTTATTTTGCTCTTTGACAAGAAGCTACATTTGCTTTAGCAAATATGATCATATCATCAGCAAAGGATAAGAACGAGATAGGTGTTGCTTGTCTGCATACAAAGAATCCAATGTGATTATCGCAATTGGTACAATCATCTCGGAGCATTTGCGTCAGAATTTCATATCCTAAAATGAATAGATATGGGGATAAGAGGTCACCTTGTCTCAATCCTTTTTCAAGAAAAATTGATCGGTTGGTCCGTTGTTCACGAGAATAGAGAAAGAGACTGTAGAAATACACTCCTTAATCCATCCTACAAATTTATCATCGAAACCAATTTTTTTAAGAATACAAATGATGACTTTCCAATTGACTTGGTCATATGCTTTTTTCATATCGAGTTTAATGGCAACTCATCCTTCTTTACTCTTTTTTTTATCGAAATGAGTGGAAAATATCATGTGCGGTGAGGATATTGTCATGAATAGATATGTTTGCCACAAAAGTTCCTTGTAGAGGGTGGATGAGTCTTACCATGATGGATTCCATTCTTTTCATTAATATTTTAGCTATGATTTTGTAAATTGTTTAGCAAAGACTTATAGGTCTAAAATGGTTAATTGATGTGGGATTGTCCGTTTTAGAGATCATGATTATAAAAGTATGGTTGATTTGTTTAAGCATTTTTTCGCTTCTAAAAAATCCGTTCACTGCTTTTGACACATCCATTCTCACAATATGCAAGTAATTTTGATAAAAAACGACAAACATACCATCGGGCCCGAGAGATTTATCACACTCAATATCGAAAGTTGCATTTCTTATTTCTTCATTATTTGAAGGTTTTATTAGGAGCAGATTGTCCTCGGAGCTAACTTTATTTTTGATGAGTTGGAGTTTCTCTTCAAGAAGAGATTGGTCTATTGGGGTTTTAGATAATTTGCTTTGTAATTTCTTTTTTACTTATAATCGAATTTCGATTTCAGAGGTGAGAGTTGTTCCCATTCTGGTTGTGAATTCTTTTAGATGTTTTCAATTTCTTCTTTCAATAGCAATGCGATGGAAATATTTGAATTTGTGTCCATATTTTTTAAATGAGTGTTTTTTTTAAAAAAAAATTTTCTCCAATATCTTTGATGAAGATAGAGTGGTCGATTTTGTTTAGTTAGAAGATTTCTTTGGATGGTTTCGAGGTTTTGATTCAACGTGTGGATTGAATTGCTTTGAATTTCTTGTAGTTTCGACTCAATATCATCCAATTGCTTGAAAATATTGTTGAAGTTAGTTTTACTTCATTCTTTTGCTTTTATTTTAAGTAGTTGTGTTTTTCTTGTAAGATTAAACATTTCATTTTCGGTAAAGTTGGATCGTCAAGTTTGTTTTACAATATTCTCAAAAGAATTCCATGGTAAACAATTGTGTAGAGGCGTGTTATATACTCGTACAATGCTTAATTGACAATTGTGAAGGGACGTGTTATACAATGTTCAACTGACAATAAAAAGTTAAAAATACATATATTGATGATAATTCTTATAACTCGTCTTCTAGAAAATTATTGTAAAACGTCACACAAACACACACACAGACACAAACACACACACACTTTAAAAAGCCCTAGGGAGTATAGTTTTACATGCAAGTAGGATGGGCAAATCCTCTTCGATTTTTATCGTCCAAAATTGAAAGCTTAGTCTTCTCTATTTTCTTCGTATTCGGCAAAATCAACACATCAAATTCTCTGTTCGATTTTTAATGAATTCCAAATCCTCCCCTCTCCCCCACCCAAATTGGAAAGACGAACCCAACAAATTGAGAGCTGCGTCTTCTCTAATTCCTTCTTCCATTCACCTTCTTCATCTTCGTCCTAATGTATTAAAGACCTAATTTGTATCTTACATACAAAAAAGGCCCTAATGTTCTATTTCCTCTTTTAATAAGAGATTTCGTGTATTTCAATTATGTATTCATGTAGGTATTTTTCCTCAAATCTAAAATATCTTGACAAATCATAAATAATTCTAGGAGTGATCAAATAAATGAAAGTAAATAGAAGTCGATCTTAAAGAAAATTTGATTCATTCCTATAACCTGTCTTTCTTATGTACTTTAACTTTTTTTCTAAATCAAACTAAAGAAAATTTATATAATGCATGTTCCTTCTTTTTTCTTTACTTTGTATCAACTTCGTCAACCAATTCAAAATCACAAATCACGCCGCAACACCTTCTTCATCCCTTTAAATCGGCCAAGATTAATCGAAGAATACACATAAAAAGGTTGAATTGTCCACCAAGCCCGTTTAAAATGAAAAAGGTTGAAAGAGGTATATATCCACCTTTGATAATTAAATTAAGTTGGTGTTCATTCTAATAATTTAGAGGAGAGAGAGACAAGGTAATATAAGTTAGTCTATAACTTAGGGCCTATTTGGTATCGGATGAGAGGGGTTATTTTAGATTAAATTGGAGGGATTATGTCATGGTGAGTGTTTGGTATTAGATGGAGAGTATAGATAGATTTTTAAAGTAGCTCATATGAATGGAAATAAATAAAAAAAGTAACCTTCTCCCCGAGGTTTGTAAGATTTCATGTCAACCATGTATGTGCAGAAACTTCTCAAGAGGTCACACATTCTGATATTGCTCTCGCACGAGCACGTTTAACTCTAGAGTTATTTGTCCTCACTCAATCAATGTAAAAGAAGAATTCTTGTTGACATGAGTAGCAACATATCCTTATAATTTAATAACAAATTCCCATTCAAATGATTTGGGATGACAATTTTACGGGATGTTACAATCTACCCACCTAAACTAATGATGGTCACGACATGCTAGTGACCGTCCACTGAGCCGAGTGACCACCTACTAGGGCAAGCACCCTCATAACTTAAGGTTAGTTCTGATACCATCTGTAAGATACGATGTTTTAGGGACATTGTCCCCATGTCAACCATGCACGCGCAGAAACTTCCCAAGAGGTCACCCATCGTGATATTGTTCCAACACGAGCACGCTTCTTAACTTTAGAGTTATTTGTTCTCGCTCTACCACTTAAAAAGAAGAATTCTTGTTGACATTGGTGACAATTCATCCTTATAATTTAATCACAAATCATTCAAATAATGTGAGATGACAATTTTACGGAACAAACAGTCCTCTTACAACAGTGTTGGCAGGCGAGTTCTTGTTTAGCAATCTAACATAGCACACAAAAAGTCAATTGAACATGTCAATTTCCTTTGAAAATTATGCAGTTGAAAAGATAACAAGACATAAACAGTTTTCCCGTGCATAAAAAAAAAAAGAAAAAGAAAAGGGATGTCTCATGTCTCATTAGACCGGTAAAAGGGCCGTAGATTGTACCACAATGGTTTCTTATGAGGATGATTAGTTGAATAATCAGTATTACCACATTCCAATTAGAAATTTGCAAAATGAATGACCCATATTTGATATACCTGATCATATCCCTCGTTGAACCTCGGTTTTTAGCATGCTACATGGACCAATCAAAATCTTGGGACAGGATATGCATTGGTAAACGGACTTGAAGATTTCAACAGTCTAGACATGAACTTTTTTTTCCCCCCCTATGTATCAATAAATCAAAATTATATTGTTTATCTTATATGGACTATTTTTTTCCTTGTAGAATATATTATATGCACAAATATGAATGATACTAATCGTTCAATAATAGAAGCATATAGTTGATTTTTCAAATTTTGTAACCTAATTGGGTGATTTCATACTGGAAAATGTGTTTGGTGACTTATTCTCAAAATCCCACTTATCCTTAGTATTTAGTTTTATAAGATAGAATATTAAAACTTAAATCATGCACGAATTCCAAAGTTTCGTATATGCATGAACTTGTAGCTTTCTCGAGTATATATATATATATATATATATAACCTAAATGCATGGACTTCTCATGTACATGAATGAACCCTAAATATAAAATCCTAGATTTGTTCACTAATCTCTACTATAAAATTGCCGGTGTTCCGTCCTCATTTGTACTTGATTGAGGTTTGTATAAACACATTTGCATCGAAACATGAAGAGTCCTGTTGCGACGACGTTTTTTCTTGTCGTTTTGATCGCCTTCTCCGTCGATGTCGGTATGTATTGATTGTATAATAACTAGATCAACGTTAATTCTTTTATAATTGTTGTTTTTTTTCCCGCTCGATCTAATTTGACCCTCTTTCTTCGATGAAGATATGGTAGCCGCGAAAAGCTATTCTTGCACTTTCGGTTACATCCAGTTTGAGGAGAAGTGTGATCCTAAGTTGTGCAACAAAGGTTGTCTCAAGAAGGGCGCTGCAAATCCCGGAGTGTGTCTTACCGGTGAAGACAAAGACTATTGTTGTTGTGTTTAGTAAGAATATGCATTGGCTCGATCGGAGTTTTCGGTTTACTTGATTATATAAAATAAAGGGTTATCATTTGATGTTGTTATGATATTTGCGTTGAATTAGATCAAATTTGAACTTCAATTGCAAATTTCGATCCTTTTATGTACATACTAATTAGGTTGGTGGTTTATTTAATTTCCTCTTCTTTCTTACAAATTGGTTTTGAATCGAAACGCATGGTGTGTTCGTTGGATTTTTTTGTTAAATTATCGGAGAGTTTTGAGAATTTTAAAAGCTAATGGGTACTCGGAGATATTAGTGTAGGTTAGTTTTAGTAGAATTTTGGTTTTATAAACACAAGCATAAATGACACCAATTTGCAACTAATCTCCTACCATGTGACAAGTGGAAATGACACCATTTTGCAACTAATCTCGTACCGTGTGACAATTTATCGATGTGTTTTGTTCTCTCATGATACACAAGATTATTAGTATATAAAGGGGGGAATTATTTCCACCCAATTTCTTATATTCCTAATAAGTCACATCAGTCAAATTATATTTTTCTTTTTACCTATAACTTTCTAGAATTTATATTAGAGGTATCTAGTTTATAATAAGTTGCATTTATATCCTTGTTTGTATTTTAAGTCATATTTTGTACTTTTTGTGTGTTTTTGTGTGATCCTGTCATTTGGTATCAGAGCCAAGTAGCTAAGTAAACTTAAAAAAATTAATTAAAAATCCAAAAAATTAATTAAAACTGGAGGTTTCCGAAAATTGTCCACATAAAACCGCTCCACATGCAAAACATTTAAATATTGGACAAGGTCATCACGAAGCTGTTTTAAATACTATAATCGACGATATTGCAGATTTAAAAGTAGGTTTAATTAAGTTGCGATCAAGTGTTGCTAAATATCGGGAAGAAATATCCGCTACCTTATTAGCCATAAAAGAAGAAAATCAAAAAATAGTTCTTTTAATCACAAACGAGATCCGACACCTTGGAGCAACAACTAGTCTAAACCCTCAAACCTAAAAACCGGTTGGTTTTCCTTATAAGTATCCATTTCAAAATGAAAACCCACAAAAGAAGTTTTCAATTCCAAGTTTAACTAAAAAACTAGAAAAACTAGAAAAACTAGAAACAAAAGAAGAAGTCGAAGAAGAGCCAGAAAGTCAAGGAGACGCTGATATGTCTGACCAAAAGATGAGTTCTTTTAGTAGTGACGAATCTGGTTACTACACTGATGAAGAAGAAATGTATCAACAAATAGGCTTAATTAAACTAAAAGACCTAGAGACTATACCCTTAAGTGAAGTTAAAAGAAAATTAGATAAAAAGTTGGGAAAAAGAGTTATAGACGTTAATGAAGTAGAAGAAGAAATAATCCCAGAACAAGAAGTTAACAAGGCCACTAGATCTTGTTATAGAGAATATGAACAAGGGTCCACGAGTTAACAAAACACTAGCTTAAGACCCAGAGAATTTCTAGAAAAAACAGCTAAGTTTGGAGTTAGGATTATGCCAAATCATAGACCTAATAAAAGAGAACTCCTACTTGAACCCATAAGTGAAACTGGATATAAACTTAGTCTAGATGGGGTAAGAAACCGAGAAGATGTGCTAGACTTTTGGAAGAAAAGTATGATGAGTGTCTTAAACATGAACCCTGAATGGAGATCTACAAATTTCCTAAATTACATTGAGCATAGTCTGTATGGAATTGTGGCAGATTGGTATGAAGGAATCGATGAAGAAACTAAAGAAACCTTAAGAGCAGTAGAACCACCAAATGTCATGTTTAGGCAATTCTGCAAAGTCTTAGAATATGAGTTTATTGGAGACAGAGATGATAAAGAGAAAAAATTAATCGAATGGCAAAGAAAATTAAATACTCTTGAAATTTGTAATATGAGATTTCTAGAAAATTATCTTTCAGAATTTGAGTATTATTACTATAAGGTGGGAGAAAATGCAATTAATCTTCAAATGTTATTCGATAAACTCCCTAAACCCATAAATGAAGAAATTAGTGAAGGGTATCAAGAATGGATAGAAAAATATAACTCAAGGGACACCCTAGGAAATAGATTAAGATTCATTAGAAAATGGGTTGAGAAAAAATGTCGAGAAGTTAAGGGAACTCAACATATGAAACGACAGTTTCTAAATTGTTGGGATATGCCTGGAGAATGGGGATGTAACAAGAAAGATAACCAGAAAAACGGTTATGGAAGGAAGTATTATAGAAAGAAAAGCTTTAATAAACAAAGAAGTGAAAAATATCAGAAAAAATATTATATAAAACCCTTTGTTAAGAAAAGAAGGTTTTTTAGGAAAGCGTCTATTGTCCTGAGAAGAAAAAGAGTTGCAAATGTTGGGCGTGCGGAGAAATATGTCATTATGCTAATGAATGCAAAAATAGAAAAAACAACAAGCTAGCCGAAGCTCTAGGAAGCTTAGATTATATTGAAATAATAAAAGAAGAAGCTCTTGAACTAGCCTTAAATAATAATAAGGGAATTGTAGAAGTAGTGGAAGAAGATGAGGAATCTGAAACTTCAGATTATAAGGAAGTATGTGAAATGATGGAAGGAGATGAAAGTGAAGCTCAAAGAAAAATGGAAGAAATGTTTTCTTCAGGAGAGACAACTACTCTAGCCCAATTGCAAGAAGTTGATACTTCCATCGACGAGGAACAACCGGAAAAAATGCATAGATCAGGGGCTGAATTCCCGATCATTGCTAAAGAACAGTTCTTTAAAAAACAGTTCTTTCCAGTATTCTCAAAGTTCGTATGTGAAGAAATGGCCGGAGATATCGTAGTAAAAAATAATGAAAATCAAGCCACTGAAATAAACCTAATTAATTGGAAAAATATTCAAAAACATAACAAAGAAAAAAAATATAAGTACATTTATGTTTGTGCAATTCAGGTCATTATTACGCCATTACAAGACTTTGGTAAGAATGTGCATTGCATTAATTTTGTTTGTGACACTAGGCACAAAAAAATTAGTGATCAAACTATTAGTGGAGTAATATGCAATCTAAGTCAAGGACCAGTATCTTGGGTGTGCAGACCCAATTATTCCGTAAGTCTAGAAGACCAGTTTGCTCATAAATTTTTAGCATTAAAATTGTTAACTGAAGGAATTAGTATGCACAAAGGAACTTGTCCTTTACAACTTAAATGGAAGGTCATTTATAAATTAGAAAATACTACCAACCCACCTGAAAGAATTCGAATGGTAGAGGCAGATAAATATGAAGTAGTTGGCCCAGGCAAAAAGTAGTACCAGTCAAAGTAAGACCAGACCAAATAAGTTTAAAGACAATATGGATCAATGCCTTCGAAAATCCTTCTACTCCTAACCAAGGAAGAATTTTAACTATTGATAAAGAAGGAAAAATTCATACGAATTCTCATCCACCTCCAATAAATAGAAGTCTATCAAGAAGTCAGAGTTATAGGCGGAATTCATTCAGCTTGCCTTCACAAAATCAAGTAAGTGTTTCAAATAGAGAGTCTAGAGAAGAACCTTCCTTTAAAATAGATGGTGAAATTGTCAGTTTACTAGCAGCCCTAAATAGAAAATTAGAAGATAATAATTTAGGGAAAACTATTAGGGAACCTGCTAGACATAGTATAGATCTAGGAAACACTGGATCTAACTATAGACCAAATCTGGAAGGACCAGGAACTAGTAGTCAAATTAATATATCCCAACCTCAAGGAGAAGCTTCAAGCTCTAAAAGGCTAATAGGTTATAAAACAAAAACAATTAGTCAACCTGTCTTTGAAGATGATGAAGAGCTTAATTTGCAAATTGAAGAATGCTTAAGGATTACTAATCCAAATAGCATTTACATTCCTATCACCATATGCATTGAAGGTTTTAATAATTACGATTTATGTGCATTTGTTGATAGTGGTTGTTCTGTTTGCTTTGGAAAGAAAAATTTATTTCCTGCATTCATGTGGAAAATGCATCTAAACCAATTCAAGTTAGGATAGCCGATAATAGCATCATGACACATTCTGAAGTTATTCAAGACTTACCCATCATGCTAGGAGGTTATCCATGTTTAATTCCTATAATTTGGGCTACTGAACAAACAACACATGATATGATAATAGGAAATAACTTCCAAAGACTATATTCTCCATGCACTCAAAGTTTAGATGACATGATATTTACTATTAATGGGGAAAAAGCTCCGGTAAAAAAGATGAAAGAAGCTTATACTCATCAAAATATTGAGTTTACGCGCAGTAAGCGTGGTGAGGAATATATTGTTCCTACTCAAAAAGAATTTGCACTTGCTATAAATGAAGTAACTCTTAAAGAACAAATCTTAGAACAACAGAAAGAATTATGCAAAGAGTTATATTCTGAAAATCCTTTAAAATTTTGGGACAAGGATAAATCATTTGCGACAATAGAGTTAAAAGAACCAAAGACGGTCATTAGAGTCAAGCAGATGATTTATACCTATAAAGACCAACAAGAATTTAAGGAACAAATAGATGAATTACTTAAGAAAAATCTGATTAGAGAAAGTAAGAGTCCTCATTCTAGTCCTGCATTTATGGTTAGAAATCATGCTGGAGAAAAAAGAGGTAAAGTTAGAATGGTGATCAACTATAAAAAGTTGAACGATAATACTGTCTTTGATGGCTATTATATCCCTAATAAAACAGTCTTATTTAATAGAATCCAAGGAGCCCCTTGGTTTTCTAAAATGGACTGCAAAAGTGGATATTGGCAAGTTAAGATGGATAAAGATAGTATTCCGTTAACAGCATTTATTGCACCTCAAGGACATTATGAATGGTTAGTTATGCCATTTGGACTAAAAAATGCACCTCAGATATTCCAAAGGAGAATGGATAAGATTTTTGAAAACCTAAAACATTGTTGTCTGGTTTATATAGATGATATCTTAATCTTCTCTAAAACACTAGAACAACATATGCATGACCTTAAGGCGTAACGCAGAAATGCATAATCATGGCATTATCTTAGGACAAAAGAAATGCATCTACGCAGAACAAGAAATAGAGTTTCTTGGGTTAAAAATAAAAGGTGGAGAAATAATATTACAAGAACATGTTCTAGAAAAAATAGAAAAATTTCCAGATAAAATAGAAGATAGAAAGCAACTAGAGAGGTTTCTAGGATGCCTCACATATGCTTAAGACTTTATCAAGGATTTAGCTAAGCTTAGAAAACCTCTACAAGTTAAGCTTAAAAAGGAACAAATTTGGACTTGGACCAATCTGGACACTCAGATAGTTCAAGATCTTAAAAAACGTTGTAAGAAGTTACCAATTTTCACCTTACCCAATGCGGATGATGATCTAGTACTTGAAACTAATGCAAGTAACTATCATTGGGGAGCTATCTTAAAAAGTAAAAAAGATAATAAGCTCTGCAAGTATAGTAGTAGAAGTTTCAACAAAGCCGAATGCAATTATACCACTATGGAGAAAGAAATACTTGCTATCCTAAAAGGGATGGATAAAATTATAATTTTTCTTGCTCCAAAACATTTCACTATCAGAACTGATTGCAAAGGAATATTAGGTTTTGTTCGTAATAATCTGAGTAACATGAAAGCGCAAGGGAGGCTCCTGCGTTGGCAACTCACACTTAATCAATATTCCTTTGACATTGAACATGTGCAGGGATCAAAAAACTCTTTGGCAGATAGCCTAACTCGAGAGCTTGCGTATGAGTCTTCCCAAGCAATCGATGGCATCTCCCAGTTGGTCGAAAAGAAAAACGATAATTGGAAAACTATACAAGTCCCAAGGGACAACAGACGACAAAGACGAGTTGGACGAAATGGTACAGTCTGCCCTCTTGATGCCAATAGAGGAGGCAGACAAGAAAAAATATAAAGAAGAAACTGATTATCATCTAAGATGGGTTTCTCCTCTTAGTTATTATTATGTTAATCTTATGCAAAAATTTTCAGAAAAAAGATCTCGAAATGGTTTGATCCTATCTTGCGACAGAATGACTCGGAGAATTCTGGAGTTGGAGATAGTTAAGTTCATGCTTTGCCTTCCTTTTGATATTCAAGAAAAGATGAGAGGCTACTGGAAGTACAAAGAGTTTCCTAGCTGGTATACTTATGTGATGAGCAGTACTGAATGTCCATACTATGATATTTACCATGAATGGAGTACCATGGCACACGGATTCAATAGATCTGGCATGAAGGGATTAAGTTTGCCATCAAACCCAACTAGAGAAGAAGACATTCTATATGCTTGGGATTATGGGATGTGTGACGGTCTATTCGGAAGCCTTCCATCACCACGGAGTTCACTTAGAAAGCATTTTACAAAATTCCAAAACTATGTGTTCATCGGGGCCGGGAAATGGAAAGGATCGGGGCCCTATTTTATTATATTCACCCAGCAGTTATGGAGGTTGAAGGAGGAAGAACAAGGGCACCACATTACTTAATCATATTCAGAACACATGCAGATCAGTTCTCTGAAGATCCAATCTTTGTAAATTAACCCACCATTAAAGATCATATCCAAGCCAAAGGAACTGGATTTTTCTACATCTATGAGTATATTAAGCAACACATGAAAGAAAAGACTAGTACTATATTCAAGATTGGTTTTACTACGGTGGTAATTCCTGAAGTTTTACGACCATATTTGTCAGAAGCCATCGAGTCCTCATATTCAATTTCAGACTACATAAAGGACTTAGAGTTGGGAACATTCATGTCTTCAAAATGTCAAGATACTTTCTACGACACCCTCTTAAGTTGGGATGAAGAATATGCTAAGAACATTTATGATGCCATTAATGAGGATTGCGAAAGTGATTACGAAAACAACATCGGAGAAGAAGGAATGTACAATATCAATAATTGCATGGATTAGTCAAGAAACATCATCATCACAAGCCTGAAGGAATCTCGTGAGTGCTGTGTCAGAGTCTGTCACTTTCTTTCAGCTTTTTCTTTTTCTTTTTGAATTATTGAACGTTGGCACTGTTAGCCATGTGAGTGAGTCAGAGTCACTAGCGTGTGTCGGGGGTAAAATGGTAATAGAGCAAAGGCATCCAATGCCTCTCCGCCTCTATAAATAAGACCCCTTGTGAGTCATTGTAAGGCATCGAAAGCCATAGACTCTAAGAGTGAGAAACACCAAAAACTAGAAAAAGAAAGAGAAAGGATTTTGAGCTTACAGAGAAGTGGTTCCTCCTCTCTCTAAGATCAAAACACTTCGATGGATCTTTCTAGCTTGAAGTGTTTGAAGTGAGTCAAGTCTTTAATTTCCAGTGTGTTTGAGTGCTTGTAATCCTCTTTCAAATTCAATAAAAGTTTGTTTTTAAGTCAGGGAAAGCTACTTAATTGAAAGCTATGTTTTGAATAATCTATTTTGTTAATTACATTTCCTCCATCCTCATAAAAGAGAGATTTGTGTGAGAGACTACGGTCTGAGGTAGGAAACGAAACAGATTTGTGTTGTACTTGGACTAAGGTAGTCCTGGTTGAGGATTAACAACCCCTAGAAAGCCGGAAGCTACAAGAACACCGGAGGTCCAGTGATATTACGTCCAAGTAACGGTTAAAACTCTCTCATTCTAATTTTCTTAATTACGGAGCATGGTGGGCATGTGATTATATAAAATTTATTATTCATAATATAGTTAGTAGATTATGGTAGCAAGTACCACGTAAAGTCCATAAATTAAATAAAGTGTGTAAGTTTGGATAATTGTGTGCAATATATAAAATTGTGGCTGAAATCTGTAATTTGGCTAAAAGTAGGGATAAAAAGCAAAAAAGCAAAAAATTAGTACTATTCACCGACAGTGACTAATAAGGGGCATAAATAGTAAGATTCTATATAAATGGTCAATTGATTGTCACACAATTGAATGACAATGAGGGACGTCAAGAAAAACTACGACATACTGTAACCACAAAAGCGCACATGCCGTAAAAAAAACATTGATCACTATTCAGCTTTGGCGGAAGAACACGAGATTGTGTTTTGTTTCTTTATCTTCCAAGATATGAAACAGGTGTCGAGGACATAAAGCCCAATAGTATGTTGATCGTCGAGCTAGTGAAAGAACAAGTTGCGTAGTATAAATTATTTTTTTTAATTTTTTATAAAAATATAACGGGTGTTTTTCCCCCAAAAATCCTTCGAGTTTTATGTCATTAAAAATAAAAAATAAATAAGTATACATTAATTTTAATAAATTAAGAAGAAAAAAAAGTGATAAAAACACATGTTTATCGGCTATGAATATTATTTTGACTGAATGGCATCTAAAAAGGGAAATTACTTTAACCCAAATAAATAATTTTTAGTTAAAAAAAAACACCTAAACTGATAACGTGACATTTTGAGCTTGAATATCAGCCCATTTAACAAAAGACGGTGCCAAGTCAGCAATCCGGATCCACAATCCGTGCGTCTCCCACCTTAAGCTAGTCTACACCCTAGATAAACTCAAGTAACAACGGTCTAGATCTCATTTCAGATTTCTACAATTCCCTCCCAATTCCCCATCCGCGTTATATAAAACACAATCCCTAATCCCAAATCTCAGCATCACATCTTCAATCTTCCAAATCACTCCTCAAATACCACGTTTCCCTCTATCATTTCAAATCGCAATGGCTCGTACAAAGCAAACTGCAAGGAAATCCACCGGAGGAAAGGCTCCCCGGAAGCAACTGGCTACCAAGGCCGCCAGGAAATCGGCTCCAGCCACCGGAGGAGTGAAGAAGCCCCACAGATTCAGGCCAGGAACCGTGGCCCTTAGGGAGATCAGGAAGTACCAGAAGAGCACTGAGCTTCTTATCAGGAAGCTTCCATTCCAGAGGCTTGTTCGTGAGATTGCACAGGATTTCAAGACCGATCTCAGGTTTCAGAGCTCGGCTGTGTCTGCTCTCCAGGAGGCTTCTGAGGCTTACCTTGTTGGACTGTTTGAGGACACCAATCTCTGCGCGATTCACGCCAAGAGAGTCACGATTATGCCTAAGGATATGCAGCTCGCCAGGAGGATCAGAGGCGAGAGGGCTTAGGGTTTCTATATTGCTTTTGTAGATAAAGGGAAATTGTTTGATTTCCTTGCTATGTAGTTCTTCTGGAATTATGCGTAGTTTATGTTGTTGAATGCCTTAAGATATTATTCAAAGAGAATGCTCACATTCTGTTTCTCCTACTCAATCTCTTACCACAAAGCAACTACTCGGAATTTTGAATCAGTAATATTACGAAATGAGGAAATTGGGAATTTGAATCGATTTTGGTAAAAGGTATTACTCTATCCAAACTCTTTTATTCAAGTTGTTGAATATGAAACCAAATTTATCAATAAATTTATAAGCATCACTTGTAAATACAATCTCAAATTTCTTCATTAATATATAATCCAATACAAACTCAATTGTAGAGCAAATTAAATTATAGAATCATATATATAGTACTTGATCTTGAATCTTAGCCACCGTGATCGAACAATTCATGGTGCTTATTTAACAGTTTCAACTTATGAGAGTAGCATTAATCGAACATTCCTGTTCGTATCCTGCAATATAGAAGCATTAAAGTCAATAATATGTACAATAAATCTAAGTTTCGAAATTAGACCATTTTCAAAGAATTCATAACGTTAATAGAGATCTTACGGGGTGTATAGAATCCGGACTTTCCCAGCAATGGGATTAGCAATTTGCTGAAAAGCAGCTTGAGAAAGATTGATATCTCCATAGCAAATAGAACTGCAATAGTCCACAACCGTGATATCGACATGCGAATTTGGCTTGCAAGGGTTCGGAAACTCGTTTGCAGGGCCGATGCACGACACTCTGTATCTCCTCCCACACGCTCTTCCTCCGTTCCACAGCTTCTCACTCACTCCGGCAACCATCGATCCCATGTTCGTATTCCCATAGCATGCAGATGCTTCAATAACAAAAAAGATGCATATTTCATTATTTTGTACACAAAATATATAAACGGAAAGTGTTAAGACTTACGAGTGTATAGGCCATATTGGTTAGGTTTGTAGTAAATGGCTAAGCCTACATCGGCGGAAGCATAAGAAGCGAGACATAACGCGAAGGCTACAATGAACAAGATGGAATTCATCTTGGTTTGATGAGTTTATGTTGTGGAAGAATAAGAGGCATTTCATGCACATTTTATAGCTGATGAACAAGAACTTGGGAGAAGAATGATCAAACATTCGATCCATGAGTCAAGCCACGTGATCACTTATTATAAGTGTGAACTGTAGTATCAAAATTTTTCCACGATGACTTTGACTAAAATGTATACAAGGTCTTTGAATGTAAAGATAAGGAAGTTTCCTTGAAGAATTGTGTCCACTCAACTATTACATTTGTTGAGTATACTTGAAATTTTGTTGAGTATAGTTGAATTGTCTACTCAATTATTGTCAAAGTCTGTTATAAACGGATCGGGTAGAGTGGGGGTCGTGTGCATACGAGCACACATGCGCGTTAGATCCAAATCCAACATATAAGTCCGATGAGGTTCCATCCTAAAACCAATTGGCGCAAGTGCAACTAGAGGATATAGACCGAGTTGCACTTGCCCATAGGTTAGGATCGCGATCCACATATAGGCTAACCGCTCTGATACCATGTCATAGTCCGATACAGACGAAGCGGGTAGAGCGGGGGGTCATGTGCATCCGAGCGCACATGCGCGTTAGGCCCAAGCCCAACACATAAACCCGATGAGGTTCCATCCTAAAACCAATTGGCAATAGGAGGGGTAGCCCACCGAACTTATATACTAGGTTGGGTAGTCCAATCTTTCGATGTGGGAATTGATTATCTCCAACAATTATCTCTACTCAACTATTGCATTTGTGTTATAAAAAGATTGTTTTGTATTTCTTTCTTTACTTAAAGTTTGTGGAATGTGTTCAAGAACACTTAGAATGAAGCTATAAGAGAGGAGAGAACAAGAAGATTATATTTCTAACTTGCTCTTGGTGCATTTTGTTACAATGAGAATGACCTCTATTTATAGGTCAAAAACTAGGAAGAGTCATTAACATAAAAAGGGGTTACAATATGAGGAGTTATTAATAAAGTAAATTGGGGTGTTAGAAGGTGAAGAATTCACCTACAATTTACTTCACTTCTTGACCAATTCCATAACACTCCCCCTTGAATATTCACCTTCTTCTATTATCAAACTTGAGTGTTTGTTAATGACTCCAAAATTATTATACGCTTGAATGATGCTGCCTCATTAAAAACCTTGTCAGGAAAAACCCAGTGGGATAAAAACCTGATCGAAGGGAAAAAGAGTGCAGCGCGTATAATGCTCCCCCTAATTTCAACATATGTCTCGGAGTCTGTACATTCCAATCTTGCGCACAAGCTCTTCAAACTTCTTGGGGTTCAATGATTTTGTGAACAAGTCAGCAAGATTGTCACTGGAACGGATCTGTTGAATATCTGCTTCCCCAGTTTCCTCTAGCTCACGAGTGGAGAAGAACTTTGGCAATATGTGCTTTGTACGATCTCCCTTAATATGCCCTTTCTTCATCTGAGCATGCATGCTGAATTGTCTTTGTACAAGATGGTAGGATTTTCAGTGATGGGTTTCATCCCACACTCCTTTTGTATGAACTTTATCATTGATCGTAGGGACACACATTCTCTTCCAGCCTCATATAGAGCGATCAACTTTGCGTGATTTGAAGAAGTGGCGGTAATTGTTTGTTTTGTTGACCTCCATGAAATTGTCGTGCCTCCATATGTGAACACATATCCGTTTTGGGATTTGGCCTTGTGTGGGTCAGATAAATATCCTGCATCTGCATATCCAACCAAAATGACATCTATTTTGTTTTGATAAAACAAACCAAGGTCATGTGTACCTCTAAGGTAACGGAATATGTGTTTGATGTCATTCCAATGTCTTCTTGTGGGTGCACAATTGTACCTGGATAACAAATTTACGGCAAAAGCAATATCTGGTCTTGTATTGTTAGTTATATACATTAAGGCACCATTGCACTTAAATATGGCACTTTTGGGCCAAGGATTTCTTCATCCTCTTCGCGAGGACGGAACTCATCACTTTCCACATTAAGGGATCGAACAACCATGGGTGAGCTTAAAGGGTGTGCTTTGTCCATGTAGAATCTCTTTAGTATTTTTTTCGTGTAATTAGATTGATAAATAAATATTCCATCCCTTAAATGCTCAATTTGTAGGCCAAGACAAAGCTTGGTCTTTCCGAGATCTTTCATCTCAAATTCTTTCATCAAATACTTTGCAGTTTCTTCAAGATCGTTAAAAGTTCCAACGATATTCAAATCGTCAACATATACTGCGATTATAGCAAATCCACTTTGAGATCGCTTGATGAAAACACATGGACATATAATGTTGTTCTTATATCCCTCCTTGAGAAGATATTCACTAAGACAGTTGTACCACATTCGTCCTGATTGTTTTAATCCATACAAGGATCTTCTCAATTTTATGGAAAACATTTCTCGTGGCTTTAAGGAATTAGCATCTGGCAATTTTAGTCCTTGTGGGACTTTCATGTAGATGTCGGTATCAAGTGACCCGTATAAGTATGCAACCACGATATCCATAAGGCGCATCTGTAGTTTTTCAAAGACAATCAATCCGATTAGGAATCTAAATGTAGTTGCATCAATTACTGGAGAGTATGTTTCATCATAATCGATTCCTGGAATTTGAGAAAAACCTTGGGCTACAAGCCTTGCCTTATATCTCATAATTTCATTTTTCTCATTTCGTTTTCTCATGAAAACCCATTTATAGCCGTCTGGTTTTACACCCTTTGGTGTATGAACTACAGGCCCAAAAACTTCACGTTTTTCAAGTGATTTTAATTTTGTCTGAATTGCCTCTTTCCATTTTGGCCAATCTTTTCCGTGACGACATTCATCAACTGTTTTTGGTTCAATGTCGTCATCTTCAGTTGTGATGTCATTAACCACAGAGTAGGCAAATATATCATCAATAATGATATTGTATCCCTGTGTCGACATAATTTATAGCAATTTCATAATTGTCGATTCTTTCATCATTAGGGATATTATCTTCATTTGGAATGTTCTCATCCTCATTTTCTTTGTCTTTCTCATGTTCCTCATTTGATTCAATCACTATAGCATCTCCTGCTATATCCTTTTGATTCCTTGTTTTTCTCGGTTTCAAGTCTTTTGAACCGAGTGGTCTACCACGTTTTCGACGAGTCATAGACTCATTTGCAATGGACACCTTTGGTTGTCCAATGGGTCCATCAATTCTTGCAGGAGCACTTGCTACAGGAACATGTGATTTTACCAACTTCTTAGTGTCTGTAAATGCATCTGGTAATTGATTTGCAACACTTTGTAAGTGAATGATTCGTTGAACCTCTTGTTCACACATTTTTGTTTTTGGGTCAAGGTGTGATAATAACGTTGCATTCCATGTAATTTCTTTCGTACTTGGGTCCACTTTCTTGTTTTCTCCCCCTAAGATTGGGAATGTATTTTCATCAAAATGACAATCAACAAATCTTGTTGTAAACAAATCACCCGTTGTTGGTTCAAGATATCTAATGATCGAGGGGGATTCAAAACCAACATATATTCCCAATCTTCTTTGTGGACCCATCTTTGTACGTTGTGGTGGAGCAATGGGAACATAAACTGCACATCCAAATATTTTTAGATGTGATATATTAGGCTCCTTACCAAACACTAATTGCAATGGAGATTGTTCATTATTTGCACTTGGTCTTATTCGGATCAAGACTACAACATGCAATATCGCATGCCCCCAAGCAGATGGTGGTAATTTTGATTTCATCAATAATGGTCTAGCGATTAATTGTAATCTCTTTATTAATGATTCAACAAGACCATTTTGTGTGTGAACATGAGCTACTGGATGCCCCACATCAATCCCAATTGACATGCAAAAGTCATTGAATGTTTGGGATGTGAATTCTCCTACATTGTCAAACCGAATTTTCTTTATTGTATAATCCGGAAATTGAGCTCTCAAACGGATTATTTCTGCAAGGAGTTTAACAAATGCCGCATTTCTAGTCGATAATAGACTTACATGTGACCATCTTGTAGATGCGTCAATTAATACCATAAAGTATCGAAATGGACCACACGGTGGAGCAATTGGTCCACATATATCTCCTTGTATCCTTTCCAAAAATGCATGAGTCTCACTCGTAACCTTACTTTTAGAAGGTCTAATGATAAGCTTTCCGAGTTAGCAAGACGCACATTTAATATGACTTGACGACATAACTTTCATGTTCTTTAGTGAGTGTCCAATTGAACCCTTTATAATTTTGTGCATCATCATTGACCCCAGGTGACCCAATCGGTCATGCCATAGTGTAAATTCAACTCGGTCATCCGACCGTTTGTTAGAAATCACATTAGCCTCAACCGGATGAATATACGTTTCATATAATCCGGAGGCTTGTCCTTGCATTTTTTCAAGGATCCTTTTCTTATCACATTCATGTGTTGTGATGCACAAATATTCTCTCCCATTTTCATTCATGGTTTCCATATGAAACCCATTTTGACGCACATCCTTAAAGCTCAATAAATTTCTTCGAGATTTACTCGAATATAAGGCGTCATTTATTATTATTTTTGTTCCCTTCGGGAGTAGAACAAGAGCTCTTCCCGAGCCTTCGATGAGTCTAGCCACACCAGATATTGTATTCATATTGCCCTTAAAGGGTTTCAAAACCGTGAAATACTCTTTATTTCTCAAGATGGTATTTGTGGTGGCACTGTCCACAAGACATTGCTCATTCTCATCGAGTCTTTTCTTAGAAGATTCCATGTTTACTCTATAAAGAAAGAAGCATAAATAAATTAAGCCATTGAAAATAAAACTTCATATTTTATATTAGGATAACCATATTTTAAATAGTCTTTGAAAGAAAACATTACAATGCATTACATCATATTATATATTATTATGCAATAAGGAAAAAAAACACAAGTTCATAAACCGAAAAAACTTTAGTCCAAGGCACATGCATCGTCATTCTCAAAGTTGAGAAAATGAGAGATATCTAGGCTGGTCATGGGTGAACTACCAACACCTTCATTTTCCACGAAGTTGGTTTCACTAGCCTTTTCTTTGTTTTTTCTAGGCCTGATAAGCATCCACCAAATGTGAAGTTGTACGGCATATTTTTGCCCAATGACCAGCTATGCCACATCGGTAGCAAATAGTTCTTGGCTTGTGAAAGGGTCCTTTTTGACCCGCCTGGACCTTTAGCTTATCACTCCCCTTGTAACCATAGTTACCACCTCGATTGTAATGACGACCATCATTATAGCCTTGCCTACGGCCACGACCGCGGCCACCACGGCCACCACGACCGCCACGATCACCACGACCTCGGCCACGACTATTATAGTGCCATGACGGTTGCCCACTTTCTTTGTAATTCTTGTATTTTTCCTCGGATGCCTTGTCAGTGACATTGACTTCCGGAACTGCTATTGATCCCATGGGTCTAAGGTTGTGGTTTCTCATTAGGAGCTCATTATTCTTTTCCGTCACCAACAATACTTTCAAGAGGTCTGAGTACCTCTTGAAACCTCTCTCCCGGTATTGTTTTTGTAACAATACATTTGTGGCATGCATAGTACAAAATGTTCTTTCTAGCATTTCTTCTTGGGTGATCACATGACCACATAGTCTCAGTTGGGAGGTGATCCTGTGAATAACACTATTATAATCAGATATGGACTTGAAGTCCTGGAACCTCAAATTGTTCCATTCATATAGAGCTTGTGGGAAAAGGACTTCCTTTTGATGTCCATATCTTTCATTCAAGTTTTCCCACAACTCTTTTGGATCCTCCACAAATAAATATTCAGTCTTGAGACTTTCATGAATGTGGTGGCGGAGGAATACAATTGCTTTTGCCTTCTCTTGTGGAGTGGCATCATTTTCATCCTCAATTGTTTTTTCAAGGCCATTTGCCTTGAGATGGACAAGTGCATCAACCCTCCATTCGAGGTACTTTTGGCCCGACAAGTCAAGCATGTCAAACTCTCTTTTTGCAATGCTTGTCATTGATTACTACATAACATTATAGTTTATGTCAATATTAAGCATGTATGATAATATGAGTCGTGAATAAATAAAGTAAAGTCATTTCATAGGTGTAGATGTCATAACAATAATAGAGACACATATTTTTATCATGCGACATAAGAAAGAAAATATGGATATATAAGAGTTACGAGAGTAAGAAATTAAAACCAGTTACTTTTACCCTCTTTAAACTCCATCTCCATATTCGTTCGTATTCCAAGAGGTGAAAGCAAGAAAATTAATTAATTTGGGTCTTTGTCAAAAAAAAAGAAAGAGTTTCTAGTGAGGAAATCTCAATTTTGTTTTGTTTCTTAGCATAAAACCAAACGACATAATTTTATTTTGACAAATTTATTTTAGATCTCATGTTAAGATAACGAGTTTATGGTGTAGAGGTTCCCGATTTGGGCAACTACAGAGCATACTCTTCGGATTAAGTTAAGTTTCTAAAAAATTGAGTTTCTGATGTAGAGAATCCCATGAAGGGTAACTACAGAGCATAGTCCTCAAGTAGATTTTCGTGTATAGTTTTGTGTAAAGAAAAACTAAGGAAAAGTTTAAGAAACATACCCTTAGTAGCAAAGCTCAGTTATAACTTAGAATATCTCGTGCTGATAACGTGTTATAAAAAGATTGTTTTGTATTTCTTTCTTTACTTAAAGTTTGTGGAATGTGTTCAAGAACACTTAAAATGAAGCTATAAGAGAGGAGAGAACAAGAAGATTATATTTCTAACTTGCTCTTGGTGCATTTTGTTACAATGAAAATGACATCTATTTATAGGTCAAAAACTAGGAGGAGTCATTAACATAAAAAGGGGTTACAATATGAGGAGTTACTAATAAAGTAAATTGGGGTGTTAGAAGTTGAATAATTCACCTACAATTTACTTCAGACCAATTCCATAACAATTTGTTTATTTTAACTTCATATTGCTCTATTTTGTTAGTAATTTACCGATCACCGTCTTCATGCATAAACTATACCCGTTTTAATACGCTTTTGTATGTAACCAAATCTCTTTAATAAAATCGTATATTCAATGTGAAATTAGTCATTTTTATTTGAACCTATTAATTTTTGTATTTACGTTCTTCTCAAATCGGTTTTAATTAGTACTTAGTGATTATCGATTAGTGTTAAGTTTCGGAAAAGAATATTATCCTATTAATTGAGAAATTAAGTTGGTATAGTAATGAGAGACGCTACAATTACAAATGTCATGTTGCCTACCTACTACATAGCCAAATTTGATAGCACCTAATGATATTCTCCAAACTGAAAAATAATTCATTTGATAAATACAAGTTGAAAAACATTGAAAATTAAGTCTTTGTTCACACATTTACATCAACGATGTAGATGTGTGGACATATTATTGTCACAAATTTTACGTACACATAATAGCTGTAAGGATTTATATCTTCAATTCAGCTTATGTAAGCTCATGAGTCATGACCGGTTTGAATATGTAGATGTTTTTTTGGATGACATAAAAATAAGAGGCATAATTAAATAATTTAGTTTATATTTAAGTTAAAATTGAAAAGTTAACAAATTTAACTAAATTATCCAAACAGGAAGATGAGATATATTTTATATTTCTCCCCTGATCTCAATATGTGTTATTTATTACTAACTATATTAATAGTAAAATTATATTTATGTATTAGGATTTATAAGGATGTTGGACCCTAGACAAAAAATATTTCAATGGAAAAAGTTGCTAGGATAACCCCTTGTAGACTTTAAATCAAGAATATGAGCCCCAACTTTTATTTTATTTTGATTTTTGACCCTTTAATTAATTTTTTATTACTTTTTTACAAATATTTTTTGAAATATTTTTTTGAAATTCCATTTAAGAGAATTTGGAAAATGTTAGGAAAAAAAATATAGAAAATCTTTATTTCTTCATGAAAAATTATTTCAAAAATTACATCGAGGTAGAAGGTAGACGGACGACTAGCTCTGAATAGCAAACTCAATACTCCTAAACACTACATCTAAAGACTTAGGCGACACAATGTTTTAAACGATGATTGGGAAATTTAGTTAACAAAGCCCACTTTAATTAGAAGTTGGATGCAACTTTGGTTGAAGTGGTTACTATGGTATTCCAAATTATTTAAAAATCCCGATCCAACCTTTGAAGATTTATTTAATCCCCCTATAGTACCCACCATGTGGCGACGATCTCTAAATAATAGTGAATTTAAGAGATTTAGTTTCATTTGACAGTGTTATGATATGGATTTTGGTAAAGATCTTGGTTGGACACCCCCTTTCCTTTAGTTAGGGAACGGATAACCATTTAACTACGTCAAACCTTACCACATTTTTATATAACACTCTCCTCTAGAGTCTAGGCTAGTATTTTTCTTGGCTAAGAGAACTTTTCTAGGCAATATTAGACTAGGCTTCCCCGCTATCCAAGAACAACAAAAACGGAGGTATCCATAATCAAAGGTATATTGTCTCTAGGTTTTTGGTGGTACCAATTGGTCTAATTCATCACCATCAGCGGTCTCATCTACAACAATTGTATAAAGGGGCATAAGATGCTTTAGTGGCAACAACAATATTAAAAATTGAAACCTTGTATAGGTTGTGTTACTTCGTATGCACTGGTTTGTACATGAATACGTAAATTATACCGAGTACTCAATAATTTATAGACCACTTCAAATCTTAGTTTTTGATAAGAAAAAGATATCATGATGTAAGTCTATTATTCTTTGCATAACAGTTGTTGTTGCGTCTTGAAATATCGTGCAATTAAGTACTCGGTATAATTTACCGAGTACTCGGTATAACTAAGGTTGTGTTACTTCAGTGGCATAAGATTCTCATCCAAGCAGGGCATAGCTAGCGGCATAGGAGCCGACTCGGCGTCAGCGGCTTCGTGCCCGCGTTCTAGAACCACGACTTCGTCTCGACCTTTCGATTTGCCCTATCTTCTTTAAGATCGCCCTTAACAGGTCAGGGGAAGCCAGATCAAGGCGATCTAACAATCGTGTTTTTTTTTCGCCTCCTGGAGAGTGGGAGGCTCCAACTTTCGAAGAACTCTTTCGAGCTCTTCTATGACGTGGTCTAGAAGGGTGTTGTCGGGATGACCCGGGGTTTCCCTTCGGAAATACTAGTAGCTTCGGTTGTTGAATCTCGTGTAAGTTAGGCTGTGGTGGTTGTATTGGTTGCAGAACGTAGGCGCTTTAGGTCTATGTTGACCATGCACTCTCGCATCGTGTAATGTCGTATGTATGATAGAGGTGGTGTGGTAATTTACATTAATGCTAATGGTTATCCCCAAGGTTCAACGAAGGAATGAAGCTTTGATCATACTCGGATAGATATGATGGTCTTCCTCTGATGTCTCCAAGCTGACCATATGATAGAATAGCATTTTGTTCTCGCCTACTAATAGATAGTAGGTTGCTTTCAAGCTCAAACTTAATTGCTACTTTTTTTCTTGTTTGTTATTAATAGAGTGGTATTCTCCGCTTTTTCCAAATAAAGTAGAGGAAGAGAGAAGGAAAAAGAGAAAAAAGAGAGAAGGAAAAAGAGAAAAAATTGACAAGTTTAATGGGAGAAGAATGGATGACACACTGACTACCCTCAAGACTAAAAAAAAAGAGAACCCAAGCCGGGGCAGACCCCAACCGAAAGACGATATACATACTAAGACCAAGCAAGATAAAGAGGCTAATTGTGTAAAATCTTGCCGTAGGTTTCTCCAAGCCTGTTAGGTGAGAAAAAATCCAATTTTTGGACAAGAAAGGAACTCGCCCTTTGACACCAAAGTATAAGAGTTGATTGCTGGCGATGACTTAGTCAATCAAATCTATGAAAGAAAGTTATTGAATCGGGTTCCGACCAATGCAAAGCTAACGAGTTCGGTCAAACAACGTAAGGAGTCTAAAGGGTAGACAATCGCTTATATTGGAATGGACGAGCATAGTAGGCTTAATAGTGAATGCAGACCCCCTGCTTATAAATGATCAATGTCTTCAAATAAAAGACAAATGCCGAGAAAAACTGTTAGACTTCTTTATTGTGTTGGTTGTGAAGAAAGATCGAAGACATATTTTTAAACGCAGTGCGGACATTGAATGGAAAAGACAGATAAGAGAACAACCCACCAGAAGGGTATACCTCAAAGAGCACCAATCTCCCCAAGCAAGCATCTATCTGCACAAAGCCGACCTATGGATAGAAAAAAGATGCAAGAAAGAAAATCCAAAAGAAAAGAAAGAAAATACTTATGAGATAGGCAGACGGAGAGTACAAAGCCGAACAAGTGCATAAGCTTCAAACAATGATAGTTGAACTAACTAGATAAGGCCGCCCAAAACATAGAGTTGACATTGAAATCGAAAATCAACTTCGAATCCCGGCTATCCGAAAAATGCAGACTAAAGCAGAAGATCACAAAATAAAACACAATAATGCAAGTGCTTGTCGCTTGCGCTAAAAAAGCGAATTAATTAGAATGGAGACAGGGAAAAAGGGCGACCATTTTCGAGCCTGCAAGCAGCAAGCAACAACGGATTTTCGTTGCGCACTAGCTTGTAGTTTAGGAGTATAGTAAGTTTGTGGGACGTCCAAAGACTGATCCCTTACTAAAAATATGGGGCTTACTTCAGCAACAAAAATGGGGTTTTTCGTTGCGCGCTAGCTTGTAGTTTAGGAGTATAGTAGGTTTCTCGGGTTTCCTAGTTCTATATTCGAAGATCCGGTATCATTTGAATCAATTTGATAACGAGCCACCAAGCAACAAAAAGGAAGCATTCAACCGGGCACACTCTTCTCTAAGAAGTTGTATCGAACGTTGTTTCGGAATTTTGAAGAAGAGATGGAAGTTGTTGGCTGCAATGCCATGTTAACCGGACTGCACACAAGTTGACATCCATATTGCTTGCTTCGTTCTACACAACTTCATTTGGTTATACTTAGGGTACGATGACTTTTCGGAAGATGAAGAGGAGATGCCAACAACAAGCTAGGAGGAGGGAGAAGATTAAGAGGGGAACATTGATAATGGAAGTGGAAGAGGAATGAGCGATATTCGTGACCGTATTGCTTCTGCAATATGAAATGCTAGTAGGAGTATGTAGTAGTAGTTTATAGTAGATTGGTTTGAATATGTTGTACTCACTTTTTACTAAACGGTGTAAATTCACTTTTTTTTTCCAACTACTTATCTATTCCTAGTTGTTAATGCTTTTGATCAAAACACCCATTAATGCATATGATCAAACACATATTGTCATTGCAAAAAGCTCGATTTATCAAACGGTGTAAGTTCGTTTTCTGTTTTTACATCCAAGTAGTAACTGAAAAGCAACTAACATATGCAACAAGTAGTGGTTGTTGTGATACTACATTACACATATGCAACAATTGCTAATATTACATTAAATACGCAACAATTGCTAATAGTACATTAAATACGCAACAATTGCTACCCCGATAACTAACCCCTAAACAAAAGCATTGAAATAATGTTGAGATTTAATTTGCTTGTTTTTTTCCCTTTCTCTTCAACAAGTTTCTGTCTTAGTGCGTCAATATGATTTGTGTTGTTCACGTCCCTCATGCCTAATACTCGGACTTTATACTCCAATTGTTTCTTACTCTCACGTAACCCTTTGACAAAGTCTTGTATTACTTTAGAGTTGAGAATATCATCAAACTAGTACATCAACATCTCATCTTCAATTGGATCATCTTTTGGGATTGATATCCCATGTCTACAATCAACGTAGTTTGGATGTCCATTGTCACAACTAGAGTCGTCGGACAAAATCAATGGAGCTCAAAAAGAGCAACCTGTTCAACAATAATGCAACAACACAGAAAAGTTCAGCAATTTAGCACATCTGTAGTGGGCTAACAAATGCCAAACAGTTAGGTTGATCTATTTATCAGTAGTGTCAAACTTAAGGTAAGCAAAGAGGAGATCTATATGTGGTATCAGTTCATGTATTCTAAATGGTTTGGCATATGTATCCACCATTGTATCACATGAGTAATAGGCCAATCAAAATATAACATATGCCAAACATGTTTCATGTCTCCACAATTACCACATAGGCCAATCAAAACATAAGGTATAAATATCCCAAGCATTCAATTTTTTTCATAGTTGTGAAGACACGTGAATCATATTATACCTAGAACTCAACTCTAACCCGGAATTAACAACTAAGCATATGGAACACGCACAAATAAGAAAATCAACAAGCAGAGCCTTGCTAAGCAAACCTTAAGTTGCATTCATAATAGGCAGCAATTACACTGTTTCACTCCAATAATGTTCATAATAAGCAACAATGTTCAAACCAAAAGATTCACTCCAATGTTCGGAACCTATTCCACTCAATACCAAACTAGACTAACAATCGACTCATAACAGATTGCCAAACTAGGGAACAATTACAAAGACGACTCATAACAGAATGCCAAACTAGGCAGCAATGTCAAATAGACTAACAATCAGTAATCCAAACTAGGCAGCAATGTCAAACTCCTAACAAGCAACAATTATAGAGACGAGTAAACATTCCTTCACTTGAACTCAAGTCCAAAAGAAAATGTTAAGTTAGCCAAGTAACCATCCCTTCACTTGAACTCAAATACAAAGACGAGTAAACATTCCTTCATTTGAACCAATAAACAATTCACTGATGGTAGTGGCGATACCCAACTTTTATGTGGACGATTCTCAATCTTATCCTCTAAGATAACCTATCAATTCATATGGGAGCTTCGACACATAATTGACTTATAACAAAGGCCAAACTCATACGAAGCAACAATTACAAATGCTTCGACACATAATTGGCAACAAGAATCAGTAATGGTAGTCGACTCCTTCGAACGAAACCCTAGAACCGCACATGAGAAAACGATAGAGACATAGAAACTAACCGAAAGAGAGAATAAGCAACCTTTCTCCGTCAATCTCACGCCTTTGACTCCTTCTTTTCTTCGAATCCTCGTCGTCTTCTCTCTGTCGCCCTTCACCTTCTCTCACTCGCAATCCCTTCTCTGTCAACAAATGCCAAACCCCTACACTAATTGGACCACGTGATAGACACGTGACAAACACTTACACTAGTGTTTAATTGCATTGTCCACCAAACATTCATTAACGTTTCAAAACACTTATCACTAGTGTTTAGGACAAAACTCTCAACAAACACTACTAAACATTTATCACTAGTATTTTAAGTAGTCATGGGCCCGGTTTGGTTCAAACCGCCGAACCGGCGGTTTTCAAACCGGCCCAAACCGCCGGTTTGGAAAACCGGCGGTTTAGGTTTGTCCGGTTTAGGTTTGTCCGGTTTAGGTTTCCGCCGGTTCAAGGTTTAGGTTTCGGTTTGGCTTTTCCGAAAACCTAAACCGGCGGTTTGAACCGGCAGTTCAAATCGACGGTTTGGCCGGTTCAAACCGCCGGTTTGGGCCCAACAACCATATATATATATATATATATATTATTTTTAAACCCAACGGCTATATAGCCGTTGGTTTATTCAGCCCTAACGGCTCATTTTTGAGCCGTTAGGGCTTTAACATAAAAAAAATAAAAAAAATAAATAAATCCCCTCCACCTTTAATCCTAATTTCCTATAAATACCCATACTCTCTTCCTCCACAAATCACACCATCTACAACTCATCTTCTCTACTCTCCTAATCTCTTATTCTCGAATTCTCGATTCCTCGTATTCTCGATATCTCGATTTCTCGTAATGGCAAACCCAAGTGATCAAATTCCCTCTTCCCAATACTTTCCTAGCACCCAAGAGAGCGAAACACAAATGCCCGACAATCCCGATGTTACCGAAGTTCCACGAAGAAGTCTCCCCCCTCCGAAAATGCTTACATCCGAAATATTTATGAAGCATTACACTAGGGGGGAGCCGGTGAACGAGTATTGTCAAGTGGCATGCAACTATTGCCCGAAGGTGTACAAGTGGAAGGTGAAGGGCGGCTACGGGACATTGCAAACTCACATGGCAAACGTCAATCCGGAGAAGCTCGGGATTTCACGGGGACAAACACAATTGTCCCACGGGTTTGCATCTTCTACCTCTCATTCTCCTTTATTTACATATAATCATAGTGAAGAAAGTTTAGGATTAACCGATGTTATTTGTTCACATTCATTACCGTTTTCTTATGCCGAATATGAAGAAGTTAGGGAATATAACACTAGATATCTTCAACCTTCTTTTAAACCAACTTCTAGGAAAACCGTTTTAAAATTAGTTAATAAATCTTACTTAAAAAAGAAAGAAATTTTTTTATCGAATTTGGCTAGTTTTGAACATCAAGTTTCAATTTGTAGTGATATTTGGAGTACACAATCACAACAACATTTTTACATGGGCATTACTTTACATTTTATTGATAACGCTATGTTTTTGCATAAATATGTTATTGGTTTCGGCATTTTAATCAAAGACATAATGCACTAGGCATTGCAAGCTTGATTAAAACGGTTTTACAAGAATATAATTTACAACATCAAATTTTTTCATATTCTTTTGATAATGCATCCGCAAATACCGCCGCCGTAAACCATTTGGTTGAGGATGCGGGACAATATATAAAAACTCCTTATACTCATCAAAGATGTGCATGTCATATTTTAAACTTATGTGTTCAAGATGGACTTAAGGTTTTAGGAGATATGCTAACCCCAATCAAACTTGTTATTGATCATATTTGACATGACTCCGATTTAAGAAGAAAATGGAGAAATTTATGTTTAAACAAAAATGTTCATCCTATTGCTTTTTCAAAAGATGTTGGAACTCGTTGGAACTCGACTTACAAACTACTTTGTGAAGCCGTACGTTATAAAGTTTTGTTACAAGAATTTGCTTCAATTCATGTTCCTTGGTCAATTTTAGATGATGAAAATGTTTGGGAAACTTGTGCCCATATTTGTAATGTTTTAAAAACTTTTAATGATGCAACTAATACCATGAGTTGTGTTTACACTCCAACATCTCATAGATTTTTAGAAATTGCCGTTAATGTTTCCGAAGCTTTTGTAAAATGTTTTAACATACCTTGCCTTCTAGAATGTATGCTTGATATGAAAGAAAAATGACTTAAATATTATAAAAACATTCCCATGATTTATCTTGTAACCGCCGTTTTTTTCCCAATTGGTATAAATTTTAATTACTAGTTTTTATATACTAATTTTTTTTATAATAATTTTTTTATTTTTATGTAATATTTTTTTTTTAACATAATATTTTCTCTTTATTTATTTATTTATTTATATAAACCGTGCTAAACCGGCAAACCGGCGGTTTAGGTTTCTGCCGATTTCGGCCAAACTTAAACCGTCGGTTTGCAAACCCATGCCTAATTTTAAGAGTTACTGCCAAAAACAACCTACAAATAAAAGAGAGAAATTGAATGTGATTTGAGCTTGAAGCTGACCCATATTGTGATGTGCTATCTGAGTTGGGCCTCTTGGATCCTCTTAGGAAACATTTTTGGGCTTGAAGCTGACCCATATTAGATTATTTTCAAAATATGATGCCAGGTCATCAATCCGGATCCCCAATCCTTGCGTTTCCAACTTCAAAACTATTATACACCGTAGATAAACTCCAATAAACAACGGTATAGATCTTTTCTCAATTTTCACTTCCCTCCTAATTCCAAATCCACAATTATATAAATCCCAATCCTCTATCTCAAATCTCACCATCGTATCTTCATCTCCAAACAATTTACCTACAAATACAACGTTTTCCCTCTACTATTTCAAATCGCAATGGCTCGTACTAAGCAAACCGCTAGGAAATCCACCGGAGGAAAGGCTCCTAGAAAGCAACTCGCCACCAAGGCCGCCAGGAAATCGGCTCCTGCCACCGGAGGAGTTAAGAAGCCCCACAGATTCAGGCCAGGAACCGTGGCCCTTAGGGAGATCAGGAAGTACCAGAAGAGCACTGAGCTTCTTATCAGGAAGCTTCCATTCCAGAGGCTTGTTCGTGAGATTGCGCAGGACTTCAAGACTGATCTCAGGTTTCAGAGCTCTGCCGTCGCTGCTCTCCAGGAGGCTTCCGAGGCTTACCTTGTTGGTCTGTTTGAGGACACAAATTTGTGCGCGATTCACGCAAAGAGAGTCACGATTATGCCCAAGGATATTCAGCTCGCCAGGAGAATCAGAGGCGAAAGGGCTTAGGATTTTGATTTAGGGTTTGCTATTTTGCAATTTGTGGGTCTAAGTTTCTGTAGTGTTTATGTAGATAAAGGGAATTGGTTTTTAATTCCCTTCTTATGTAGTTCATTTAGCATTATGCTTAGTTTAGTATTAAATCTGAAGAGAAAAATGTTCTAATTGTAGTTTTTCCATTACGCAGTGGTGATTATCAAATGAAAATTTCCGCATCTTGCAGTCTACATGAATTGAGGGCGGTGACTATGCAATAGCCATTTGCAGCAATTTTGAACCTCTGTTCCCATACATTGTGAGAAGGGTTCAAGAAACCTAAAATATCATTTTGAAGTTTGAACTGATACAAAGCAGTAATGAAAATTATGAAACACGTAAGGGCAAGACTATAAATGAAAGTAAGCAGGTAATCTGTTCCTTTCTTTTCCAAATCAAGCAGTGATAAGATGGAGTTCCCATACATTGTTCATCTACAAGGTTTTCGTATTTGATTTTGCACCGTTGATTGATTATCGTAACGTTTCTTAGAGTTTTATCGAGAGTCAATAGCTTAGGTTGCCTTTGTGTTGTTCCGGGTATGTTTTGGAATTCATTAAGCTTTGAGTGTAGTGATTAGGAAAAAATTGTAAGTGTATTTGTTGATGTAAGATGTTGTAACTATAGGAGTAAAAAGTTTTGACTTTGTGATGCATATAATGTGTTTGAAAAAAAAAAGATTTATGAAAAATATAACTTTGGTGATAATTATAAATGATTATTGATCGTCAACGTTATATTTTTTGACAATTCATTTTACATTTGGCATTTCATTTTTCATTTGTGAATTGTTCATTTTACATCTGTTGATAATATGGAAAAACTATGAAATATTTATGTTGTTCTGGGTATGTTTTGAAATTCGTTGACAAATTATTTTACACTTATTGTTGTTATTGACAATTCATTTTACTTTTGTTGCACTTGGTATTACAGAAAAACTAAAAAAATAAAATTGTTAACTATCAATTACACTTCTTGAAAATACATTTATACTTGTCGAAAATCCATTTTATATTTGTTAACTATTAATATACTTATTGATAATTCATTTTACACTTATTGACAATTTAAAAAAATTTATGATAATATATAATTATTTACAATCCATTTTAAACTTTTTAACATTATATTTTTCATTTGTTGACGATTCATTTTAAATTTGCATTGTCAACTATTATCGACAAGCAACCTTGCCAACATGTGTTGACAATCAACAATTGTCCCATCGACAAGTTTGACCGTTTCACAATCCAAATAAATAAAACAAAAATATTTGTTATATTTAAAATTTAAAAAATCAAAATATTTTTTTAAAAATGTTATAAAATCAAGTGATTAAAAATCAAAATATAAAAAATCATTTTACATTTTATTACATTATATTTTACACTTGTTGACGTTATATTTTACATATGCATTTTAAATTTGTTGACTTTATATTTTAGATTTATAAAAATTCATTTTTAAACTTGTCGATATTATATTTTACATGTGTTAACGATTCATTTTACATTTGCATTGTCAAGTATTGTCGACAATCAACCCTTGTCAACACATCTTGATAGTCAATAATTGCCCCGTCGACGAGTATCGACCGTTCACAATCCATATAAATAAACCAAATATTATTTTTAATATATTTTAAAATGAAGTGATTAAAAATCAAAATAATAAAAAAAACAATGTTTATAATTCAGTTAAATTCTTGTTTCCTCAAAAATATAAAATAAAAAATCATTCCACTCCAAAACGCTGCCAGGTGAGCAATCTTGCTTTGCAACCCGCATGCTTCCCACACAGACGATTCTACACCGTAGATTGACTCATTAAGAACGGTTATGATCTCATTACACTTACTTTTCTTGTTTTCCGCCTTCGAACCTTTCAATTTTCCAGTTCCCTCTCAATCCTCGAATTCCAATCAACGCAACCAGGTATATAAAAATCCTAACTTCCTCTCCAGAATTCAACCATCGCAACAAATTCTCCAATCAATCAAATTCCCTCCCTGCTTTCAAATCGCAATGGCTCGTACTAAGCAAACCGCAAGGAAATCCACTGGAGGAAAGGCTCCTAGGAAGCAACTCGCCACCAAGGCAGCCAGGAAATCGGCTCCTGCTACCGGAGGAGTGAAGAAGCCACACAGATTCAGGCCTGGAACTGTGGCCCTTAGGGAAATCAGGAAGTACCAGAAGAGCACCGAACTTCTTATCCGGAAGCTTCCATTCCAGAGGCTTGTTCGTGAGATTGCGCAGGATTTCAAGACTGATCTCAGGTTTCAGAGCTCTGCCGTCGCTGCTCTCCAGGAGGCCGCCGAGGCTTACCTCGTTGGACTGTTTGAGGACACCAATCTCTGCGCGATTCACGCCAAGAGAGTCACGATTATGCCCAAGGATATTCAGCTCGCCAGGAGGATCAGAGGCGAAAGGGCTTAGGGTTTGGTGTTTCTGTAGATAAATGGGAATTGCCTTAAATTCCCTTTTTATGAAGTTCAATTGGGATATGCTTAGGTTAGTATATCTTTAAGATCTTAAATCTGAAGAGAAATTGTTCTAATTGTAGCTTTTGATTACGCAGTCGTGATTAGCAAATGAATTTTCCCGCAACTTCCAGTCCATGAATTGACGACGATGACTATGCAATAGCCACGTGCAGCACTTTTGAATTTCTGTTCCCATACATTGCGACAAGGATTAAAGAAACCTAAAATATGAGTTTGAACTGAAACAAGACAATAATGAACATAATGGAACACGTAAGGGCAAGACTGTCAATCCAAATACACGTATGTACACAAATCTCTGTCAACCCCAGCAAGGGAGAAGAAGCTTTATCTCCAGTTGTACTGTTTTATGTTCAATCAAATCTCTCTTTCACAAACTTTCAATGAGTTACAATCAGTGATAAGATGGAGTTGGATAAGCCACGTCGTTCTACACCATCAACAGCAGGTGAACTGTTTCTTTGCTTCTCAAAATCAACTTCAATGAGGAGCAACCATGGAAGTTTCAGAGGCAAGAATTCTCCTATGATTCCACCAGGTGTGGTCAAGAAGAAGAGAGGATTTGCTTTGGAATCAAACCTTGATCCTTCTTCCCCAAAAGTGACCTGCATTGGACAGGTTAGAATGAAAGCTAAGAAGAAGCCATTGCAGAAGAACCAGAAACAACAAGAGGAAGGAGGATGGTGTTTGCAAAATGGGAGTCAAAGATGGGTTCATCTTCCATTAACGATTTGTGAAACTTTAAAAGCGGTTGGGTCAGAGTTGAGTTGCTTTTTACTTCCTTGCAGGAAACCATCATCTTGTTCGTCAAGATCTGGGGAGAGGAAGAGATTTGGATCAAGCTCTTGTTATGGTGGGGCATTGTTAAGATGGCTGGTTGGTTTACAGAAAGAAGAAGGGAAATCATTGAATGTTGAGCTTGTTACAGAGGAGGAACAGAGTTTGAAGAGAAGATCTATTTTTGATGAAATGGAGTTTAATGTAGATGAGATATGTGAGAATGTTGTTCCACCGAAGAATGCTCTGCTCTTGATGAGGTATGGATCTGATCTTAGTAGCAAAGTATTGGTGTCTTCGACTGAGAGATATAAAATCGATGAAGAGGAGGAAGAAGATGAAGAAGAGAACCCATTGCCAGATTGCTTGCTTCAAACTTTCTTCCATTCTGAGGATGACGATGAAGATGAGTCAAGTTCAGGAAATAATGAAGAAAAAGATTCCACCTTTGAACGATCTCAAGTGAATCATGAAATACAATCACCATTAGAGGAGGATAAAGAAGATGAAGAAGAAGAGAATCCATTGCCAGATTGCTTGCTTCTGATGATGCGGGAGCCAAAGCTGTCAATGGAGGTATCCAAGGAGACTTGGGTTTCAACTACAGACTTCATCGGACGTTTACCAGAATGTCACCGCCGGCATCACTTGAAGATGATCAACCCATCTAACGATTCAGATGACGTCATCACCAAAGAGGTCAAATTAGACAAATCTAAACTCAACCATCTTCCTCCTCTTCCACCTAAGCAACCGGGTTTTCAGCCGGCGAGGTCATCGTGTTCATATCCAATGGAAAAACTGATAGAGGAAAAGCTGCTCAACGCACCGGCTTACGAGCCGTTGGTGCTGACCCGGTGCAAGTCCGAGCCAATGAGTTCAGCCGCAACTAAGTTCGCTGCCGCACCTGAGCTGGCCTGACTCAAATACCCGGTTTGAGTTTATTGTAATTTTTACACAAAATTTATTCATAGTTTTGTCATAGAGCAGGTATACCTTAGATCAGTATAGTAGAACATCTTTCTCAAGAATTAAGCTAATCTACAATCTACACCACTGTTTTTTCTCGTCTTCATTTTGCTTGTATGAATCCTCTATGATAAGATTCTCCAAATTATCTAATTCTGCAGTCAATTAGCATTTCTTAATCTAGTTTCAGTCTATGCTTCAGTGTCATTAGCTGTCTACATGTTCCGAGCACAACAAATATAACATAAATGTTTTGTCTACGCATTGTTCAGTAGTAATGACTAAATAAATTATTAGTGACAGCTAACAGCAAAATTATTGCATGTGTCTCTAGTTTGTGATCTAGTTATAAGGTTGGGCTAGGAAAAGCCAAATACACAAGTTAATGAACCTGACAGAATATTATGCATTTTTTAATTGCATTTTATGCTCTTGTTTATTCTTGTAACATATTTTATTCAAAAACCAACTCATAATTCAACAAAACGTCAAAGTTTCTGGTTGCTGAACTCATTCATTTATACCTCAAAGCTCTCATATTGCAGGGAAAGCTAGAAGAGAAAGGCAAAAGAGAGAAATGAAGTGGAAGTGGAAAGAGGAGTATCTGGATGTAGTCCTAGTCCCAGGTGGACTACTGATAATGGTAATCTATCATCTTCTTCTCCTATACAAATGCAAGACAACTCCCAAAGACACTACTATCGGCTTCGAGAATCACAGCAGCAGAATCTGGGTCAATAAGATGATGCAGGTTAGAATTTATCAGCTTCTTTTACATTTCCTTTTATGCAACTTAAATGTTTTTATTTTTGGTGATTCAAAAATGAAGCCAAACTTTGATTACTTGAAACAAAACAACTATTTGTATGCTTCTTTTCTTAGTGTAAAAGCAAGAGTGTAGATGTAGAAGTGCATATGTAATGCAATGGAAGTGTATATATCTGTTACAAATGGTAAGTAAAGATTGGCATGTAGCACTAAATCTTCGAGGTTAAGACCAAAGGGAATAATTAATATGTGTTATATCCAAATTCTCCGATTAGATGTGTTTGTTGTTATAGTCTTCATTCAATACTCTCTTTAATTTGTTTCGAAAGTTAAAATTGAATGACTCTCTTTATATATGGTACCAACAACTATTAATTAAATTCTTTATGGTTGTTTTGGAGGATGAGGTATATATAGAGGTGTGCACACATCCCGTCAATCCCGGGTCCATCCCGATCCCGTCCCGATCCCGGTGGGATTTCATTCAAAAATATAAACCCCGTCCCGAACCCAACCCGTCAAAAACTATCCAGAACGGGATATGGGCCTTAACTTCTCCATCCCGCTAGGCCCGTCCCGGCCCGTATATAATAAAGTTTTTAATTTAAAATTATAAATATAAATAGAATCAATAAGCATTAGCGAAATACTTATATAGTTATTACATAGTTATGTTCTTATATTTTAAAAAATAAACCATGTCGGTCAAACCGTTAAAATTGACAAATGTACCAACTTTATTTAGATGTGTTTTATTATATATATTTGGAAACTTTAGTTTAACTCTAATATGTTATTATAAATATTTGAAAACTTTAATGTTTTTGCGTTTTAAGTACGATATATACAAATATTTTGTGGATAAAGCATAAATTTTAACAACATTTTATAAACTAATGTGTAAACGGGATTGGGCCCATCCCGTCCCGGTCCCAGCCGGGATAGGACCCGGTGGGATCTAAAATACCCAAGGCCCGTCCCGATCCCACCAATTTAAAATAGCCGGACGGGACTGGGATGACCTCAATCCCGTCCCATGCCCACCCCTGTATATAATCAAAGACTTGGACTTGCGTCTTGATCAGATTAATTAACCAGTTTTTTCGATTAACCGATTGTTTTTCCCGTCAATTGTCTTGACCGAGTGATTTGCTTTTAACCCAACAAGAAAAGATATGAGAACAAATATCACTTAAAAATAGTGATTATGTCTCAAAGTCTAAAAAACGTAAAATACCTTAACCGTGTTCATAGTTATCTAGATCTTCGTCTTTTTGACAAAGTCCAGATTAAGCTCGTTTACAAATACATTATACGTCGTTTAGGGTTGTTATGAGCTGAGCTCGAGTTGTTCGGTCTATTGTATGATTGTTTTATACTTACAATAAGAGAGTTCATCATATGATCATTTTATCTAATTTCAAATGGATTTGATATAAATTGCAAGGTTGATGTGAAAGACAGAACCCCAGCATTCACAGTTATCAGCAGCAACATACAAGCAGCCACGTACTTAGCATCAGTCACACTAGCTCTAACCTCTCTAATCGGAACATGGGTTGGAAGCTCATCAAACAGCCAAATACTCACGAGATTCATCTATGGAAACAAAAGCATCTCAGTCAATGCCCTAAAATACGTATCAATTGTAGGGTTTTTCTTGGTTGCTTTCGCTTCATTTGTTCAGGCTGCAAGATGCTTAGTCCAAGCTAATTTCCTCTTGAGCATGCCACAAGCTAATGTCCCATCCGAGTTCGTCGAGGAATCACTCATAAGAGGCCACAACTTTTGGCAATTAGGATTAAGAGCAATCTACTTTGCAACAAATTTTCTTATGTGGTTATTTGGTCCTATACCGATGATTGTTTCGTCGGTAATTACAGTGTTCATTTTGTGTATTATTGATGCAAACAAGAACCCATTGCATGATTTTCCAAATCCGGTGAATCGAGGTAAGATGAAGAAGGTTGCACAAGAGGTTACTGCTGTGGCTATGGCTGTCGAGCACCATGAGATAGTAGAAGTGGTTCAACCTCAACCATTACGACAAAGATGATCGTTATCATTTGGAATGTGGTGTCATCATGTTTTACTTTAAAGTATAATGTCATTGTTCTTCTTCTTCTACAAATTGTACAAAACAAGATTAAATTCCCTGCTTTATATTCTTCCACTAAATGATTCCCGGCTTTTCCATCTTTTTCTACCAAGCATGAAAGAAGTAGTAAGGTCTCGTTTGGTATGATCGTAGGACTAAAGATTGAAATCAAGTAAGATAAACAACAAGTAATTAAGAATACTTTGGTTTCTTTTTGTTTTATTTAAAAAACATTTATCCCAATTTTTTAGGTAACGGAATATGTATAAGTAACGGAATAATTAAATATGGATATTAAAAGAAAACGTTTCAAGGACACCAAGATGAAGTTGTAGAACTTGTGAATTTCAAAAGTAGAAGGTAATACTTAGAGGGTACTAAGAGAATATTTATTTTACATTAATAAAAATATAAAATACACTGTCATATACTATATATTACATAATAAAATTTAATAATAATCCTTAAATAATGGAAATATATAAAGCTTGATATCAAATTTGATAATAATCCCTAAATGCATGAACTTTCGACGTACATGCATGAAAACACTCAATTTTTAATTATTAAGTTTGTCTACTAACCTCTACTATAAATTTTACGGTTTACTACCCTGTCTTTCCTATCCACCTCTATTAATTTGCATTTGATAAATCTCATTTAAACACACTCAACATCGAAACATGAAGATCCCTATTGCAACAACTCTCATTCTCGTCCTTCTGGTGGCCTTCTCTTACGGTATGTATATTGATAATGATCTCACATCGATCATAATGTAAGATAAGATCCTAGTATATTAGTTCGGTGGGATACTCCTATTGTTGTCAATTGGTCTTAATAATGGAACCATGTTCAACTCACGTGTTGTGTTCGGACCTAACATGAAAGTGCACTCGAACGTACAAAAACTCCATGCTATATTTCAGTGTGATTCTAATATTTATGATAATTAGATTATAATTTTTAATGTCCAACACTTACAAAGACTTTTGGTTCAATCTAACTTGACCCTTTTTTATAAACCGCAGATCTTGCATCCGTTGAAGGCCAAGATTGTTCTGTTGGTACAATCGAGTTTGACAGATGTACCCTCGATCATTGTATTCCAGGGTGTCAACAAAAGGGTGCTCGCAACCTCGGAAAATGCATTACTATAGACACTTGTTGTTTTTAGTATCAATGTATTGTTTAAAATAAAATGTGTATTGTTTAAAATAAAACGTCTTCATGTAATAAAATAATTTGTCTTCATACAAGAGGTGTGATCGTGGAAGTAATAACCAAATAGTTAATAACAACCTCCCCGCAAGGATACGAGATCGGATATAGTATATTTGGGTATCGAAATCATTAAGACCGCGTCTAATTTAATTTGATGGATCTTATTAATCAATTATTCTATGTAAAAAAAAATAATGAAGAAAACAACAACGATAACAAGTTAAATATGGATACAAAGAGGAAACATTCCAAAGTTTAAGGGTACCGAAAGAAAATTGTAAAACTTGCGGATTCCAAGAAGAGAAGGTGATTCTTGGATGGTACCAAGAGAAAATCATATTAACCGTATCATCTTACATTAATAAAAATATGAAATTAATTGTTATACACTATATATATACATAATCAAGTTTGATAATAAACCTTCAATAATGAAAAAATATAAAGTTAGATATCAATTATATGTATTTTACCAATGTCAACTTCTAGTAGTCTCAAATACTCAAATCTATAGTCTAAATGCATGAAATTTCGACGTACATTTATAAAAACACTCAAATTTTAATTTTTAAGTTTGTCTACTGACCTCTACTATAAATTTTGCAATTTAGTACACCGTCTTTCCTATCCACCTCTATTTGCATTTGATAAATATCATTTAAACACATTCAACATCGAAATATGAAGAGCCCAATTACAACCACTCTCTTTCTCGTCCTTCCGGATGTCTTCTCTTACAATATGTATATGGAAAATGATCTCGAGTCGATCATAATGTAAGAAAAGAGTCTAGTATATTAGTTTGGCAGGATACTCCTAGGGGCATGTTTATATACACGGACTTCAAATTACTTGTTGTCAAAAACAATTGCAAGGCGCCGGTGCCTAGCTTGAGCGCTGTCTATTGGCGCCGGCGTCCATTTATATATTTTTTTTAACTTTTTTTTCCCCAGATTTGGGCGCCGGCGCTATCATCCGGCGCCCAATTTTATTTTTTTTTGAAAAAGAAAAAGTGTTGGTTGATGATGTCCGAAGTTTATTAGCAAATGTTTTGACAATGAAAAAAATTACATAACTCCCTTTTTCAATTTATAAATTTCTCCTTTTCCGTATAGTACGACTTAAATCGTGATAGAGGGAGTTTATGGGGTTGAAAACGATCACTGTGGATGAACATTGAGCTTTATACAAAAAATTAAATCGAATTGAAATAGATTATGGCGCTAGAGCCGAACATTTTTTTCATCCGGGTGTTGCGCTCAATTATTTTATTTTTATTTTTTTTGAATTTTTATAAATAAAAAAAGAGGGTGTCGGACGGTACAAAATAATGTAAGTAACTTTTGATTCATCCAATTCATATATTTCTCTTTTTCTTGTATAACGTAAGTCACTTTGGATTCATTCGGTAGAGGAAATTTATAGGGTTGAAGAGTATTATTGGAGATGAGATTTTTTTAAAAATAGAGATAAATTTTGGTTACTAAGTTGACTACAAGAGTTTAATAAATAAATAAATATCGGGAAAAAAAAACTCAATATGGGCGCCGGCGCCCGGTGAGCGCTAGCGGATTGCGCTCGAATTTTATGTTAGTAAAACCAACTTCGTGTATATAGCTTTTTCGTACTCCTATTGTTGTCAATTGGTCTTAAGAATGGAACCATGTTCAACTCATGTGTTGTTTTTGAACCTAACATGCATGTGCACTCGAACCTACAAAAATCTCATGCTATATTTCAGGGTGATTCTAACATATATGATTGTTTATTTGGTGTGTTTTAAAAACCCGGGTTGAGGGGACAATTGTGACATTGAACAGTGTTTTGACGGTGTAACCAAAATCGTGCTATCGAATCTGGAAAATGCATTACTATGGACACTTGTTGTTGTACATAGTATAAATGTGTTTTTTAAAATAAAACGCCTTCATGTAATAAAATAAATCGTCTTCATACAAAAGGTGACGTATTACGGAATTAGTCAATACCATTTCAATATTAATAATATATGTACGTTGTTTTATTTGCCGCCTTTTGTTCATAAAGTCTCAATTTGAACTTCTATGGGAAATTTCATATATGTATGTTGTTTAATTTGACTTCTTGTGTTGAACAAGTTTAAATTTGAACTTCAAATGAAGGGTTCTATACGCCTTGACATTCACTCACGTACGGACGCACACAAACGCACAAATCAACGTTGTTTTCACGAGATATACAAAATTTATACTTTTCGATGGGTTTTATGAACCTTTTTGTAACTAATTTAAGTTTTAAATAAAATATTTTGTTTTTGATTTTAACATAATAAATATAAACAATGAACAATGTTTTCTTAAGGAAATTCCACATCAAATATATTTGTGTACGTCCAACATTGTCGATGTATGTCTTTATAAGCATAAGACACGAGACTTAACATGAAAGTATAAATATAAGAATAGATTTCGTCTTTGACGACGTTAAGTTAAGGAAGTAGAACAGTACGCTGATATATTCACCAAAGATCTCGCCACTGCATTGTTTAATGACTTCAGAGCCAATCTTTGTCTCAGTGTCCTCCAACTTCGATTAAAGGAGGATGTTAGTAACTTAGTATAGATATATATTGTTCTGTGACCCCTATAACCCTGAGAATATTCTTATATATATCGACTGTCTATGGCGAGATCCTAATACTAAGGGCCCATTTGGTTTGAACTCCGGAAATGGAAACGGAATGAAAACGTATCTAGTCCTTACGTATACCTATGTTCATGAAGTTTTTGGGAATCATTCCTCGTATGTTTGAAGTAATTATAGTAGAAATTGATTAGTTTTGATACCTTATAGGGTAACAAAATGGGAAAAAGCAAGTGCATTTTACATTAAATGACATGAAATGATTTCATAAACAAGGTATCAAAGTGAACTAGATTCATTTTCATTTCGTTTCCGTTTCCGAAGTTAGAACTAAACGGGAAGTAAATTTCCACTCACCGTATCTTCAACTCCATATTTATTAATAAGGGGTTGGAAGATGCATAAACAAATCCATTATTGTTATTCACATAACATGAGAAAGATTACAAGTGAATATAAATGAGCCTTACGATCTTCCTCTTCCAAGAGACCCACTACAAAGTGCAAACTCCACCCCACCTTTCTGCTTTCCTCTTTAGATTCCTCACTTTTTACTTCTCATGATTGGGTCCGACAAACACTTACTGCAGATTTGTAAACAACCCCATGAAAAGCATGAAACTCAGTACTTACATGATTAATACAACAGAACAAGGATGGAAAAAACTGATAATTTTCCCCAAAAAAAAAAGTCTTCTTTTTGCTAATTATCGTTCTTCATAAAAAACTCAACAAAAGAAATTCATATCTCATTAGTCTCAGTTTGTGTTGTCAGCATTCTTGACGCACATTCGACGCCACAGCTCTTGCCCAGAATTTGATCTGAGCTTTCATGTCTTTAGCTGAACTTTTGCTACCAACCCATTTGGGCATCGTAGAGGAATATGACAATTCTTTTGCAACCCAAGAGTTCTTGTTTCTTCTCATGTCTTCTTCTCCTTCCTCGTCGGGTTCTTCCTTGATGGATAAGCCAGAAAGTTTACTAACCACACTCGGACTCAAATCCTCTTTGGCAAACTTAAATCCCAAGTCTTGAAAACCTTTCACTTCTCTATCACTTAAGTTCTTCAATGACATGCTCCTCTCAAGGTTTCTTGATTTTAACATATCTGATCTTCTCTGTTGGGATTCCTTTCCCTGAAGAACAGAAATAGTTAAAATGCGAAAATATCAATTATAAAGCAATAAAGATTCTAATATATCAGTGGAGTGCTCACCTTAGAGTATGGATCCAAAGAAGACCTTCTGGTAAGTTTTTTGCTCATAGTGGGACCCATTTTGATCATACAAGGTGGAAGAGAAGGTGACCTGGACAATTTACAAGGCATGGCTTGCCTAATCAAATCACCCATTCGTGGTCCGTCTTCTTCGTCGCTCCAATCTGGTAATTCTTTGCCTAAGTTTTGTGGCAAAGATGGAGTTCTGAGTAAATTGCTGGATTGTGCTGCATTCTTTTTGGGGCCAAAGACCTCTTCTTTTTTCGACGAAGGCACGGGATCGGAGTTGCATCTCACCATCTTGCCTTTCTTCTTGAGAGAGTTGCCAAAGAACCAGTTATCTTCCAAGAGTTCAACTGTTTCTTGATTCTTATGATCATCTTCCATGGCTTCTGTAAGAAAATACGTACATGGGATTGGAGATATGGCTTCTGATAAATCTTCTTCGCACTTGTGTTTTGTTTTTATTTGGTATTGGTTAGCCAATATTGAAAGCTGTGAGTAGGCTACTTGTAGGTTGGCTTGGCCATGTGAGCATGGAGCATCATGTGCTGTCACAGGGTTATGTACATTATAGTGTGAATAATAAAACTTTTAATCATTTGAAAAGTTTATTATATGGGGGAAAAAACAATTGGCTTCAATCAATCATGTTATCTCTGAAGAACCTAGAAAAAAATAATTTTGCATAAATAGTCCTGTCTTTCGAAATGACGAAAAAATAGCCACAACTTTTGAACCTATTTTCAGTAACCTAAAAAAGCTAGGATAGTTTATGCATTTTACTCCAAAGGTGAAGCTGTTTCTTGTTATTTTTCCCAAAATGAAAAAATAAAATAAAAATGCATGAAATAAAGAACCTAAAAAAAAAAATCAGGCTGCGTGGCGCACAAGGGCACTCGGATGATTATGTGGGAAGCACGAAAGCACGAAAATCAAAGCTAAAAGAAGATTATTGAGGTGGGTGTGACTTTCCCAGCTCAATTAGCGAACAGTTAACCAGACTTTCTTGCTTAAATTGAGCAAACAAGCCACGTAGTTGATGTTAGAAGATAAACCAAAACATACTCTTCAGGGCTAAACATTGTGTTTCATTCATGAATTGGGCAAAAAATTAACGATTGCAAATGTTTGTGTAATGTCTATGTTCATTAATCAGGGCTTTGTGTTTTGTCTGTAATCATCTGACAGCTAAGTTATTGTTTTTTCATGTAAACTAAAATAATCATTAAATCTAATATTTTGGTAGGACACCAAACAATTGGCTGAAATGCAAGTCCATACTATATAGTATGTGCCCCCAATGGCAATAATTGTTGCTGGGCCAACCCTGCAAACATCCATTCAAACAACCCAAAATTTGGATGAATGGAAAACATATTAAGACCAAATCACTTCTTTACAATAAGCATTATAGGAAATGAAAGCCTGACGAAATTCATAGTAGAATACTGTCATGATAAAGACCAAAGTACTTTACAATACCATATTGAAGAACAAACCTAAGCATAACTCAACAAAACCACAAAATAAACTTGCTACTAGCTCTGGTCACCCCTGTAGTATATCACTTAACCTACTATTCATTCAATCACCCACCACTAGTCGCTTTACTTAACACTGCCGAAATTAGTTTAAAGACTTACCACAAAACACTTCCCTTAAAATACGTAAGGTCCGTAGAACAATCAGGCTCCGGCTTCTGGGACAGTCACCAGCTCATACTCGACCAAAGACAGATTGTTATCCTCTTTAACTTCGAATTTAGCTGGCTCTGTTACTTCAATGCGACCCCACTTGTCGACAGCAAGTCTCATTGTTCCCTTGAACATGTCAATCTTGGCGTTCCGTATTATCACAGTCGCACCAGGCTTCATCATGTCAACTGGTAACAATAGCCATGTAAAAGCAATCAGCAAATGTTGCCCCTTATCTCACAGTTTCAGATGCAGGAAAACTATATTTACTGCTTTAGTTCAATTAAGAAAGATTATAAGAAGGATTCAATATGTTTTACATGCTTTGAGCAATCATAAGCAAACTATGCAGAAGCAGCAACTTTACAGGACTGAGAGCTACAGATATGGAATCTAGATCAGAGTTGGGAGACAAAATCCATTTTCAGTAAACATATATATAAAGTGAATATGTGAAATAGAGATAAATGATGCTTATGGTTGGGGTTTCAATTTAAAAGAACCAACTTGATATTTTGGTTTAGCCACAACTTAACAGGAATCTACAGAGAAAGGCCACAGCCAAAACTTCAGAAAATATAATCATTCTTCAACAAAACAAAAACAAATGCAATTGCAAGATGGCAGTTTGCGCAAAAGGAACAAGTCAGTTCATAGAAACTACTGATGGTGCGTTCATTATATTAACGTTGCGAATTGTATCATGAGCAAGCTTTGCAAAAACTAGACACATGATCAACTTATATACAATGATTCAAGTAGATAACAAAAGAGAAAAAGATCCACATTGAAAAAAACATAGAGTTGAGAGTTGAGACAGTATAGCTGAGTGAGTTGAGAAAGGACGGTGCCAAATCACAGAAAGTACTAATGGAGGAAATCTTCACTCAAACATACCAAGAGACTGCATATGCACACAACTTTGGTCAAAAATACCAAGTAAGCAAACAAAAGGACATAGAGAATCGCTCAAGAATACATGGATAACATGTTTTGTTATCCACGTCAACATTTTACATTTCTAACTTCCAAAAGCTGCAAACTCAAGACTAAATGAGCAATATGCAAATTCAACAAAACACTTATTCCAAAAAAGAATGAAACTATCAGAAAATCCAAATCTCCATAAGGAAAACAACCTATCGTTTCCCAGCACAATGATCTCGTACACTTCGCGGGCTCGTTTAAAAAAGGACAGATGAACAGTACATTATCCAGCACTTGACAGTGAACAAAAATGGTTACACGAGACAGAAATGAAATCTGTTCCTCTCAAAAACCTAACCGGCCTTCTCATACATTATCCACAGACAGATGATCATAAATAAATCACAAAAAAAATAAAAATTATAGTACTTGAACGATTTCAAAATTAGGGTTTCTCAATTTAAAAAATTAGAATTAGGGTTCTCGAAAAGCAATAACCACAGAGATCAAAGCCTACTAAACCCAAACAAACCATTACAATGAGGAGGAAAGCAAGAAAAACTACCTTGTTCGTTGCGAGCAGTGAAAAGAATACAGCCAGTGTCATCGCCGATAAGACACTCAGCTATACGAGAGTTGCGAGAGTTCTGGTTGATGAAAGGGCCTTTCTTAAGAACAGTGTCGGAAGTGAGGACCTTGACGGTCAACGTATGGCCGGTGGTGCCTGGCTTGATCTGGTCGACGGTGATAAAAGTAGGCTTTCTCAAGGCAGGTTTGGCATCGGTCTGGGGCTTCGGGCGATAGGTACCGGTTCTGATGGGCTTCGACATCGTCTTCTCGGATTCGATTGAAGGGAAGGTTAACCCTAAAATTCAAAAGTTATGAGATTGATATCCTATCTCACACTCTCAGTCTGTGTTCTTAGTTGTAACCCAAATTCTGCACCTTTTGGCCCCCTTTTATGCTAATCCAGTGGAGTTGAAATGATGTGTGAGCGTGGGGCCGACGCTTCGCAAACCCTCGTTTCCTATTCGACTGTTCCATTTTCACTTTCAGTATCAACATTATGCAAGATGTTTTATAGGCTAAAATTAAGATAAAACAGAAAGCTCTTGTAGCTCAGTTGGTTAGAGCACCCGTTTAGTAAGCGGGAGGTCTTGAGTTCGACTCTCAACAAGAGCATTTCTTCTTGGCTTTTTACATTTTCTTGCCATTTGCTTACTCAATCAGTCAATCGGAATAAAGAAAACGAAAACTATTAATCTATTGATTACAAAGAAAAATATTAAAGCAAATAGGGGTAAAAAATTCTTTGGGTTTGAAAACAAAGTCTAGATTCATCTTTTTCGACAAATTGAGTGATTATCGACTGGCCAAAAATGTGTGGAGGTATCATCTTAGCTGACACAATCCTTCGTAACTAAGCAACCATTGTCAATGGTGTCTCAAACCTCGACTTATGGCCTACAGCATTCTAAGCAACTTCTACTTCCATTTGCCTTCCTCTCGCATGTACTCCACCGCCTTCATCTGGTAACGTTATAGTATATTGATTTAATGGGTGTTCATTGTGTGGAGCTTGTAAAGCTAGGTTTCTCTCACTATGCAATTTTTCGAACAAGTGAAGAGCATGTTTCAAACCCCGATTTATGGCCTAAGGCATTCTACGCAACTTCTGTTGGAACTAATTTATATGAATACATGGTGCGCCGGACACTTTTCGGGCACATTCCCGGTGGTCTCCGGCCATTGTCAACACCGGGAAGTGAAAGCTTTGACTTCCTCCCCGCGAGCTCATACTCGGGGTATATTCATACGTCAAATTTGAGTTCCGTTTGAATGAGAAAAGGAGACCCGAAGTTGGTTGCTCGAGAGGCAAAACTTGAAAAAACTGTCAAAACGTGGGTATCCCACATCGATCAGAACGAGAAATATCCTACAGGATATAAGGAGGAAAAATCCTACAGGATATAATGAGAAATGGCGCGGGCTCTGGCTCGTATCCGTAGCCTGTTTGTAGTCAAAATCGGAGTCTTTAAATGCCCGATCTGCAACATCCGATTGTGGTTTAAATTCAATATTGAATTATAGAATATCCTCCATATAATTCTCCGATTTCATTTGTGCCTATAAAAGGCTGAGTTGTTGCTCATTCTAACATCATCCGAAATACAACTTTCCTCCTCTCCTTTTGTTTTATGTTTTTTCTCCAACTGAGTACAAACACAGTTCGGTTCGTAGGTTCCGAGAGATTACGCGGCTCGGATCCATTTGCGGTTTTATCCTGGGACTCTTAAACGTCATACCCCGATGTAATACAGGTCGTTTTTAGAGTTAAGGACAAAGTGGCTTCTCTAAACTCTGCATATCGTATAACTAACGGTATAGTTTCGATCTTATTTTCTACAAATTTCCCTTGTTTTATTAACGCAGTTTATGTGACCCGTAGGTGACAAATACGAGGCCATACAACTTCTACTTCCATTTGCCTTCCTCTCATATGTACTCGACCACCTTTGTGTGGTAACGTTATAGTATATTTATTCAATGGGTGTTCGTTGTGTAGAGTCTTTAAAGCTAGGTTTCTCTCACTATGTAATATTTCGAACAAGTGATGAGCATGTGGACAAGCCCGGAAAAAAGCAGTGAAAGACACGGTTCAAAGGGCATGGGGCAAGTGGGCATCCGAAATTCGTGATCCCCGCAAAGGGGGTTAGGGTTTAGCTTGGTACTTTCACATACTTGAAGAAGCTCGAAGATGGACACCAAATTACCTTGAGTAACACAATTCTCGATTAAGGTAGTGGCACTTCGCTTAGGAAGCCTGAAAAACTTGCTTCTTAAATTGTCTTTCGATTCAGAGGAGTCGTTCGTCTCCTCAATCACAATGACGAGGAGTTCTCTTTATTTATCACCTCTTCTTCCTCGTTTCTTTCTTTTTTCCATTTCCAATTTCATATAATTGTGATGCACTTTGTGAGGCGTACATTCTTACACACTATGTCGCACGTGGAACGCTTATGGCATTTGGGTACGTAATTTGTGGCATATACATTTCGGCGTGTCTGAAGTAATATATTGGTGTATATATAACATTGCCCTTTTGAAAAATATAATATTTTAGATATATTTAAATTTTGTTATTTCATATTTTTAATATTTTGTTTTAAATTTATATATATAAGGATAGGATCATTTAAGAACCTCTCTTAGAGTAGGGATTAGAGACTTATAATAGCCGTTTGATTAATATAGACGAACGTACAAGATTTAACATTGTTTATGTAATAATTGATTAGAATATTATATTGCTCTTAATAGAATTATGATAATGTTAAGTGTTTTTTTTTCGAAAAATGAAAAGCGGTTAGGTTGTGACCTCCTAGAGGTAGTCCAACCTAAAGCATCCTTGCGGATGAGAACACGAAGTTCGGGATCATCAGAAAAAATGGTGTTGGGGGTCGAGATTTTCAGATGGGTCAAACGGTCGGCAACACAGTTTATTTCTCTGAAAACATGCCTGATCTGGATTTCATCTGAAAAACAAAGATCTAGTCTGGAGTCGGATATAATCATCTCGACATCCCATGGACAGCTCCACAAACCTTGGAGTGCCATGATAATGTTAAGTGTTTAATAAATTTATACTGTAAATCAATGTTCAACAACAGATATACTAATTTTTAACAAAAATAATACTATATTTTAACGACCGGTATTGCCCCTAATAGAATTTAACGACCAAAACAAAATTTAACGATAAATTCTAACAAATTTAACAAGCATTTTTTCCATATTACAAATTTTAACAACCAATCCTAACAAATTTAACCAACATATAATTTAACGACCAAATTTTAACCACCAAATTTAACGACAAAAAAATAATAATGACAAATCCTAACAAATTTAACCAGCATAAAATTTAACGACCAATTTTAACAACCATATTTAACGACCGAAATTTAACGATCAAAACAAAATTTAACGACCAATCTAACAAATTTAACCAGCATAAAATTTAACGACCAAATTTTAACAACCAAATTTTAACCACCAAATTTACGACCAAATTTAACGACTGGTATACTATATTTTAACGACCAAACAAAATTTAACGACTAGTATACTATATTTTTAACGACTGACATAATATATTTTTGGCGAGAGAACAACTTATCTGGTCTTGCGGTGCACTCACTCCCGTTACAAGAATGAAATGAGGTCCCAGCTCGACTCGAGACCAAGACTCCTTACAACTCGCACCAATAGTGGCACTGAGCGACCGGAGATTGATTGAAAAGGCAGCCCAGCCGCCTACCTACTCGTGCTCGTAGCTCGATCGGAGGTCAAGAGTGTGGTCTGGCGGAAAAACAGAAGTCGTCCGTATCAAGTGATACGTGAATTGCTCAGTAGTGCTTCACTTCGCCACTACCGTATGGTCGTTAATTTTTTTAAAGTTCGTTAATGTATAATTATACCGATTTGAATATTTGTTCACCCAAAAATATAACATCGGCTTTCCTTTTCTAAAGATATATTAATGATTGGCGAACCAAATTTGAACAATCATATGAAACTCCCGTATTTAACCTTATTATGTATCTTCCATCATGAACGTTCATTATTTAATCTAATGGATCTTATAGGTTCTTACTCCCTACTGTTCTTACGGATCCTGACCTTATATATATATATATATGATAGGATCAAGTAAGAATCATAGTTACGGTAAGAAAATAAGAACTTATATGAGTCGTCGGATTATATGATGTACGTCCAAGATTTAATGAATTATATAAGGTATTGTGCATTCTCTTGATTTGATAATTTATGTATTAGGTAATTAAGTATAAATGGCATTTAAAATCATTACCAATTAGGAAACAAAATATTGTTATTGTGTTTTTTTTAAATTTGTTTTAGTAAATTTTATTATGATAAATTAGAAATATTAATGTTTTCTTTATTCTTGTTTGTATATTAAATAAATATCCGGGTTATCTTTTTTTATAAATTTATATTTACTATCAAGTATTATACAAAGAGCATGCACGAGTATGTTTTTTTTTAAAAAAAATGCTCGATTAAATATTATTGCACGTGTAATTTAAATATTGCACATTTTATGTACCGTTTTATTTATTATTACACGTATATTTTATGTTTTTTTTTTTGAAAGCATACACTAGTAAATGAAAGAGAGATAGAAATAAAATGTTTACTCGTGCAATATTAAATGAATGAGAGATAATATGCACGAGTAAGTTGCATTGAGTGCACTAGTAAGTATTGCACGATTTATGTTTTTTTGAAAGCATGCACGAGTAAGTGCACTAGTAAGTATTACACGTTTTATGTGTTTTTGAAAGCATGCACGAGTAGGTGCAAATAAACATATATGTGCATGTGCATGTATTGGTTGTGCACATGTACATTTCGTATATATATTATAATATTACACAATGTACGATCAAATGATATGTATCATGCACGTTAAGTTCAATTTATGAGCAAGACGCCGGAATGGGTAAAATAAATAAAATCAAATAATAATTTATCTTAATTGTGTCAAGTTATATATAATGGTAGTAAATATATTTTGAAGTTTAAAAGGTAACCATGTATATCTATCCTATTATATCAATCATCTAATTAATATGCAAAAATAATATTGAATCATGATCGTTGATTTTATTTAATCATGTGGTCTAGATTGGTTCTTATTTCTTACCGTAACTATGGTTCTTACTTGATCCTATCCCTATATATATATATATAGAATCATGATCCGGTGGATTAAAAATGCACCTCAAATATTTCAAAGAAGAATGGATAAAATATTTGAAAACGTAAAACATTGTTTTTTTTTATAAAAGAAAGCAGTTTGATACACTAGACGACGCATAGTCTAATGAATCGAAAGGCCGAAAAATCGGCAGACGGACTATCCGTCGTGTGAGAAACATGAATACAAGAAACAAAAAAGAAAAATACAACAAATGGTAACTTGGATCACAACAAGCCGGTCGAGGATGAGCACCAAAGGAAGCGCCGAGCAAGCAAAACGATGAAGAGATAATAAGAACATGTGTGTAGAAGTAGTGCAGAGTACAACTCTCAGGGACCACCGATGTAAACCTCAGATTTGGACTCTCTTCATTAGAGCCTTCAGATTTCGATCACCTATCCTCGACTCCTTCTCACGAACAAATTCAACTTATCGTCCAAATTCAACTTCTAGAGACCACCGGTGAAAACATAAAACATTGTTGTGTTGCCGACATTGATATCTTGATTTTCTCAAAAACATTAGAACAACACATTCATTACCTTAGAGTGGTAACAAGACATCATCTTAAGACAAAATAAGTTCATCCAGAATCTATGCATAACAAGAAATAGAGTTTTTTGGATTAAAAATAAAAGATGAAAAAATAGAGTTACAGGAACATATCCTACAAAAGTTTCAAATAAAATAGAAGATAGAAAATAAAAAGAGAAATTTTTAGAATGTCACAAATATATTTCGGACTTTATTAAAGATTTAGCTAAGGTTAGAAGGCCTTTACAAGTTAAGTTAAAAAGAAACAAACTTAGACTCATATGGATACACAAATAGTTGAAGATTTTGAAAATATTGTATGAAGCTAGCAGTCTTAACTTTACCAAATATGGATGAGGATTTAGCACTTGAAACGGATGCTAGTAACTACCATTGGGGGCTATTTTTTTAAAAAAAATAGATCATATTCTATGCGGGTATTGTACTGAAAGTTTCAACAAGACCAAATGCAATTACACGACTATGGAGAAATATATATATATATATATATATATATATATATATATATATATATATATATATATATATATATATATTTGTTACCAAAGAGATTGATAAGTTTATAATTTATCTTGCTCCAAAACATTTCACTATCTGAATTGATTTTATAAGAATATTAGGATTTGTTCGAAATAATTTAAGTAATATGAACGCGTAAGGAAATCCCATGCGTTGACAATTTACTATTAACCAATACTCTTCTGACATTGAACACTTGCAGAGATCAAATAACTCTCTAATAGATAACCTAACTTTGAGAGTTTGTGTGTGAGTCTTCCCAAGCAATCAATGACATCTTCCAGCAAGACAAAGCGAAAAATCAAAGTGATAGGAAAAATATATCAGACTACTTGGACAATAACCGAAAAAGAAGAGTTGGACAAAATTGTGCAATTTGCCCTCTTAATACAACAAGAGGAGGTAAACAAGCAAAAATATAAGGAAGATACCGAGTATCATCTAATATGAGTATCACCTCTTTGCTATAACTATAGCAACCTTAAGAACAAAATTTCAGGAAAAAAAAATCTAGATATGGTATGATCTTATCCTACGACAAAATGACTCGAAGAAATATAGAATTGGAGTTAATTAACTTTATGTTTTACCTTCCTTTTTATGTTCAAGATAAAAGAAAGGTTATTATAAGTACAAAGAGTTTTCTAGCTAGTATTCGTATGTGATGAGTGGAATGAGATGTCCATATTATGATCTTTACCACGAATGGAGCACCTAGGTAAATCGGTTTAATAGGTCCTGGATGAAAGCACCCAACAAACCTAATTAAAGACATTGAAATCCTATATGCATGGGATTATGAAATGTGCTATAGATTATTTGAAGGTCTCCCAAGGCCATGGGTCCTCTCACAAAACACTTTACAAAGTTCCAAAACTATGTATTTAACATATTTACTAAGTGAGAAGGAGTTGATAACCTTTTGTATTATATCCACCCAATAAATATGGAGGTTGAAGGAGGGAGATCTAGAGTTCCATTATGAGTTAACCATCCAAAGTTAACTCGGATGGAGCTTCCAGAGGTGAGTAGGGTGTTGCCGCAGCTGGTGCGGTTATTAGAGACCATGAGGGGGTTTGGCTTGCAGGGGTGGTCGTTAACATTGAAGTGGCTAGTGCTCCTGTAGCTGAATTATGGGACGTCATTCAAGGCATGAGCCTTGCATGGACAATGGCTACCGTCAAGTACTCATTGCAATGGACTCGTTTCTAGTTGTGGAGCTCATTAAGAAGGGTGTCAATCCGGTTCACCCGTTATTTAGCCTAGTAGTTGAGTGTCAAGGCTTCCTCATTAGGGACTGGTCTATCAGTCTTCAACATGTTTTTCGAGAAGGGAATCGAGTGGTTGATGACTTGGCTAGCTACACTTTCTCTCTCGATATATATAAGGGTTCATCGGTTGGTTAACCCTCCTCTATATACTAGTTCATTGTTGTTGGATGATATCCGATGTGTTAATTTTCCTCGTATGACTTGTATGAAAATTTTCGTTTCCTTTAATAAATACATAGAATCCCCGCTCTCCTTTTCACCAAAAAAACTGAGAAAATTCATGCTATTAGAATGCAAAGATCAGTTTTATGACACCCTCATATTTTGAGATCAAGAATATGCAAAAAATATATATGAAGTAATTAACAAAGATATAGGTGAATGATGGGAAAAACATGTTGGAGAAGAAGAACTATAACATCTATCATTCATGGATTAGTAAAAACATCATTTCAAGTTTTAGGAATCTTGTGAGTGTTATATCAATAATTGTCATTTTCTTTTAACTTTTTCATTTTTTGTTTGTTTGAATTACCTAACGTTGACACTATTATCCATGTAAGTAAATCATATCCACTATGTCATGTCGGGGTAAAATAGTAATAGAGCAAAGGCATATGATAATCCCTGAAAGATGGGAAAATCATTATTGAGCTTAAAGAGAAATGGTTTCTCATCTCTCTAAGATCAAAACACTTCGATGAAATTTCTAGCTTGAAGTGTTTGAAGTGAGCGAGTCTTTGATTTTGAGTGCTTGTAGTCCTCTTTAAAGTCAGCAAAAGTTTGATTTTAAGTAAGAGAAAAGTAATTAATTGAAAGCTATGGTTTGAATAGTTTATTTTCTTGATTAAAACTCCTCCACGCTCATAAACAAGTTATTTGAGTGAGAGACTACGGTTTGAGGTAGAAAACAAAACAAAATTGTATTGTGCTTGGGCTAAGGTAGTCTTTGTCGAGGGTTAACCACCCTTTAAAGCCGAGTACACCACCACCCGAGGTCTAGTGATACTACGTTCAGTTAACGGTCAAAACTCATTTACTTGAACTTCTTAATTACGGAGCATGATGGACTTGTGGTAAGAGCAAGCTTCTTATTCATAAAATAGTTAATAGATTATGGTAGTAAGTACTACGTAATATCCATGAATTAATTAAGTGTCAGATAAAATTGTGATTTAAAATTATAATTTGGCTAAAATTAGGGGGGAAACCAAAACAAAAAAAGTTATAACTAATAATTTCTTCCATGAGATTTTAGATTTATAATTAATCATTTCTTCATTAAAATCGGCAACTTTGCAAATAGTGAAATAGGTGATACAATTTCCACTAAGATAAACATATGTTCTTATTTGGGTAATTTACGCATTAGGATTTAGGAGTTTTTCATGCCTACAAACAGGGATACAAACGAAGAGTAAACTAACCCAAATTGAATTGATTCTCATTTCTCACTGAATCAGGCTGCAAATTCTGACAAACAAACTAAATGAAATCTGGTCCCTCCACGTGTAACAATCTCAACGGGCATATGAGCAATTGACCAAATCACCCGAAGGTCACACACATGCAATAATTATGTATGAACTCCTCCGCCTCTTGTTTTATAAATACTTCACCTTTATTCACCACTTCCTTAATTTCCCATCCCTTTCTTCCTTCAATTCTCAAGAAACAAGCTTCTTAATCATATTCATTGATGGCAGCTCCAAGAGATCTAACTAACGTCACCAATGGCGGGAGCAACCCAACAGAGACGCGTTACAGAGGAGTGAGGAGGAGGCCATGGGGTCGTTACGCTGCCGAGATCAGGGACCCAGCCAAGAAGCGGCGCGTGTGGCTCGGTACCTTCGACACAGCCGAGGATGCCGCCCACGCCTACGACACCGCCGCCCGCCAGCTCCGTGGATTCAAGGCCAAGACCAATTTCCTCCACGCGCCTCCTCCCCCGTCCTCCGCCGCCGACCACCGCAGCCCCAGCCAGACAAGCGCAGTGGAGAACTTTGCTCCGCCGCCGCTGGATCTAACCCTCTCCGTGGGTCCTTATGTTCTCGGTTTTCCGGCAACAGCGGAGGTAGTGGTTGACGGGCCTAGGAAGTTGTTGGGTCTGGACTTGAACCTCCCGGCGCCGGCTGAGGTGGCTTGATCCCTTGCGCCGCCCGCCCGCACGTTTTAGCCTCTATTTTTATTTAATTTTTAAATTTTTACCCCGTGTAGTAATTAGTGAATGGTAGATCAGTAATTAATTTAGAGAAGTCTAATTTTATACATCGTTGATCCGTCGATGATGCAAGTTTTTTGAATTAGGTTTCTTTTTACCGGTGGTATGTGAATCTTTCATGCAATGAAATATTGAAATGTAATGTCTTATAATTAGTTTTGTATATATTGTGTGAAAACATTTGGATAATATTTGGCATAATGACGACGACGTATAATGTTGTGACACGTGGAGTGGGTTCAATAAAAAGGGCTGCTTGGGCTCTGAGGTCCCACAAGGATTGGTGACGTAAACGACGCGCATTGATTCTCCACGTCGACAGATACCGCCAATTGAAAAGAGGGGGGCGGCTGGGGAGGGTAAGACTTGATATACTTAGTCGTTGACGGCGTTCATTAACGTCGTTTGTTGGCACATTGGGGTTCCTTTCCTATAACTTGGTGGGGACCATCTGTACTGGATTTAAGTTTGGTAGGAAGGTCAATATAATCAGCCGTAGAAATTACGCGTCCGCCTTCAAAGTCGTTATTGCCTTAGCTCCTGTGTATTTAAGACTTGTGTACGATGAATCTAAATCAGGTACTTATATTAAGACGATACCACCTCTTTGGTCACATTTTTACACCTATCTATATAAAGGTTAGGGTGAATTTGCTATATAGTATTATTTCACTAATATTGATTAGTATATAATTTATATAGTTAAATTTATTAGCATACGGACATTCTTTGAAAATTTAAGATAAAATTACGCTCATACAAACAATTACAAGATTGTGTACTTATTATTTCCTTTTGAATTAGCGATACACTCTAAAATCGATTATGGTAAAAATTTTAGTTCACCGTACTAAATTTCTTTGTCTTATTTTTAGCAACTGATATATTTTTTTATCGTCTATTACGCTGCATCAAGAAGCCCAAATATTCTACCGTGTTCTGCAAAAGGAATTTATTGAATGCTGGTAATTCATGTAACATGTTTATAAGTTCATAAAAATGAATTGTAAAGGGAGCTCTAGGATGAGTACGAGTTTTCTTTTATGGTGGATGCTTAATAATACTTGTTCATGTATATGCAAATAGTTTCTTTCATGGTGTATCTCATATTCTATTGAGTTCTGCAAAATTAATTGTAGGATGACTATGAGTTTTGTTTCATGGTGGATTGTCGTTTGTATATCATGTTCATGTATATGCAAATAGTTCCTTGTAACATTAGACTTCCACCATTATTTATTAATTTCTCGTACTAATCTCTTCAATTCATGTACCATGGTAGATTTCTTTAGTCATGTAAATCAGGTGGTTCATGAGTCGGTGGTTCAATGAAAGACGTGATTTTGCATCATACGCAATTCAGAAACAAGAGTTGACGACAAAAGAAGTGAAATAAATTATCCATAGAAGGTATGTGGTTGCAAGAAACTAACATGTAAGTCTCTAAGTGTACCAAATATGGAGTTTGAAGTTGTAGGAGATGATTTTGATGTGGTGGTATCACTCTTGGAAAAAAGCTGCACTTGTAAGGAGTTTGATCTAGATGAGATCCCATGCGTTCATGCTATTGTTTTTGCCATTCACATGGGGATCAATGCGGATGAACATGTTGGTCAATATTTCACCCCTAGTGTTTGGTTATAGGTCTATGAAGAGATTATATATCAAGTGCCGGACAAGTATGATTGGATTGTGCAAGAAGAGATTAATAACATCGTCTGCAAACCCCCAAATAAGCGTTGACTGAAGAATTTGAGGATCCAAACTATTGGAGAATTCAAGAGAAGAAACTGTTCGTATTGTAGTTTGGTTGGCCATAACAAGAAAACTTGTGCGAACCAACTAGGGATGGGCATGGAACGGGACGGGACGGATTAAGGTCATCCCACGCCCCATCTCGGCCATTATATATGGGACGGGATCGGGACAGACCTTGAGTTTAATTTTTTTACTAAAAACAATAGGTCCTATCCCGGTTGGGACCTGGACGGGACGAGATGAGACCAATCCCGCATGATCTATATAAAATTTGATTTAACTTTTTCGGTTTAAAATTAACAATTTACGAAAGCAAATATTCGTTGATATCCTTAAAACGAAAGACACCAAATAGAATGTTGCAACAAGGTTTACAAAGCATGATTAACTTGTTAAGTCTAAACATCCAAAATAAATATAAGAACAAAATTATGTAATGATCATCACTCATTAGGCAATGCCGCAACTAAGTTCACTTTCATTTGCCCTTTGTAAATGGATTTGGACAATTGTTAATTTTATAAGAATAAAGGTTCTCGTGTTCTTAAACAAACTAAAAGGTTGAAAGTTATAGACCAATTCTATACAAACTTGTTCGTTGTTTTTACACCCCTATAAACCTTTATTAATAATGATAAAGACCTATAAGTTAGTAAAACAAGGAATGGATAGTTTTAAATTTATAACCTGAAAATAATTCCCTAAATAGCAACGATCACAGTGTATGGGTCAATCACAGTAAAGGTAAGTATTCCAGGTTTGATCTCAGGGACTGAGAGGATTAATATGCAATAATGATTATAAATAGAATAGATCTCAATTAAATACAAAGGTTGGAAAAGATAAGGGAAATAAATTAAAAAGGTTTTGAAAATGTTTTAAGGACTCGCAATCAATTATCACTATTGATTGAAAGTCAAAACAAACAAACAAAAGAGAGAACAAAGATAATCAAGTTAAAGGAAAGAAAATGGATTCCAAGGGTTCAAGATCATTGTTTATACACATAGATTCACGAAGACTCATAAAGATATATGGTAGAAAAGCCATAGGGATGAACGTTTCTAGGCTGACAGTCCATTACCGGGTAAGTCTCAGGTATTACCCTACTTAGAAAGGAATCTAAGCACATTCAACCAATAAAGGATAAACCTTTATTACCTATGATCAGTCTCTCATGTATATATGAAGGAATATCACCGGGTAAGTCTCAATTCCAACTTAGTTACTAGCTAGAAGGATTCTAACTAGATTCAAGTCCAAGCCAACCATTAGGATTTCTAGCAAGTCAAAGTCAAAACATAAAGCACAACATTCCATCATAATCAAAGGCATAAACAAATCACTGTCAACCTTGGAACCACAAGGTTCTAGCCAATAACAATCATATCAAAGAAAGACAAATAAATAAATAAATAACAAAAAGGGAGAGAAAGAACTACTCAACTTCAATAACTGGAAACCTTCAATTGTATTAAATCTTCAATCAACAATGTCTTCCAAACAAAACTCAATGTGAAAGTCTGAAACTTTAATGTAAACTAATGAAGAACAATGGTGGAGAAGAGGGGAAATGAAGGGAGGCGGCTCCCCCAATGGGGTAACCTAACCCTAAAAGAAACGGACTAAATCGGACCCTTAGAAATAACCTAGAGCTTCCCTTTTATAGGCAACAACCTTACAAAGGACGGGTTGGGCCAAAACCGATCCAAAAATAAGATAAACTCACCGAACAGGAAATCTCGGGCAGAAATCTCGGTCAAAAATCTCGGTCAAAAAAATCTCGGTCAAAAATCTCGGCCGAGATCGGGACCGAGATTTCACAACAGAAACTTTCCAGATCGACCGAAATTATGGATCTCGGCCCGAGATCAGGCCATCTTGGTCTGATCAGACCGAGATCAAGGCCGAGATGTCATCCCTTCGTTCCTTCGTGTCTTTAGCTCGATTCATAGCCCTTTTCCGTGCACGTACGCTCGCTCCATTGCGTCCACTTCGAGGCTTGATCCTCATATACGTCGTTTTAGCTCCAAAATGTGCCAAATCACCTACAAAGCCACAAATAGTGTGTGTAGACATCTATTCTTGCAAAGTAGAACTAAACAAGCATAAATGACACAAACTAAGGCTAAAACATGAATGCGGAAAGGGGAAATCTAACTAAATGTATGAGTGTAACAGGTCGATAAATCATGTTATCAAAACTAAAATGTTGAAAGTTATAGACCAATTCTAACAACCTTTCGCTATGCTCCTGACACGATCTAATTATAGGAGGGACCCTACAAATAAAAAATTATTGTTCATTTAGAGTGTGTCCTCAAAAATAAACAACATTCGATTATCAATAGAGTTTCTTTGTTTCACATTATATAGTCCGATGTATGGGATACGCCTTTTTGAGCTTTGCATGGAAGAAGTGTTAAATTTGTTTGTGAAAAGGAGTCGAGGAGAAATGATTGGAATATGAAGGCTCTGAAGGAGAGTCCAAATATGAAGTTTTCACCGGAGGTCGATAGAAGTTATACTTAGCACTGCTTCTACAAAATTGTTCTCATTGTTTGCTTTGCCTAACACTTCCATTTGTTTTCCTTCTTGATCGGCTCGTTGTGTTCGAAGTTCAATTCTGATGTATACATATATTTATATATTTCTTATGTTTTGGTCCCTCCTGAAGTCCGTCTGCAGATTTGATCAGCTTCTCAGTCCATTAGATTTTGATTTGATGTATGGTTTGCATCAAACTGCTTTCTTTATTAGAAAAAATAAAAACAAAATTTTGTTTTGATTTGCCTATGTACCGTGCACGTCATTCCCTAGTGCACGATCGTGCACTTAGATTTACCTTCGTTCTTCGTTCTTTTACATTGCTTTATTTTCATCTATTAAACAAGTGAACGATAAGGTAACGATCAATTGCGATTCACTTCCTAGGGTTTGCGGATGGTGCTGTAATCTTAGGAGTTCGTTTGTTCATTTGCCGTCTCCATCAATAAGTGAATAAGGTAAGGAATTGGGGGAATCTGCCCTAATTTATATTTGATCTTTCTCTCTGCATGTGTTGCTCTCTGCTCACTGCGGTTCAGGCTTGTGATTTAATTCATATCTTGGCATGTACTTTGAGCTGGTTCCACGGTTCTTTTCTCTTCACGATTCAGGGTGATGTGCTGTTGTTCGCGGTCAGTTTTCCTACTTGTGTTTGTTGGTCTAAGTTTCGTTTGGTAGTTCATCATTATGCTTCTGATTGTGACCGAAAACTCTGGAACTTAAATTCAGTATCTTGAAGGCTCAGAGGTCAGAAGCTTTCTTCTTCAATTTTGCATTGGGCTTATCCATATCTAGAATTTCCCACCATTGATGATTAATTGGGCCGAGCATTACATTGATAAATTGTACTTAGCTTAATCAATAATGGGTCATTAGTTAAGTAATTTAGTCGACCTTACTAACACTTGGATAGGAATCTGAGTCAATTCTTACATCAGCAAAGGGTATTTTTATACTTAATAGTCTTTTTCAGAGCAAATGGTGCATTTGGCAGTATTGTAGAAGCTAAAACGCCCGTTTATTTAAATGAAACAACTTGTTAGTGAAACGTACACCTTACCTGAAAATAGTATTTTAGGTGGTTAGTTAAATATATATTGGTGATTACTTGTGCGTTGATTTTGAGTAGTTTACCATATGTGTACGTGGATGCAAATAATATATATAGAAAGATTGATCTTCATGATTGAATCCATCAAACATTTCCTCTCTTGCTTCTACCACGAAAGAAGAAAATGGAAATTGCAACGGTGTTGTTGAAAACCACTGATATCATCCTCAAAGTTATAGGTTCTCCTCTTTTCAAAGAGATTTTGTCCATCAAGGATTATGAAAAAGAAACTGATAGGCTTGTGGAAACCATTGGATTCATCAGAGATCTGCTGATTGATACCGAAGGTGTGCGGTTCCACGGAAATCTTACTGAGGTTCATGCATACAACCGACTTCGAGAAGCTTATCTTGATGCTGAAGATTTTATGGATGAAGTTGTGACTCGGAGGAAGGTGCAGGAGGCCGAGGATAGGAAATTGAAAGAGGTACCCTCTGCTCTTTTTTTTATTATATTTTTTTAATGTCTTTATGGCTGTTGGCTTCTGGGGTTTTCAGATTGTAAACAAAAACATCATTTCTACCAGGCTGCAAAAGAAATCCAGACAAATGCAAAAGGAGTCAAGTATGTAACATCTGTTGCTCACAACAAAATTAAGTCAATTGCAAACAAGGTATGTACATTGTTGGTTAGGTTATTTAGTAACTTAAATTTATTGTATCCACACTAAAGAAAGAATACTCTGAAGAAAACATACTACCTAAATATGTAGGGGTGGGAACAGATCTATCCAATCCGGATATCCGAATACTCTTTTTTTTTTTAAAAAAAAATCCAGGAAAATCCTGATCCTATCCGATCCGAATCCACATGAAACTTTTTGTCAGTTTGGATAGGAAAACTGTCCGTGGATATCCGGCTGATCAATTTGATTCGGATCCTAAAACATGGTATCCAAAAATGACTTTAGCCGGATCGGGTAATTATAAACGGATATCCGGTCAATCTGAATGACTTTAGTTTAATCCGTTTGTTTCAAAAATGACTTCAGTTGGATATGGATATCCGACTTATCTGTTTGGTCCGGATATCCGACTAGTTTGTTTGATCCGGATATCTGATTGGTCCGACCAAGTTTTTTTCTACTTTTTCTATTATCATAAAATGTAAAGAAATAATTGAAAGTCGCAGAACATAATTCAAATAAAAGTTACAAACATATATATAATAAGAAATTGAGAATATTAAAGTACAATATAATAAGAAAATGAAACCAGGTTTTAAATTGTAGATATTTCTATCTTTACACTTATACCAAATTCATAAAATACAATATAATAAGAAATTGAGAAGACTAAAGTAGAAGTAAACATTTCAATCTTAATAAATTTTAAAATTTTGAGTCTTAAAAACATGTATAAATGAATTTGTAGAATAAAAGTAGAAAAGTAAAGTTTTAATCATTACTATTATTTATCTCACATTTTGCAAAGAAGTTTATTCGGAACTAAAATTATTCTGTCAAAAAAGCTAAAATCATTAGTTATCAAAACAATCCTTACTTATATTAATGAGGAACTTATCTTTAATATTTTAAGATATGTACAATTTTTAACACAGGTAAAAAGAGTTGAATTAATTTTCGTCAGTATAGAATAAAGACTTATAGCACTACTATGTTACAAGTGAAATGAAAAAAATAAAATAAAAAGTTATTTTAATATTTAAAATAAATAAAGTTGTAGAATTAAAGTAGGAAAGTAAAACCTTGAAATTCATTGTTTTTTAAAGAAGTCTATTCAAACAGAAATTTATTTTGCCAAGAAAAAACTAAAATTAGCGGTTATCACAATCATCATGACTTTTATTAATGATGTTTTTAAATAAGACTCGTTTAACCGGTTTTAAAGAAATATATGTATTAAATATTACAGAAAAGTTCTTCATTAATATAAGTAATAATGAATGTGCCAACTAAAAAAATATGTTAGGAATGTGCCATATTACAACCCTCGATAAATATCTTGGATGTTTAATTATAAACAGAAGAGTGACAAAAGAAATTTTTGGTGAAATAAACATTAATTCAAAACAACAATTTTTAAAATGGAAAGCGAACTCTTTATCTCAAGAAGACAAAAATACCCTTATAAAACATAATTTGGCAACCAAACCGACTTTTGTTATGCAAAGTTTTATGCTCCCTAATCATAACCTGAAGGAGCTTGATAAAACCTACAAAAAATTCTTCACCTATCATATGTTGGGACACAATCTGTAAGTCGAAAAAGAGCGGCGGTCTGGGATTAAGGAAATCTATAATCACAAATAAAGCCCTTCAAATGAAACTCTTATGGAAAATTCTAGCAAGACCGAGAAATATTTTGGTTAAAATTATCAACGAAAAATACTTGAAAAATCAGAATATTTTCCACTACCAAAAGAAAGGGTCAACTTCATGGCAATGAAACAACCTTATAACACTTAAATATGAATTCAAAAAAGGTATATAATCTGATAAGTCGGTGATGGTAAAACAATCAATTTCTGGCACGACAGTTGAGTAACAACGACACCACTAATAAAAATGGTCCAAAATACCAATCTAATTAGCACAAATTTAAAAGTTAGTCCCTTTATTAACAATTCAAGAAGTTGGGATACCAATAAAATTGACAACGAACTTCAACATGTCATCAATCCAGATATTAGAGAAAAGATAAAAGAAACAATCATACCAAAAAACGAATTGCAGGACAGACTCTACTGGAGATGCAGTAAGAACGATTGGTTCTCTACAAGATCTGGAAACTTAATACCCAACCCAAAATTAAAAACTTTATTTTGCAACCATCACTTGGAAGACTTGCCCCATCTAATAATCGAATGCCCTTTCACTAAACAAATTATTACCAAATTCGACAAAATAATTTTGAATGAACTTAACAAAATAAAAACCAAAAATAAAAAGCTCATGAAATCCTACAGGAATTAAAAAACAAAATTGGAACGAGCAAGTTCGAGTGTCTTGCAAATATTTGGTGGAGCATCGGATTCTTTAGGAACAAAATTATCTTTAATAATGAACTTGATAATGAGGTAATTGCATTCATTAAAAACCAAATCCATAACTGGAAAACTAAAATCTTTGACGAAGATTACTACGATATTAAAAGGCAAAAAAAGGACACTAACGCGACTATAAGGAAAAAACACAATATTAAATGGGAAAAACCAAATCCGGGGTTCCATAAACTTAATTTTGAGAGATCAAAACTGGATTCAGGTCTAACATCCATTGGTTTTGTAATTCGAAATCTTTATGGAGATGTTATTAGCCTTGATGCAAAGAAAAATAACTTCAATTCAGTCATAAAAGCTTAAGCTTTCGCTCTTAAGACTGATTTACAAGAGGCAATCAAATTGCAAATAAAAAAGATTGAAATTGAAGGTGACAATCCATGTGTTATCAGGGCACTCTAAGGTTTGTGGAGCTGCTCGTGAGATGTCGAGATGATTATTTCTGACTCCAGAATGAATCTTTATTTTTTTTTGACGAAATCCAGATCAAACATGTTTTCAGAGAAATCAACAGTGTTGCTGACCGATTGGCCCACCTGGAAATCTCGACCCCCAACACCAATTTTTCTGATGATGTCGAACTTCGTGTTCTCATCCGTAAGGATATTTTAGGTTGGACTACCTCTAGAAGGTAGCTTAACCTAACCGCTTTACGTTATCAAAAAAAAAAATAATAATAAAAAAATAATGAATGTGCCAACTCAAATATCATTTTTATAAAAATGTCTATTAAGATTTTTCAAGAAAAACGATTTAAAAATTCTAAGTTATCACAATCATTAGTACTTAAAATTAATAAGAAACTTATCTTTAATACTTTCACCCATATCTAGTTCATAACATGGGTAAAAATTCTCAGATTTATAAAAAACGTTAGTATTTAATATGCATAATGAACCAAGATTGTAATTTTGATTTTGTAGAATTAAAGTAGAAAAGTAAAATATTATTATGACCAAAAGTTATTTATGTAGTTTATTTCTTAAAGTCAAATTTTCACGCTCATTTTATATGCGATACATAGGTGATTTTTTATAAGTCTATTCGTAATTTTAAATTTTTTTTTTTATATATTTTTAAAAGCAATTGGATATCCGGATCCATTCGGATATTGTGTGTATCCAAATTTTATTCGGGATATCCGCTGAAATCTGAATGACTAAAATCCCGAACCGTATTTGATCCGGTGATCCGGAAAAATCTCTCGAATCGGACTCGAACAGGGTCAAAACGGATACTTTCAATCTCGGAATTTTCCGAATCGAATCAACGGATTTTTTGGACCGGGTCACTGTATCGGATTATTTTGCCCACTCCTGCACATATACAATAATCGGGTAGATTTTAGGTACTTTGAATTTCATATACTTGAGTTTTTTATTCATTGTATGATGCTGATTATCGTTATCTGTAACTTGTTGAGATGATTCAAAATAATTATGATTCTGATTCTTTTGTTATAACAAATTTTCATCAGACACGCGGTTCCCTCTCTTTCTCAACTCCTATTAAAGTGCATAAAGCAATCAAGGAGATCTCTAGTAATTTGGATGCTATTTCAGAAGACCTTCAAAAATTTGGGATGAGGAAGCATATTAGCATGGAATCTACAGGCACGAGGACTAGAGAGACGGGTTCATTTGTCAATACTATGAGCATCATTGGAAGAGACAAAGACAAGAGAGAAATCATTGAATTGTTGATAGCAGCTTCTACTCACGAAGGCCACATTCCAGTAATCTCAATTGTTGGAATTGGCGGGATGGGGAAAACGACAGTTGCTAGACTTGTTTACGATGATAAGAGTCAACTTGAAAGTTGCAAGTTTGATTTGAAATTGTGGGTGTCTGACTCTCAAAAGTTTAATTTGAAGTTGCTGTTGCAGAAGATCCTCAAGTCTATTACTCCTGGCGACACGATTGGTTCTGGAATAGCTGAATTACAGAATCAACTCTTATGGAAAATTACTGGAAAGAAGTTCCTTCTTGTGTTAGATGATGTGGAGAATGAGGATTTTCGATGTTGGAGAGAGCTAAAGGACTTGTTGGTGTTTGGTGAAAAAGGGAGTACAATTTTGGTTACAACACGTTCAAGGAGAGTAGCGAAGGTTATGTGTTCTGAAGATTCACTAACATATGAGTTACAAGGTCTTTCTATAAATGATTCGTGGTTATTATTTGAAGAATGGGCCTTTGAAGGAAGGAAAGATGAGGAGTTGGTTGAGATTGGGAAGTGTATTATTCAGAAGTGTGGCCGGGTTCCTCTAGCCATAAAGACAATAGGATCCCTGTTACGCGGGCGACCTTACTCCAAGTGGGAGCGGGTTAGGGATAATGACCTGGCGAAAATAGACGATGACTGTAATGACATCATTCCCATTCTAAGGGTAAGTTTTGATGCCCTTGATTCTATGTCCAAGGAGTGTTTTAGGTACTGTGCCCTTTTCCGGAAAAGTGAGACTGTTTCCAAAGAGATGCTTATCAACATTTGGATGTCTAATGTTTGTATCAAAACAAACATAGGTGAACAACTAGAGGATGTATTGGAAGATGTTGTACAGACTTTGTTTGACAGATGCTTTCTAGAGGAAATTGGTGATACAGATCTCAAAATGCACGATTTGATGCATGATTTAGCCAAAGAAGTAGCCGGAACAGAGATGCTGGGGGTGGATTCAGTAGATGTCATGTTAGAGTCGGGGACATTAAAACTAGAAGAAAGTATTCGCCACCTCACTCTCACGTCCCATGTTCAGACAGTCCAGCAAATATCAAGATTAAAGCCCAAAGGAAGGCGGTTACGTACTCTCCTGCAGCATAAAATCGGGTACAACTCACGGGAATGTCGGCTCCGTTTTGATAAGTTAGTGTCGGATTTTCCAGTCCTTCGGATGTTGGATTTAAAAAGCCTATACATTTATAGTCTACCGGATTCTGTTGGCGAACTGAAACATCTAAGGTGGCTAGATCTCTCTGACAATCCATTGGAAGTCCTCCCTGATTCAATAGGGAAGTTGTGGAACTTACAATCTTTGTCGCTCAAGTTTTGTCGCATATTGAAGAAACTACCAAAGAGTATCCGAAAATTGATCAACCTTCGGCATTTGGATTTGTATGGATGTAATGCTTTGACCAGCAGTCCTAGTGGAATGGGAGCAATGAAATCCCTCCGCACATTAAACATATTCATAGTAGGTCCTTCAAAGTCCGAGCATACAGCCAGATTGGAGGACTTGGAACCTCTTTCAAGATTACATGGAGATTTGATGATAAAGCTTCATGAGACTAGCGTGTTGAAAGAGCACATTGGTAAAAAAGCTTTATTGATCCAAAAAAGGTTGAGGAAGTTAAAAATATTGTGGCCTGGCTTTAGAATCAACGGTTTAACAGTCGAGGATTCTACAAGTAGAAGTGACGAGGACATCTTGACGAAACTCCAACCCCATTGTGATCTCAAGAAGTTGAAGTTGGATGGATACGAGGGGTTAAGGTTTCCAAGCTGGGCAGACGATTTGGCTTCATTGCTGCCAAATCTGATGTCTATCACAATTGACAATTCTAGGGGATGCCAATATCTGCCATCTTTCAGCAAACTCCCGTGTCTGACAAATTTGCAGATTCATAATGTTCCAGGTGTGGAATTCTTAGAAGATAATGTTCCAGGTGAACCATTTTTCACTTCACTACAAAGGTTTACTCTAGCTAATCTTCCAAAACTGAAGGGTTGGTGCAGAGATTTAGCCGGTGTGGAAGAGCAATCCTCTCTTCTACCATCATTTCCTCATCTTGTTCAACTGGGTATATGTCGATGTCCTAATTTGGAAATGACCTCCATGCCTTCTCCATCTTCACCCCTCAAGTTTCGCTTAATGAATGGCCTTAAAGTGAACATCGGAAAAGACTTGCGCCGCTGGTGGAAATTTCCCCTTGTAGAGAATAATTCAGTTGCATCATCTTTGTCACCGTCTGTGAGCTTCAGTTGTGCACTGTATACAGATGCCTTGCAACTTTATTTCTCTACCCTATGCGTACAAATTCTCCAAGGCAACCATACGTCTTTGACGATCAAAGGTTTTAATGTTTTCATCATGTCACTGGCGAGTAGGTTTGAGGTGCATTTTAGACAAATGTCTAAGTGTCTAACATCTCTTAAAATCAGCAAAATGCCCGAGTTTAAAGACTTTCCCTAAAGTCCTGCTACATCTCACCACTCTTCAAGAGCTTTACCTTGTCTCATGCCATGATTTTACAGGTGAAGAATACGAAGAGGATGTACAGACCCTCCAACATCAACCAGAATTTGAAGAGTTTCAAAGCCTTCGACGTTTGTCTTTGGATGACCTTCCAAACTTACTGATGCTACCAAAGCAGATCCAATCTTCCACCTCCCTCCAAGTGCTTGACATTCATCGTTGTGAGAACTTGAAAGTGTTGCCAATGGACATCCAAGAATTGATCAACCTCAAGTATATGTGGCTTTCTGATATGCCAGTCCTGGAATATATACAAGATAGCAATTCATCTGCATTGTCTTTTCCATCGTTGGAGGGCTTTTGGCTCAAGGATCTTCCAAATTTGAGGGACTGGTGCAGAGAAGAACAATCACTGCTCTCCTCATTTCCTTGTCTGTCTCATATAGACATAAAAGGATGCCCTAATTTCAACGGGAGTTCCATGTTGCTTTCATCTGTCACAGATTTTTTCTTCGACAAATGCGAGACTCCATATTCTATTCAACCATCTTCTCCTTTACCAGGGAGGTTGTCTTGGCTTCTTCGAACGGATGATGTGTCTCTTTTCACAACAGACTTGTTGGAACAGAACCTCCGAGGCCTTCCTTTATCTGTAATGATTCGTAATGATGACACTGAAGCAAACTTGATGAACCTAGAATTCGAAAGAATATCTAGAGGTCTCACATCCCTTCAATTCCTAGACTGTCAATCTTTGAAAACTTTACCAGAACTGCAGCATCTTACTGCTCTACAAAAGTTGCATATTGTGGGTTGTGGAGAGTTTACAGGTGAAACGCCATGGGAAGGGTTGTCAAGTCTTACGCATTTGAAGTTCAGTGACCTTCCGAAAATGGAGAGACTACCCACGCAAATTCAGTTCATCATCTCCCTCCAGGAGCTTGACATTCACCGATGTAGGAACTTGAAGGTGTTTTCTGCAGAAATCCAAGAATTGATCAACCTCAAGTATTTGAGGCTTTCTGATATGCCAAGGCTAGAATGTATACAAGAGAGCAATTCATCTGCATTGTTCTTTCCATCATTAGAATCTATTTGGTTCAGGGATCTACCGAATCTCATGTATTGGTGCCGAGGGCTAGCTAGTGACGTCAAAGAAGAACAATCTTTGGTGCAACCATTTCCTCGTCTTTCTCGTGTAGACATAAAGAGGTGCTGTAATTTCAGGGGGAATTCCATGCTACTTTCACATGCCACGGTATTTTTCTTGGACACATATACGACTCCATGTTGCACGAAATATTTTCACCTTCGAACAGATGATGTGTCTCTTTTCACAACATCCTTATTGGAACAATATCTTCGAGGCAAGCCCGTATATGTGATGATCCGTGATGACGATATTGAATCAACCTTGATGAAGCTGGATAGTGGAAGAATATTCAGTTGCCTCACTTCCCTTCAGTTGCTAAAATGTGAGTCTTTGAAGTATCTACCCAATGCTCTGAAGCATCTTGATGCTCTGCAGACGCTGTCGATTGAAGAATGTGAACAATTTACAGGCAAAGAACATGAAGATGACAAGGAAAGTACTGATGATGGGTTTAAAAGTCTTACACATTTGGAGTTTAGTAATCTACCAAAAGTGGAGAGACTACCAGAGTGGATTCAGTTCATCCCCTCCCTCAAAGAGCTTCTAATTTGTAATTGTATCAATTTGTTACAGCTTCCAGATTGGGTAGACAAAATTTTTAAAATTGTGTTGCTCCCTGAGCGAAGAGGGTTCTGTTTGGTTAAAAAAAGGTAAAATGGTATAGGATAGTCTTTTCAATTGATTGTTGTAATTGGTGTTTTTTTACATACTTTTGCAAATAATCTAATATAGATGATTGAATGTGTATTTATTTGAATTAATAAATTTTTTGTATATATGAATGTATTGTAAGTTAGTATCACTGATTAAATCAGTTTCACTTCCATAATCCCATCCCATAAATAAGGAATTAGAGCACTCCACTGGTATCCTCGTGCATGCAAGCCACTTAAGCCTACTTTAGTTAAATATAATACTTCATATTCTATAAGGACTAAATATTTAATTTTTCTTCATAGTCCTACTATAATATTCACAAACATACTATATATTTGTGCATTACATGTTATTGGCATTTTATGTACTAAAAATTCTTACATAATACGTCAAGTGTGTTTCGTATACTTATATATAACATGTTATTTGTATTTCATAATATATACTTCTATTAAGATTAATGAGTACCATGTATCAATAAAACATGAGATATTTTATTATAGTAGTCGAGGAGGGTTAAGCTTTCATATTTCTTGTACAAATATTCTAATACATGTTTTTTGCATTATATATAAGTATTCATGTTATAAATACATTCCACATTATATCTTTTTATTCATTTCCATTGAAAATTTTCCTCTCTTTTTTTCTTTACAGGTTTTACTGTTGCACATATCTGGTTTGTCTGGTTATGGATTCTTAAGTCTCTGGATAATTTATACTCGTTTGGAGAAATGACTTCCATGTATTGACAGATGGGCTGCACATCCAGGACCCTCGTCCCATAGAGCCATAGAAGACAGGCTACACCAGTAATATCAACCTAACTAGTAATGCGATCTTTAGTATGGAGAAGACCATAAGGTCCATAACACAAAAATTGAAATGATATTGGTTGACGAAATTCACATATGGAAAAACACAAAATTGTAAATATATGAATAAATAGGAATGCCTATTACAACACCTGCACTAATTACTATCATCAAAAGCATTCTAATTATAAACCCTCTTTCCCCAAAAATAAACAGCGGAAATTGTTTCTTAATACAGCCAAAACTTGAACCAGATGACGGTGAAAAAGAAATTACATTTTATCTCACGTAGATATGCACATCATGACTCGAAAAATGCATATTATGACCCTAAAAAACATGGGAAAGAGCAGATTTGCATAAACACAGGTTATGAAGGTTTAGGAGAGGTCTGGTCATGAAATCTGCATCAAGAAAGCCAAAATCATCAGCTCACAGAAATATTAAAAAATGGTGAACACCAATGGAAACTTCTCAATTCGTAACGAACCTTGAAAGCAAGAACCTAGTAAGCGGGCTCAAGTTAGGGTTTGAATGCAATTCCTTGTGCTGCTGCTGCTTCTTGGCTTCGGCTTCAGCTTTTTGATCTTGCTCTGAAACTTTGTTGGTTCTTGAGAATGTATGGATGGACAGATCTTTTAGATCTTTTAAAGAAGGCTCCTTTGAACTGCATTATGTATCATTGATTTGTAAAATGAACCAATTCGAGTTATTAGGTACAGATGAAGGAAGAAATAGGGAGCCAAAATAGAGTTCATGCACAATTGAACACCTTCCAAGTCTTTGAAAAATACGGCTAATTAGATAGTCATTCGACCCGGGCTTCATACGCTCCATATCCATGAGGGCATTGGCTACAGCACGGGCAGAGCCTTCAGAATCATCAGGAATGACCTGATATCCATTTTTACAGTAAGAATTCTTGAATGCATATGCAAGGAACAATTAAGTTTATGTTCTCAGGAAATGGAAGCTTTCCGTTTTCCGATGGTCTCATGTACTTACTAACAACAAACTTTTTCTGATGTACACATCTAATCTATTTCATAATGCATTGTTTAGATTTCTAACCAAAGTGCTGCAGAAATACAGAACTTTGTTCATGACATTATATTACAATCATCCTATGTGTACAGTGATAAAATAAACAAATTTTGGGGTCATATGCCTAATAGATAGCACAAAGGACGTAACGAAGCAGACAAAGGTATTGGTACTGACCTCCTTCAATGAAGGAACGAATAAAGATGCCAAAGAGGCAGAAGACGACAAAGCTGACATTCTAGCGTTTTCTTCATCATCACTCGGTTGGCGTGACCTCGGAAAAGCCTTCATTGCATCTAAGTAGTCACGGCTATGTCTGAAGCACATGTAACATATCAGAACACTATCACGCTTTTTTGTTCTTATTTTGCCAGCTTTCTCAGCACAAGGACCGACATACCTTGGGGACTCTGAGCTATTTGATACTTCACTCCCTCTTCTAAGTTCATTGGCATCTTTGTTGACCTTGTTCAACGCAGATCTCTCACGTGTGTTTTTCCTTGCACCCTTTTGCATGGCAGCCATTGCCTGCACAGATAGCAGACAGTGTAAGCTGTGAAGGTCACCGAAATATTCATGTCAAACATAAGAAGATTGATGTCTCTTTGCTATTTCCTCTTTTTTTTCTTTCTCCAAATCACTAGAAAGTCTATATTTAAGGCTGATATGAAAAATGAGAAGTTGCAGTAGAAATGAAGAATAAAGCAAAACCTCTGCAATGTTTGTAGCGCTATCTTCAGGAGAGGCATTAGAAGTTTTCTCAGTCATCCCAAGTCTTGACTTTGGAGTTCGTGGAGAATCAGGAATATCTTGTTCGCCACGAAAAACAACAGTACCACTGGTGGAAGCACCTTCAGTGGAAATATACGTGCTGCTAGACTACATCATAGAGTGGCAGACCGCAGGAACGAAAAAACACGTAAATAACTAGTAAAGCAAGAATTTAGTATGCTCAAGAGAACTCCAATTACTACTAAAGACAGGAACTGAACCTGAGAACTTTGATCACTGGGTATAGACGAGGATGGGTATCCCTTGGGAGATCTTACAGCAATGGTACCTAAGCCGGTCCCTAAGCCCTCATCCTGATTGTATAAAATTTAGAATCTCAATCAACATCGAGTTTTTTTATTAAGAGAGTGAAACATAAAAGGTAAATGTGACAATCTGACAACAATTGGGATATATAATATTGCAAATGAGTGCACCAACTTATAAACCATTAAGCACCTATTAACAAGGGCAGATTAACATATTGATGCCAAAGTTGATGATTTAAATACCAAGCAGTGTCTCCAGGTTCAGCAGTCAAATTAAACATTTTGCATTTCTCACATCAAAGTTCAAGTTTTGTGATCTGACAAATGGCTTCATGATCAGGCAAATTCCTCTTTCCTGTCCACACCATACACCATTGCATGACAAAGTTTGGTATGTATTAAATAGAAAACAAACAAGATGGAAATGAAAAGGTTGTTCCTAAGGTACTTGCATACATGATAAATTAATATTCCAAGGAATACTGAAGTGTACTGGAATGTTTAGGCCAAAACCCAGTTCTCCAAGTTTCAGAAAGAGTCTTCACTAGTCCCTAAACAACCCAATCAAAGTAATAAACAGAAGAATTATGCAGTGGGGAATTGGAGACCCGAGAGAATAAACATCTCACATATTCTTGAAGGACGCTTTCTTTTTCATCTGAGAGATCTCTAGAATGTCTTCCAAGGGAAATTTCTGATGATTCATACAGTCCATTGTCGGATGCTGCTGGCCAGTGGTTATTGTTGTCTGGAATTTTTTTGGGAGAAGTCTCATATTTCATCAGGTTATCCTCTTTTCTTGCTCTCCCTTGAGGTGGCCTCAAGATACTTCGCATAGATCCACTGCTCTGTGCTCCACCAATACTGAAGTCCCATCCCGCATTTTTTGGCGATCTTGTCTGATTACTGAGATTAATAAAGTCAGCAAAATTCATTTAATTAGTTGATATCAATACTAAAGAAACTCACCTAGCTCGAACTGTGCCCACCACTCCAGGATCTTTTGACACCTTAACAGTGTCAGATCCTTCACCGTAGGCCCTAAGGCCTTCTCGAATTTCTTCTGTATCTTCTTTTGCTTGGTATTTTGGTCGCTCTCTATCATAACAGCACAGCAAAATTCCATTAAGATGTTACTTTTCAACAGAAGCAAAATTTGTCCGAACCAACAGAGTTCTCGGTAGTCGGTACTCTCTTATGGAAGCATTGGAAATGTCCCCTTAGCCAAGATTTTCAAGTATCATATACACATGAGATTTTTTCACAATATCACATCCAAGTAAGACCCAACATTACAATCATAAGCCCAATAATGGAACAGGAAAAAAAATGTAAAAGCACAAATGATATGACAATAGATCAACGTTGTACTTAACAAGGAGTAAAAACAAGAGGAAAAGAAATCATAGTGATTATATATCATACCTTATTCTCTCTAAAAGCTTCTGACTTTTCCTGGCACTCCTAATAAACCGGTGTTTTATAAGTTCTTTTGCACTTGATCTCTGATATAAAGTAGAAGGAAAATGAATTATCCTGTAGGAAATTGGTTTGTATGAACTAGTTCCACAGCAAATAACAATGATGTAGGGTAAAACACCTCCCATCCCTCTCCACACGCAAATACATAACTGCACTTAATACTCCTTTTGACAACATGCAACATAAAAGGTGTTTAGATTATAAAGACTTGCCTCAGCAGGAACCTTTTTCAAGCATAAAGAGACAAACTCCTTCATAGAACGAGAAAAGTGCTCATCTAGCTGCAGAACAGCTGGGAAATTTCAATCTTAAATGTTCTATCGAAGCTTAGTAGTGTACAATGTGAAAATCAAAAAACGAATTAAGTAGATAAATCAGTAACCTGGGGTGGATTTTCTCGAGGTATGATGAATAGAACTCTCATTGGATGAAGGTCTGCGAGGGGTGGTTCCCCCTTTGCCATTTCAATTGCAGTTATCCCAAGAGACCATATATCAGCCTGCAACAATCAATCACAAAACATGTTAAACTACCTTCTATGAGAAATTCATCCATAGTTTTCATACAAAATTATACTTATCAAAAAAATATAAAAAAATTCACAGATGGCAAAGATGAAGTAATAAGACTTTGATCTGCCTATGACCCTATAGCAAATTAGCAATAGAGATAAGAGGTGATAGAAAAAAATATACAAAAAAATTATTCATCTTAAAGGCAGACCTTCTCATCATAACCATCTGTATTTTGGATTACTTCTGGAGCCATCCAGAAAGGTGTCCCCACAAATGTCTGCCATGAATGAACAGATTTATAACAATTACCATAAATGTATATAGCCCTCAATCTAAGTTCCTTATGAATTGAGTTCAAGGAATCAAGGATTTAAATAGGAAAAAAAAAATCAAAGATCATACATTATTTTAATCGTCAGGTACAGTATATTAACAGTGATGGTTAAAATCATCAACAACGTAATGAAAAATATTGAAAAATGGGGAACAAAATGAGGATCACCACCTTGATTAAGAGACAAGATATTGAAACATTCTAGTTGACTTGTTATTAACAAAATGACATTTGGAAGAAGCAAAGTTCAACTGGAAATGAACAGAGAAGCCCTAAATGCATACCAGCCTGGCCTGCATAACCTATAAAGTTTTGACTTATGGGCTATATTAGGATAGAACAAGTTCCATTTGTTCCTTTGTTCCAATTAAGATCTTATCCCTTAGAAAATTGAACAAATCCCTACTCACTCACTCCACCCCTAAACATGTCTCTTCTAGTCAGTCCTAACAATAGCAGGCTACTATTGACTTATTGTTGTCAGTCAGTCCTGCAATAGCAGGTTACTGATGTCCTAAGTCATAGGATATATGCATGATAACAAGATACAGAAACACATACCTTCCTCCTTGAAATTGTTTTGGTCAATTGCGCAGAAACACCAAAGTCTGCAACCTAATAAATAAACACAAACATAATTTTACAAAGGTCAAACGGCAGAAATAGGCAGAAATAACCAATATTGTCGATAAGGGCAGAAATATTTTGGGGGGAATTACCTTAACGTCACCGTTCTCGGTCAACAATATATTTGCAGCTGCCACAATCATATTATAGTTTAGTCATAACTTAGCACAATATAATGTGATAAAATCTCTATGTCAAAATTTGTTAACAATGAGAACCAAAGAAGGTATCAAAAGAAGAACCAGGATAATTCTCTGGTAGGGAAGGGGGAGAAGAAGATGAGAAGTCAATCATATCTAGGATATCAAGTGACAACACCAAACAGAAGAAGCGTGATCTTAACCTTTAATATCCCTGTGGATTTTTCCTTCAGAATGAAGATAATCAATGGCGTGTAGCAAGTCACGCAGGATGCAGGATATTGACAGTTCGTCAAGAGGAGGACCTGATTGGAGCTGCAGAAAACCAACACTGACTCAGCCTCCGTATATTACATCTTCTAGTACTAATAATCGGTGTTATTATAAACAAGCAAGCAAAAACTGAAACCGAAATTCAAGAGACTCATGAATATTTGGTGTATATAATTGTATATATTATCTTGTTTTGTAAATAACTGCAGGAAAAAAGGAGATGTCTGATCAATAGAAAACATAAGAGATAGATGTTATGACTAACTCCCTAAAATACCACTGATAGCAGTCTAGCTACTGACTCAACTAAAAAGGAGGCCAATATATTACAACTTGATCTAATTGAAGGGTAACCATCTGCCGGGGTCAGGTATGAGTTCTGAATCTTGTAGCTATATTGCATTTTATCGTTTTTCACAGATACAAGTACCTGATAACATCTAATAAAGTAAAAGATGTTTGAACTAAGTGCTTCAAAGCACTCATTGTCTTCAAATTAGATTTTTTGTATTAGTGAATTTTGGACGAATTAGTGTTTTAGTATATAATTAATAACTAATTTAAGTGGATATACTACAATCTAGTTCTGCACTTAGCAATAACTTGTGGGTGTTGGTTGTTAGTGCATATGCCTTTTTCTCATTTTTTTTAATTGATTTTCATTTCAAAAAAAATTAGCGAGTAGCCAATAAACAGGCACCTACCCTAATGAGATTAATTGGATTGTGATAATTTATAAATGTAGCATTCTATTTTTTTTCTTTGGCTAACATTTGTGCTTCTTTAGCATTCAACTCTTTTAATTGTCCTCTAGTACCATTTTGTTGGGTAAAATTTTTATTCGTACCAATGTATTTTACCCCTATTTATAGGTCACAGTCACTAATTACTTTTTATAAAATGAATTTACAGAAATAAAAAGAGATGAGAAAGAGGGCATCCATAAGCACTAACAACACCCTATCCACGAGTGCTAATTGCTTTCAACTAAATAGTAGTCTACCCACTAATAAAAACTAATACACAAATCAATCTATTTCATCTAAATAATCTAATTTGAAGACAAATAGTGCATTGAAGCACTATATTCAACAAAAGATTGGAAAGAATTAGAAACAAAATGACAAGCAAAAACGTAAATCAACAAAAGTAACCTACTAGGTCAGCAACAGAACCGCCGGCCATGTATTCCATTATTATCCAAAGCTTGGTTTCATGGAGATATGAACCATAGTACTCTGTGATATATGGTGATCGGCATTGTGATAAAACTGCAATTTCCTGGTTCAAACAATTCCATATGAGAAACATAAAGCTTCTCCTCTATAAAGATATGGCACCAATCAGCAATACCTTCTGAATATCCTCAACTTCATCTTCTCTGCAGAAATGCAGAGAGCCTCGATAAGTAAATTTTTTCATTTTTAGTAAAATTAAACAAGAAGTACAAAGAAAGGCAGATGGTTTATGCTAAAATACGGACAGTGAACTCATCAAGGAATTATACTCCGGTACCTTTTTATTTTTTAGGGGGAGGGGTAGAGATATAAAAAATGTTACAACAACAAGACTTCACTCATTTATACTTGTTTATTAGCAGGATAAGATTATGTCAGTTATTGTACTCGTCTGCTCATCCTAGCTCAATCACTTGCCAAGGCAAAAGAATAATAGAGTAGACAAATGTCTGTTAAAAGCAAGGGTTATCAGGCAAACTATAAATCATAGTCTGGCCTATTATATTTGGTTGCTAACTAGCAAAAACCAAAGGCTTTCAAGTCATGTATGAGAAGTGGTTGTTAGGGAAAAGAGAAATATTAACGACCAGAACATTCTTTGAAAAACTTACTTATATCAGCAAGTAAGAAATTTTGGACACACTGCGCAGATTTCTCAAAATAAGCAGGACTAATATCTTATTTCAACAAAAGGGGAAAAACAAATTCTTAGAAAATGCAGTTTATCCCACAGACTGCAGCCATAAATCAAAACTATTATTCATAACAACCTAGACAAACTCCACACACGCACAAAAATGATGCTTTACTCCTTTCAAAAAAGAAGAGTGTTTAACACTGGTGAGCATATAACTGAGAAACTGGAAAAGGAAACAACAGAAAGTTCTCATCTCCAATAGACAAAACCATCAATACAGGCATAATTAGAACACTCCTCTCCTTTTGACTGAGGACAAGAATAATTGCAGTGGATGAAATACACAAGGCATAAACAAATTCTTACACTTCTGATATTGTGCAGCAGCAAGACTATACAAGACTCGTATCATAAACAATAACATAGTAGATAAAGAGTAAATACTCACGATTCCTCCAAATCAATAACTTTTATAGCAACAACTTTATTCAGCTCTTTATCAAACCTGCAAAACAAGGCATCAATGAGTACAACAAAATTATGCATTCCAATATAACATATCAACTACTTTGTTCAGCCCTATATCAAACCTGAAAAACAAGGCATGAATAAATACATCAAAAGCATGCATTGCCCTAAAACTAGTAAAAGCTCAAACTTGTCCACGGTTACTAGGGTCAATCAACTTTAGAAAGGCCACATTTTCAAAGCATAATTACAATAAGGAAAATAAACATTTTAACACGGGTACATCTTAATGATAAAAAAATAAATAATAATAATAATAAAAAAGTTCACAAATCATAGAACTGTAACTGTTTGAATTGTTCTTGAACAACATCAATGCAACTTGATCTCAGCAATACTTCAAATTGCAACATAAACTACAAATTCATAGACACGAAAGTAGCTGCAGAAGTATGAGGATATAAAAATCAAGTCAATGAACTTCTGTAATGCAACCAAATGCTTACAGCTTACCCTTTATAGACGTCACCAAATGAACCCCTTCCAATCAGCTCCAGTGAATCAAATCTTGACCCTGCAGCCTCTAGAAAGCCTGCAGTGTCCGACATTTTCCAGATAAACGATTTGTCGCACCCCCAACCCTGTAACCTTAGTCGGCAGATACTGAAACAAATTTCCAAATCTAAATATCTTCAAATGCATCACATTCCTCAACAAAGAGTTCACTTTCGCCCACCTCGCCCTAAACACAAACACAACAGCTCGCTAGCTCCAATTTCAAAAACCTGGAGCAAGAGAGCATCGCGCAGATAATACCACTTAATTAACAAAGATTTATACTCATGTGTACAAGGATCCAATCAAGTTTCGACAAAGGACTCATAATTACTATACGAAAACAAATTAACATAATATTGACGGTAAAATGTACAAATTTTTCTGACTGGTAGGAGTGATCGTGTACACTCAAATTAAAGAATTCGATAGGCTGAGAGCTTCGCCGGAAATTGACAGACCAACAACAATGAATGAGGCATACAGAAGTAGATTTAAGGAGCAAGAAAACGAAATATCAACGGAAAGGATTTTTGGGATCAGTATTATTTTTAAGCAAATCTAGGGTTCGTGGCCTGTAGGATGAAAAGCTTACCAGATGTGGGAGCTTCAAATATCAAATTGAGGAGATTGGATGGGGGACGGCGATCAGGAAGGAAGCTGTCAGGGGAACTCTTTAGCCGAAAATGCCATCCATCTCTCCTCTCTCACTCTCACAGTCTGACTATATTTGGCATCTTTGTTTTGAATAAAAAATTGTTCCACGAAGTCATCACAGAAGTCGTTGTAGTATAGTGGTAAGTATTCCCGCCTGTCACGCGGGTGACCCGGGTTCGATCCCCGGCAACGGCGAATTTTTTTTAATAAAAAAGCTTTTTTTTAATGTATTTTTGTAAAAAAAAAAAAAGTTCAGTTATCTTTTTTTTTTTTGACTAAACAGTGCAGTTATCTGCATCAGAGGATTTAGGGATTGTTTGGACTATTTTTTTAGTAAATATAGTATGATACATTTCACTCTAAAATTAATAATATTCTCAAATATCATAATTATGTTATAACCCGCTTATTCACTTCCGTATAACATAGCTGATGATGCCACACACCCTGACACCAGTCCCGATAATAAATAAAGCGCAAATTATTTCCCAATTATAATTAATGTACAAAGTAAACCGATAAATTTGCATGTGTTTATACTACAAAATTAAAAGTTAAAACATATAGTATTTGATAAAATGCACAATCAATATTTTATTATTAATATAAGCATAAAAAACACCGCTTGATAAAATGTATTATACGTCAAACCATGACCTAGAAAGACTGAAAGTTGAAATCTTGGAATGGAAAAAACAAGTGATGTATTTCCCATAGTGGCTGCCAGCAAAGGATGCTTTTGTCTGGTGCAAAACGAAATAAAACAGAGGGCCTACTATTACCGGCAAAATTGATGAATGTATTATGGCTTTTGTTCAATTACACAAGCAGAGTCTAGCCCCACCATGCACACTGCCGATGAGCTATTATCTGCTGGGTACCACTTTTTCTTCTTTCTACGATACAGATTGAATTGACATTTATTGGGCTACAAATATTAGTGTAAGGTTGAAGATAGACGAAATACAGAGATTTGAAGTTTGTCAATTGAGGAATGAAGTTCTTATTTCAGTGCCCCTGTTGCTCGTGTTTCTGCTTCATGAAACCTCAAAAGGGGAAGCCCAAGGAGAAGAAGAAGAAGAAAGACGGCGAAGCAGCTAAGCCGGACGGCGGAGGAGCTGTTCAAGTAGCAGAGGCTGCAACTCCTGCAGTTAAGGCAGACGGTTGAGACTTGAGAGTAATCTCCTATTTGATCTAAATTTGTGATTTATTGTAACTTTGGTGTATTTGTCTTATGAATCAAACTTATGTTTGTTCATTTTTGTTCTTTGATTTCCATTGAGATCTGTCCATGAATCTATGATGCCCGAAGCTATGATCTTGATTTTGAGTTTGGATTCTATGGAACAAGTTCATTCAAAAATGTCTGTATTTGAGTTGATATGTACAGGACCTAGCCAGGAGATACTACGGCTTATGAGCTAGAGAATGTGTAACCATTTCAATCTGGGTTCTGTATTACTTTCCTGCTCAACTCGATTTTGAGTTTGGCTAATTCTAAGTTAGAAGTTAATTATGTTTATGTTTTGGATAATCAATAAAGTTATCTGATAACCTCAGGAGTTGCACTCACACAGTGACACCCTTCAAAAGAATTGGATTTCAAGTTGATTCACACAACTTATATTTTCTTAAAGTAGTTCAAGCTCTTGATCTGTAATGTACTATTGAACAATAAGCCCCTTAAACTAACACAATGAAAATGGTCACACAACGTGAATTTGAAAAGAAATTTTTGTTAGATGAGTGGGACACAGTAACACAGGAGGCCAAGAAAATTGACCAGTTGAATAAATGATGTATCCCATATATAAAAAAATGTTTGAGTAGCTGAGATGAATTTATGAAGATTGATAAGTGCTAACCATATCGATCCACAAGATTTTTTTTTTCCCTAAATGAATATGATAGATATTTTTACCATCTTGAATTTTATTTGCTTAGCTCTATGTTCTGCTGCAATGATCTAACATCGTTCTCCAGTATTGTTCCTTGTCAACCGATAAAGAATCATCACTCCTTGAATAAGTTCAGTATAAATTAGATGATTGGGGTCAAAATAAGTTGCTACAAATGATGAAACTCTCATGATACTTGACAATGACTCCATTGATAACATATCAACTACGAAGTCAAGAAAGATAATTGAGGTTAAAGGAGAGAATCATTATTTTGATCCTGTTGATCTATTACAATATTACATGATTCTGTTAACGCCTTTACAGATCCACCATGAGCGGACACAATTTCACAAAGCCACACAACTAGAATATATGCCTTCTTATCTCACTTTGTTATTCCATGCTACACAAAATCATAAAATATATGAGAATTATTGTATTATAAAAATAATATGATACTCATCCCACTGAAATTGATCAATATAAAATGGAACATCTAAGAGCAATTTTTTTAACACTAATTGTAAGATCAACTAGCGATTAGTGAAGTGCTTGCCATGGCCACAATGAAAATGTGCAAGCAATCCAATGAAACTTGCCAGTATGAAACAAGCGAAACCATGGTTACGCACGGGGTTTGCGGAAACCTGCAGGCCCCCGAGAAAAAGCACCATTTTTGGCACAAGAACAAGAACGAGCATGCAAAGCAGCAAGGGCATGGGATAAAACAATTCTACGGGCATGGAGGTAAGAAGCCTGTGAAAGGTAATGGCTGTGTGCAGAATGAAGGTGAAGAGTTTGTTGTCATGCATACGCGTGTTGAGAAGACGGAAGAGCACGTTAGTGTTGTTCGTGTTAAGAACAAGCCGTGTGTCAAGGCGAACTGTGGTGATGGATGGCAGCTAGGGTTCTTGAAGGATTAAGGTACAAAAGGATGATATATATTCTGCTGCATCAAGACGTACGTACTCAAGGGAGAAGAAGATTAATGAAATAATACTGTGTTTGTGTGTTATTATGAATGCTTGTTTGACAGAAAGTAACTCAAATGCCCGCGTCTGTTGAATCTTGATTAAGTGTTCCATCCTAATATTTGTGCGTTTGTCACTATAAATATTTTTTTTTGGTGGGAAACTATATATAAATATATCTATAATCTCGTTAATTTACGGTACATGTAAAAAAAAGATCGTTACATAAATCATGATCATTAGTTTGCTATTAAAAAAAAATGTAAATTATTTGTCCATATAAAACCTTAATTTCAGCCATAAATAAACAAAATATTATTACCTAAAATATTTTTATATTTACTGTTAGTGTATATTTTAAGTTCAATATAGTAAAACTCCCTATGAGCATTTAGCATGATCCTTTAATCTTGTTCGTTCAATTTTTAATCTAATGGATATTAAAGGTTCATACTCAATACTCTAATTAAGGATCATACCGGATTTTAACCTCATATATGGAGTAAGAGATGTTGATTCGGATAAGAATAACTCTTGTGGAGAGGAATGAAGAGTGAAGAGGATTAAGTTAGATCCAAGGACTACCTAAGGAGTGATGTTCCTCTACATAATATTAAACACTACACTTCGTTGCTTTTTTTAATAAACGACTTCTCTTTTTCAATTTCCACAGTTCTCCTTAATTTTCTCCAATTTATCTCTAAAAATTATAACAATGAAAATCTCTCGCTATTACTTGTTAATCCTTATACTTCTCCATTGAAATTGATTGTAATAGGTAATTTCTATTCGTCATATTCGGTTCAAGTTCGTCTTCATCTTTTCCAGATTTGCTCAAACACGATATGGCCTCGTCATCTTCGTTTCTTCCTCCTCTTCTTGTTGTCTACGTCCTCCCCTTCCTCAATTCCTCTAGTATAGATCGTCACCAATATCTAATTCAATATTAAATCATATGAATTACTTTTTGAAATTAAGTTATACATATGTTTGATAAAATGTTCCAATGATCGTGTAGTTCAATTTTATTTTCTTTTTAACTCGATTGCTTGGAGCTTAATGACTTAGTCATTAAGATTTATGTGTTTAATATGAAATTATTGTATAACTTTAATTAATGATTAAATAAGTATTTTGTTATCCTATAAGAAGAAAGTTGATTGAAAACGCTACTATTATATTAATTTTATTAGCTTGGTACGTCTTTTTGTATGCTTCCTATAGTTGAAGACATGAACAAATGGCAACAAAACTTGATTAGATATCATTTGATATTCATCAACTTCTTCATATAAATATAATTCACTTTGTAGTGTCGTCGGCAATGTATTGACCATCAAGATCCATTTTCTCGACATTTTTTTTTTCTTTTTTCAATTAAAATCAGTTAAATCAGTCTAATACATGACATTGTTTAAATTATATAGATAAAACAAAAGATAAGAAATTTCTTTATATAGTGATCCTAACTAAATATGAAACAATAACAAATGATAATAATCAAAATTGTGTATCTTAAAAATTTATACAATCACCTTAGAGAACTACTAGCTTAGTACCCGTAACTTACACAAAATTGATAAAAAAAATTAAACTAAATAATAATTATTAATGTAATAAATAATAAATATTACAATAAAAATAATATATAAGTTTAGGTAAAAAAAAATTTTAATCAATGACAACTGTAAACAAAATTTAATATTTTTCAATAATATCAAAAAGACTTACAATAATTTTATTAAGTAAGTTAACTATTTATGGTTGTTACATAATTATTAATTATAATAATAGTATAACATTAAATTTTATATATAAAAGACAAATAGTTTAATTTTGAAGTAATTATATATTATTATAATAATAATAATAATAATAATAATAATAATAATAATTTGAAAATATAATAAATTTTGAATAAGAAATTAAGAATAAGAATTTGAAAATTCTCCTTTTATAATTATATAAAGTCAATAAGCAAATTAAATTATACCCTATATAATAATATAACTTTCTCGTTTAGATGAATTAATTTGTTATCTTAATTTAGAGAGTAATAAAATAAATAAAATAATTAATTAAAAATAATGTGGCACAACCTAAGGACGACACATGGCGAAGTATTATGTGGCTTAACGTAGCGATGACATGTAATAAAATTTAATGTGGTTCAAAGTTAACAAAATTTAATGTGGCTCAAGGTAGGAATGACAAGTGACCGTTATTTAATTTTGTTTTAACATTATATAGTAGATTACTTAAAATACAAAGAAGTATAGTCTTACTTGATATAGAAAATTTTTAAAGCACGGATAATAATTTACCAGGTCCACGATGCAAAGCATTCCGTTTACGCCAAAAATTAAAATTTCAGTGTAAGACGCATACGTTGAAATTCATACCAAATTTAGACGAAGTGAAAAAAATCCATTAAAAAGAAAATTTCATAGAACAATATATTTGATTTTTTTATAATATTTTTTTTTAAAAATTCATCACAATCATGGTAATCGTAATGTACAACAAAAAACAAAATAAAAAATCTTGAAATAACTGAAAAAACACAATAATTTATCTTTCCAGAATAATACTATATACACTTTAAATATACAAAAATTCCACAAACAAGACTTTGAATTTTTACAAAATAATATTAATTATAAAATTCCCAAAAACTTTAATTTTTGTTTCTAACTACAGGAACAATACGAAAATACCTAATAAATTGAAGTTGTTAGATAATTTGAAAAATAAATTAATTGTTATGAGCAGAAAGCCGGAAAACAACCAAATTCAGATTTATTATTGTTTTTTTTAAAGAAGGAAAGAAATTCGAATCAGATTTATCTACTATCTATCTATATACTAAAACAGCCCATGAACTTACACGTGGCACAGTCTGGTGAATCCATGTCACTAAATTTACACGTGGCACAGTCTAGTGAATCCACGTCATTAAATTTACACGTGTCAATTTTTTGTTAATCTAGGTCCCACCATGTTAAAACAATTATTTAAAATATTTGGTTTACTAATTTTAACTAATTTATTTTATATACTGAGTTTTAAAATTTTATGTTAATATACGTATAACTTTTCACCAAATCTCTTTCACCAAATTTATTTTAAATATTTTACTAACTAATTTTTAATTAATCTCTCATATTATTAATTCACCTTTAATTATTTATAATTAAAAAATTAAAATGGTTAAACTTTACAATCTTATTTAAAGATCTTAATGTTTTATCAACTTATATTTTATAATTTCAACTTAACTTATATTTTCTACAACTTATATACTTTATTTTACACTTAATCTTATTTTGTTTTTATATATTTTTCAACGCTTTTATTACAACTTATAAAATTTATTATTTATTTAAAATTTTAAATATCTTAATATATTTTTTATTTATATTTATTAATTTTCAAATGAACTTTTTTTTTTGAAACTTATAAACTTTTTTTTTTCAAAAACTTTTAAACGATTAAAAAAAATACATCTTCATTTTAGAGAATAAAAAAAATTTAAGAATAAAAAAAATCATTTTTGTATAATAATTGTTTTTTCACTTAAAAAAAATTGATTTATATATTTTTTTGAAAAAAATTCAGATATTTTTGGATAATTTTATATAAAAACTCGTAACTTTCATATTATAAATATATGTAAAAAAATCGAAATAGTTTTCCCAAAATAAATAATTGATTTTTTTTAAAAAAGATATCGACTTTTTAAAAACAAATTAAATACTTTTAATAATTTTTTTTTGTCATTTACACAAAAGTATGTAAAAAATCAATAAAGTTTCGATTTTTTTATATTAAAAATTAAATTATTTTACTTAATTTATGACTTTTATCTTATTAATTTATTTTAAAAAATTCATACTAAACTCATAATCTTAAATTTTTTAACGAATCTTTACCGGAGTTATAATTTTTTTCGGAAAAATAAGTTATATTATTTTTTATAAATACGTTGATAGTTTGTATCATTTTCAATAATTTTCAAAGTTCGTAATATTTTGAGTTTAATTGATAGTTGTTATTATTTTGAATTTTTTTAAAAAAAAATCTTTTGTGTAATATTTATTATTTTAATAACTTGATATATGCTATTAGTCTTACTAATTGTTAGGTAATTCACTATTCAAATTTAACTATTTGATTATTGTAAATTTTGACTTAGACATGCTACTTATATTATATAAACCTCTTTTATTTATATATTAATACCCTTCTTTTTTTGTTAGTATATGTTTTAAACATGACTTCTTATCTAACTTATATAATAAAAACAACCGTAAACTGATACTTGACATATTTTTGTGCAGTCACCTCATCAATTTTAGAATATCGTTTATTCATTAACCCAAATCACATAATCTAACATTTAATTCAATAAACCCTAATTATTTCTTGGATTGATATTAACTTTGACATTCGAGTATCTCAAAGAATTTTGTGCAGTCACCTCATCAATTTTAGAATGTCGTTTATTCGTTAACCCAAATCACATAATCTAACATTTAATTCAATAAACCCTAATTATTTCTTGGATTGATATTAACTTCGACATTCGAGTATCTCAAAGAATATTGTCCCGAAATCCTCTTTCCCGATTTTTATTGCAAGATTTGAATTTTTGCTTGATTTCCATTCATAATGTGAAAAATAAAGTCTTACAACAAGTATCACATAACAATTAAGACAATTCTCAACATAATGAATTATCAAACATTTTTTTGACGCACCATTATCGTATAACCCGTGCAGGGCACGGGTATTAAAACGAGTATAATACTAAAACATAAGTAATTATGCCCAGTTGTCGTTCTCTCATTAAGCCACCTCGGATTTTGCCACATGACATCCCCACGTTAAGCCACATCATATTTCGACATGTGTCGTCTTTAGGTTGTGCCACATCATTCTTTGACTTATTTTATTTATTTTATCTATAGAGACGATGATAAAGTTGTTGCCATTTATAAAAAGAGATTGATCTTATGCTATTTTTATAACAATTAAAACTATATATAAATTATTGATTTTAATAATTTCCTTTTTCAAACTACCATTTTACCACATGTAGTCTTAATATTATGAAATATGATTTTAACCTTTTTTCACTTAATTAAGATTATTAAAATATAAAGTAGTATTAATTTACACAGTAGAAATAATTTTAATATTTTCTACTAAATTGTATATAAGATTTTAACTTTGTTATATAAAATAATATATAGATAAATTATATTGTTCAATCCTACTATATTTTATATTTTATTATATTAATACAAATTTTAAATCTTTATATGGATTTTTTTAATATTTATTTAACTAACTACACAACTAAAAAGTATAAAACATGAAGTGTATATGGATTACAAGTATCGATTCTACATTATAATTATTGGAGTCATTTGTTTCTAATGATTGAGAAATTCCGTTGACTTTAAATTATTTTTATTTCACGTTACAAGATTTTAACACATAATACTAAAACAAAAGTGTATAAAGTCACGTGTCATCGTCACATTAAGCCACACTAGATTTTGTCACATGTCATAATCACATTAAGTCACTTAGGATTTTGTCACATATCAATACCATATTAAGATATAAGAAATAAAATATTTCAATAGACTAACTCTATGTATATAAGGCAAAAACTTTGTCATTTATTTCTATAAGAAAATCATAAAATATATATATATTAGTAATTGTAATATATTATGATTAAAATATATAAATATTCTTATAAAAAATTATATTTTTTATCATAAAACAATATTTAGTTTTTGGCTTACCTATATGGTTATTATACTAATTTTTTTTAATTTATAAATAAAATTTGTGTCAATCCGTACGAGATTGATACGGGTATTATGCTTAGTTATTGTTAAACAGAAACATGACCGATTGTCAGATTAATTTTCAATTAGCCTGTTCACTTTTTTTAGCTTAAGCTTTTTAGGCCTAAAAAGAAGGAAATTCCAATTATGTCCCAACTTTCGCCCCTCTAATCCATCACCGTTTTTACCGCCGATGGGTCACGTTGGCTGATCTCCTCCTCCTCTCTCCCCCTTGCTCAGGAGGTTCTTCATTCTTCCAACACTGCCTTGGATGTACGTGTTTCTCCTCTCTCTCTCTTCCCAATTTGATTATCGAGCTACTAGGGTTTTGTGTCATGATTGTCAAATCACTCACTTCCGATTGGATTTCTGCTTGCTTCTGATTTCCGATTTCCTATTCACCCGAATCCTTTTCTCGCCTTTTCCTGTTTTAGTTGTTAGGTTGCATTCTTTGTTGCTTTGCTCTAAAGTGATAAAGAATCATGAAGATAGTGAAATTGCGTTTGTTTTGTTTGCAATTTTGCTTTACATTTTGCTGCAAGTATGGCTGTATGGAATCTGCAAATCATTTGGTTTTATCTGGTCGATTTGAAGACTGCTTACAGTAGCTGGAAGTCGATCCAATATATTTTGCTTTCTTTTCATTGTTGTTTATGGCTCTCCAGCTATCATTATCACTTTTGATTGAATTTTGTGTGATTGTGTCTGAATTTTGATCTTGGTTGCTGTATCACATTATAGCGGTGTGTAGCTATTTCGATTGTAATCTTCAATGTTAAAATTGGTTTGGCAGAAGAATAAATCTATAGTGGATCACCTCATCAAGCTCTAGGTACCTTCCTATTTCTCATCTCAAGTGTATTTTCCTTCTCTTCACCTGGATTTGTGAACGACATAGAAGTTGCAATGTCGATCTAGTGTTGGATCTTTGAATATAGATGCTTATGTTGTTCAGAGATACTACTGTGGTATTAATGCTAATGGCTTCAAAGCAACTTAGTTTGGAGATTAGCTTTTCAAATAGATTTTTTGATATTGTATGGATTTGAAATTAATTAATTTCAAAACGAACTCATCATACAGTTATTACTTGTTATTGATGTGATCTACAATTATTATTTATTGGTTCAGGTTCAGTGTGTTACACTGTGTATAAGATTCAAGTGAAAAAAGATCGGTGTAGTTGAAGCTCCAGAAGAAATTCAGCTAGGAGTAACACTCACTGATTTCTGGTGCATTAAGGTTTGTGGATCTCATTTCTCATGCATTTATGACTAATTTCTAGGCAAATGTATTACTTGCTCACAATCTGATACTTGTTGTAGGAGATGATTGCAGTCTTACCGTAAATGATGATTTGGAATCCTAACACTTTTTTAGAAGAAAATTGTAATTCTGTGGTGGAATAGAATGAAAGCTAGCGTAGTCAAGAGTGAATAGGACTATATTATAGGTTGAAATAGACAATATGGATTTTCCATCCCGTTGTTAACTTCTTATCTAGGCAAAAAATAGCAGCAGATTGTGATTGTTCATCTTCTCTTAATGAGTGTTTGTGGGTTTTTCGTGTTTTCTAGCGGCGAACATGTGGAAGTTCAAGCCTTTTATGCCAAAAGAGCCGACTGGGCTTGAAGGCCGCTGCATTGATGTTGGTAACATCAAGGTTCAGGTCAAGAATGCTATTGCCGAAGGAGGATTCTCTTATGTTTACTTAGCTCGGGATGCTGTAAATGGATCCAAGCAGTATGCTTTAAAGCATATGATATGTAATGATCAGGAATCACTGGATCTAGTGGTGAAAGAAATCTCAGTGATGAAATCACTTAGAGGGCACCCTAATGTGGTGACTCTCTACTCACACACATTTGTGGACATGGGAAGGACAAAGGAAGCATTTCTTGTCATGGAATTCTGTGAGAAGTCCCTGGTAACCTTCCTGGAGAGCAGAGGTTCTGATTACTTTGAGGAGGCTCAGGTTCTCTCGATTTTCAGGGATGTCTGTAATGCAGTCTTTGGAATGCACTGCCAATCACCTCCAATTGCTCACCGGTAAAATAATACATTCATGTCCTCTTGGTATGACACAACTTGTGGAAACTTATTTTGTCTGATGCAGTATCAACATTCAGGATTAGCTATCTATATTTTATGCATCTATTGCCATATAAAATTACTTACTGTACTGATGATATCAATGTTGGTTAGTTGAGAAGTTTTTTCTATTGACATCTAATTGATTACACTTATATGTAACATTATTGTCTCCACTCGCCAATGTCAGAGTGATCCTACATGTTTTACATCCATAGTTTCCAATTATCTCCGCATATCCTACTCTTGTATAAGCAATGGGGTAATAGCTTGTGTAGTTGTGTTTCAAATTTCCTTAGACTGGCGCTGTATCAATATAAGTTATAGAAAGTGTGATTAGAGTTCCCCTAAACAACATATTTGTGGTATTTATTTCTTAACTTCTTTCTCTGATCACTTATCTGCTCATATTCTCAGTTCTCACAACTTCTGATGTAATCCAGTGATTTAAAAGCAGAGAATATTTTGCTGGGATCAGATGGTTTATGGAAGCTGTGTGATTTTGGAAGCACCTCTACCAATCACAAGCGCTTTGTGAGGCCTGAAGAAATGGGCATTGAGGAGGACATCATCAGGAAGCACACAACACCTGCATACAGAGCCCCTGAGGTTGAGTAGAACTTATTTCCTTTTAATTCAAGCATGCACATGTAAGGTTGGTAACTTGATTATCTTTCTTTTCCTTTGAGAATAGATGTGGGATCTATTGAGAAGAGACATTATAAATGAGAAGGTGGACATATGGGTAAGTTCATTGCACCATTCAGTCATTAGCTGGGAGCTGATCTTGTTTTTATTCAATCAAGATTCCCTGTAAATATACATTTAAATTGCAGGCTCTTGGGTGTTTACTGTTCCGTATATGCTATTTCAAATCTGCTTTTGATGGAGAATCTAAGCTTCAAATCTTGAATGGCAATTACCGCATCCCAAATGCACCCAAATACAGCCCAGCAATTGTTGATTTGTTACGTGATATGCTCCAATCTTCACCTGAAGACAGACCAGATATTACACAAGTAAGCACTCTGCTTCATTCATGATTTGTTTCCATTATCATATGGTTATGTTTAGATAATTGGTAGTTATTTTAGTCTGGAATGTAAAATCTCTGAAGTCCGACCTTGTATGAGTACATTGACTAACCGGTTTTTGCTTTGTCTAACTTTATGATAGGTCTGGTTTCGCGTTAACCAGCAACTACCTACGGGACTGCAGAAGTCATTACCTGATCAGCCTCCTGAAATGTGTCAAGGAACCTCAGACATGTCCGAAGGTGACTGCCATTCCATTTTAGAATGTTCTGGTAGTTGCAAAAGGAACCCCAGTGCATAGCTCATGCCTGTGCTCAACTTGTGAAATCTAGCTCGTGTTACATTCGAATTCATGAGTGCCCACTATTAATTAATTCATGCTGATTTTGTGCATTATTAGGGATTTCAAAACTGACTGCTAAGGCTGCTGCAGCTCGTAGAAGCTCACCAAACCAAGTGGTATCAACCGAGTCAACTAAAAAGGTGTCCCCCTTGCATGTCTCTAAGAGCGGGGCAAAGGGGGGAGCTGTCGGGTCCTTCTGGGAAAGTTCACATGCTCAGGACTCGTTAGTTGGAGAGGACAAAAGTGGCCCTAAGTTCGATCAAGAAACAAATACCTATGGCACTTCCAAACAAGACCGAACCCACTTGGAGCAAAGAACCGCATCTAGGGAATCCTTTCCTAAGCCTGATAGAACTTTTCAGGATGACACTTTTAACACCTTTGTTGCTGAATTTGATACCTCTAAGCTCAACTGTAGCTCTTCTAGTAACAGCTCCAAAAAAGGACCCTTGGAGGCTGAGGTCGAAAGACTGAAGGAAATGTTAAAGCAAACAAACTTGGAGAAATCAGAGATCACTTCAAAATACGAAAAACTTTCTGCAATTTGCCGATCACAGAGGCAGGAGATAATGGAGCTGAAACAAGCTGTTGGTTCTAGACCTTCGCCACAAGGGGACAATGCTGTAAAGAATCAATTAAGTCCCGGAACAGTGAATTCTCAGGTATCATAAATATTTAGGATTTTTTTGCAGAGGATTTATAATATTATATTTACACTAATATTCATGTTTTTATGCTCTTTCTGTTCTGTAGTTCATCAATAAGATCGACAGTCCTGCAAAACTTGAACCAAACTCATGGCAAGCTTTTTCTGATGATCCAAGGCCACAAAATTCATTGAAAAACAGTGCACCTCAGTCTGTTAGGACAAGAAATGGTGAACCGAATAAACAGAATGTTACAGGAACTACTAGTGACGGGAAATGGGGATTTGAAACCGATAGTTTTACTGCAGTCCCTACCTCGAGCTCTCAGATTGCTAAAGCAGGGGAAAAACAGCAACCGTGGAATTCGTATAAGGGAGAAACCACAAAGGGAGCTTCCCAACCTGCTGGATGGGCTGGGTTCTAAAGTAATCATATTTTCCTGTGGTATGTTTGCTCTTTTGGTGCCTTGCTCACTCGATTATGGGGGAAGAAAGGCTCACGAGGATATCTCCCCAGTACAGCTTATGGCCGACTGTCCTTCACAAACACTCATAATTATACTCTTAAAATCTCAGGAATCTGGATGCTACTTCTGAAGGCTTTAGATAGTTCCATCAGGGAAGGTATGTAATGATGTGTGCTTTCAGCCGACTTTTATAATCGATAATGAAGCTATACAATCCTTGTTGCAACTGATTTGCATTTGAAATGTCCTTTTACCATTACATCAATTCTCATGTACAAGCATATGTTGTCTCTCAAATATTAGAACTTGAATTATTCTCCAAATTTTTGGTAATTAAAGAAAAAAAATATTTCAGAATACAAACTTAGCTTGAATAGTTTTTCTGCCTGGTTTTGGTTCATCCTCTTTCAGATCAAATTAGGTTATCCATTGAGATAGAACTTGAAACATCATTTGATACAGAAGATATAAACTGTCTACAAGATGTACACACAATGATCCGGTTCTTCAGATTTCATGTCGACAAACAGGGCATCTGTGTTGCTTTGTCAACCAGCCATCGACACACTGTGAATGAAACGCGTGGTTACATCCGGTGACGATTCTGCACATGTCATCATCCTCGAAATCGTCCAAGCAAATGGCACATTCCTTGGAACACGACGTGTTATCCTCGCTGTTGTAGGTCATAAGCGGCAAGAGACTCACCTTCTTGATCCCTTCTCGAAGCTTCTCTTTCCGTGCTTCCCTTAACCTCTCGATCTCCAACTCGGACAACTGCCCTGCCTCAACATCCACAACCGCCTCAACTCGAGCTGGTACGAGATGCTGCATCTTGATGACATGGCAGATGATCTCCCCCAGGATGTACCCTAATACCGTGCAAGCGAAGAGCCCGCCGCCTAGGATGATGATAGGGTTCTGTAGTAACGGCAGCATTGTGGCGTTGCAGGGGCTCTTGTGTGCCCCCACGACAACGCATGCTACGCTTGCAACCCATAAGGTAATGAGTTTTTAGTTTGTGTATTAGGGGAGCCCGAGCAATCTAAAATCTAGATCGTTCCCGCTGTAAAAAAATAAACAGAATTAGCTATATAATTTGTGAAAATGGTTGCTGGGCTAATTCAAAGGAGCTTGAATTTAGGAGTTTTGCAATGAAAACGTCAAAAATAAGTAAATGAAGCCATTGGATATTTAAATCAAATATGGAACGGCCAGTATAAATAGAGGATGAGATGGTTATTTGGACAACATTTTTTTTTTTTACATCCAACTTTAATACTTCGAACAGTTTAAAAAAAATTTGTTTCATAGTAGAATGCTGTGCGGTTTCCCAATATTTTTATTCAATGTCCAAATTAATTGGTGTTTCAACTTCAACGCATTTGAACATTTTTTTAATAAAATAAAATATAAACGCACGCGTCAAAAGGCGCTTTTGTTTATGCGTCAACTTTAATGCAGTCGGTCTGCTTTAAGGTTGAAATTGTACGTTTGTCATTTTTTCGCCGTGTATATAGAATTTCCCTTTTGAATTAATATATGACTTTTCAAATATTTTGGATCGTATCCCTATACTTTTACGGGTAGTGCTCATGAGTTTTATAATTTTTCGAAATACATCCTTCTAATAATAAGTTAACATTTGTGAAGGAAAAAAAGAGAATTATTGTTAATAGTTATTCAAAGGTTTTAGATAACTTATAAGACGAATAACATTTTTTTTCCAAAAATATTAATAAATATTAATTTATGAATGATAAAAATGTATATTTTGAAAGAGTATAAAGTACAGTATATCCTTCTGTATTTCCCATGATTTATTTATTTATTTATAATTGATATTCTTATAGGTTGAAAGAATCTTACAACCTCTAATATTATAAATATATTATATATGTATATGATAAAATAAGATATAATACATTATTTTACTTCATTTTTATTTGTACAGCACTGTTATAGTTGGTTTTGCACACATGACAAAAATAGGCTAATGAAGATCCTCATATCTGTGTGATGGACACAGAAAAATATCGTACACTAGTCTATGCACCAGAAAATAATTCATCAACGGCCTTGAATCTCTGATTTTGTAACTTCATTAACTGAATAGATGCTTCCAACTTCAGATGAGCGGGATTGAATATGGAGATCGAATGCAGGCTTCATTGGTTGAGGAAGTGATGTTATTTCAGTATTACTTAACATGAGAACCACAGTCGACATCGTCGGCCTGTCATTTGCCTGGTCTTGAACACACAATAGTCCAACATTGATACACCTTAGAACTTCAGTAACTGAGTACAACTCTAGCATTGATTCATCGATCAACTCCAATCCTCTACCTTCATTCCAGAGCTGCCATGCCTGAAACATGTGAATTTTTTGCTTACCAAATGATTTATCATGTATCTTTATAAAATGTTCAGAATCAGTGAAAAGTGAAAGTATATACATAAGTAAGAAGACTTTGATCTTGTTCACTGTATGAAAAGCTACTGATTTTCTTCCCACTGACAATCTCCAATGTCAACACTCCGAAACTGAATACGTCAGATTTCTCTGAGAATATCCCTCTCGTCACATACTCCGGAGACATATAACCACTGCAATTTCATTGAACATTGCAAAACTGTAAATTAAGTAGTGTTGGAAGGAAAGAAAGCCCTCTAATTTGGAAGAAATTCAAGCATTAGTGTCAGTTTAAGAAACCGCATTTATAATTCTCCTGAAGTTTTACAATGGGTTAGAAAGTGAAGAACTGAAGATATATTATTTTGTATGCCATATTCTATAATTCCTTCAGCTGAATATTGAAAAATACAAGAAGTATTACATTGGTTTCTCTATTCGAAGTAAAAAAAATTTGCCATCTTTTTTTACGAAATCCAGTCTGTAATAGTAGAATAGTGTAAGAGTATTATAGACATGCAAGAGGGGCGAAAGCTTACAAGGTTCCAACAACACGAAGAGTATTTGCAGATTCCTGAGTTGCTTGAAAAGTTCTTGCTAGTCCAAAATCTGAAATCTTTGGATTCATATCATGGTCTAACAGAATGTTGCTAACCTTCAAATCCCGATGGATCACCCTCAGTCGAGAATCTCTGTGCAGATACGAAAGGCCTCTAGCCACATTCTGTATAATGTTGAAGCGTAGATCCCAGCTTAGCTGTTTTCTCTTCAACGGATCTAATGATTCAATGAAACAAAGAAAGTGAGAAAAAAGAGGCATAGGCTAATCAAGTACTAACTTTGAATTTGACTAAATAATATGCTAAACGCCATGCACTATACTAAATTTGATAAGTACTAGCTTTGAGATCAAACTCACCGAAAAGGAACGTATCTAAGCTTCTGTTCGCCAAGTACTCGTAAATAATCAACTTTTCGTCTCCTTTGATGCTGCAACCAAAAAGCTTCACCAGATTCCTATGTTGCAACTTGGAGATTAGCAATATCTCATTTTTGAATTCGACGTCACCTTGCCCTGTGTGACTTGAGAGCCTCTTAACTGCAATTTCTTGCCCATTTTCAAGCTTTCCCTATTTATTGTGAAATAACACATTCATTAACAGAATTTGGACAGGTCACCTATAAGTATAACCAACATAAGAATATAGTAACACTGTTTGAATAGCAAGTTACCTTGAAAACCTCTCCAAATCCGCCCTCTCCAATCTTGTTCATTGCAGAGAAGCCACTAGTAGCTGCTACAATCTTCTCAAAGTCAAATGTTAGTAGCTCATGGGTATCGTCTTGCTCTAAGCAGTTTTTCAAGGCTGATTCTTCGGAAATATTTTGGGAATCCTCTGTTACATACCCAAAGAACCAGAAACAGCAACAAAAAACAAGTACATACAGTTATTGGCTCAGATGTGTACGATCTTAGCCCTCATTGAGGAATACTACCAAGATGAATCAAAATATCTAATTTGGATGATTCAATTAGCTTCTTAAGTATGATTCTACAAAACTATGGTTGCCCAACACAGTTTAGGTCCTTTGGATGCTCTTTGGTAAATGTAATAGGCAAAAGGAAAAGGAAAAATTGTGTTCAAAGGATTTAGTAAATCATAGTCTAAATGTGTCAAAACATGAATTCAAGATGAGGATGAAACTAATTTAACAATCAGTGCATAGTCTAGGGATGTAACTACTAAATGTTAAGTTAGTCATGGTTCTTTCTTTTCCATATAGCCTCTTTGAAGTTATAAAAATTGCAGCAGATTAGTACCTTGTTTCTTGGTCCTGCATTTGTACAGCACACACATTGACAAAGAAACAACAACAATAACTGCAGTGCTTATCAAGGCAATCATGAGTGTTTTCTTGCTTCGTACTACAAAATGAAACAAACATATCTCAGTATTAAGAGGTTTGCAACTATACAGAAGATTACAAACTAAAATGGAGCTTACCTAGTTCAGAATAAGGAAGACGGACAAAGAGATCCTCCCCTGAGGACGAAAACTTCTGTAGATCAATGAGCTCACCAGTCCAAACTAAGCATCCAATTCCATCGACATAAGCAAAGGCGGAGCATGAACAATTTTGAAGGCACCAATCTTGACATCTATCACCAAACTCACCCGCCAAATAATGATAAATATCTGGAAGTTTCATACTACTGAGTTTCTGAAAGCCATCATTTTCAGATTTCACAGAAGTTAAGTTTCCAGTGGCATTCTTAGAACATAAAAGTTCAGTTCGTCTAGTGCAACCATTTGTCCAGTTTCCCTTGCTCCATTCATCTGGTGATTTTGCTACAAACCCTCTTAAACAACTACAAATGGGAGACTTGTTTGGGTTACACACTGCAAATGATCCACATTTCCGATAAAAATCACATGCATTATCTGGTGCTGAAAAGGCTTCATTCCATTCAGTTCCTTTCCAGGTCAATGTTTTCAACGAGCCATCCGGGAAAAGCTTCAGTATCATGGCTGATAAGTTGCCATAGTTATGATTTGAGGAAATATATAATACTCCTGCCTGAAGGTCCGGATAAATAGAAAAACTATCAGTATAAGCAGTACTCAAATCTGGTATACCAACAAACGTTACCCTGTTCCATGGCCCAGTTCGCCAGTGTATGTCTGATCCCTTCCGTATATAGCTCTGGACTGGTGTCTCCGGCACAAGCTGTAATGTGAAATTTCCAGGAGATGGATCATTTGCACTTGCCCATGAATTCAGGATTGTCTTTGCACCCATTTTAATGCTAATATTGAAGGACATATCAGTTAGAAACACATCAGAAATTTGGTGAAAGCTATCCCATGCAATCCATCCAGATGTGTTGTCCTTTAGCATGAAGTTTCCTGTATCAGAAAGCACTGCAATAGAGTTGTTTAAATGCACAGACAAGTTTGTGGACCATACCATGACTTGTTTCCCATTCAAAAGTCTCAAGTTTCCATCACTGTTGAGGTTTAACCTGGCAGACTGATCTAAGGCCTCAAGTGGATTCTCTCGGTTTGCAACCCATACGATTGTATCAGGATCTTTCTTATACCAAATTCCAATATATCTTTTACTAGAATTAAGAGGATTGAAGAATCCAAGCTCAAACATCTGACCTGATGAAATGAGGGTTTGACCAATCGAGATACTTTGGGAAGGTACCAGTATATCATTTGCCAAGCCAAACTGCAAATACTTCAAGTTGCAGAACATCACAATGAGTGAAACAAGAGTATGCTGCAAAGTTTGCAAAGCCATTGTATCCACTTTCCAGAGATGAGTTTAGATGAAGACAATTTATTCAAACATGTAGTGAGTATTAGGAATGGTGATACCAATAATATTGCTGACCTTGTCAACGGCTTATTATAAAGAAAGACTAAATTTATGGTTCCAGAAATGCCAAATGCGGTGATGTAGGATTTTCATATTTTCCTAATTGGATTGATAGTGAGATAAGGATTGACCCACTACAAGATTGTGAAAGCATCTCAAAAGCATCCCAGGTTCAACTTTGGAAAATTGTTCATGATACAGTCAACTGAAGCATGTATTCTATTACACCCAAAAAAATTTAAAATAGGAACACTTCCTGTACTCCATTGATCCAATCCCTAAAGTCGATTATCCAATTGTGTAAGCACATCACGATTCAAAACTAGCAATATTCAAACCCTACACAACACAATTAATACCTTAAAACAACAAATCGATAAAGTCAAACTAACAATAGACTAATGGTATTCTGAAAATAAACAGATATTTTTCATTAAGAAACACAATCACACAGACTAATGATATTACATCTCACTTCTCTTATGTAATCCTCTTCATTTTAGTCGACGCGAATCATCGTACTGCTTCATCCTTCCAGCAAAAGGTTCATCCCATCCATCTACACTAGGATCATGATAGTGCCTCCACTCGGGTGGCGGAGGTGGTACGGGTGAATCCTCTTTAAGCCAAACCTATGTACCGATCAATAACAAATACATGTTAGAATTGATGAAATATCAGTAGAGTTTAAAATATGGATGACGATAGTGTTTGACTGTTTTCTCACCGCTACATAATGCGTTCCACCTTTAACCCATGCTATTGTACGGATCTCTGTCGGTGGACCTTGATTTGAATCGAGTTGAGTCATCGGTAAGCATGTATGCGGGTAAGGTCCAAGACAAACCAAAGCAATACGATAATACGTGGCCGCTACTAATCCAACTATAGGCATCTCCATCCAGTTTTGTTGTGGGCAAGGTCCGGGTTTTTTGTAGCAGACATTCTTTATGAGTTCATCAATAGAGTTTAAAATACTCGCCTGTGTATATAGAGTCTTCCTCTTGTGCAACTCCCACACCATCTCCTCCCGAATGGTCAAGTAGTCCTCTTCTGGATAACCCAACACTAGAGCAATGGCTCGGTATCCACAATTACCGTCTTCTAACACATCCAGATACCCAGAGACATAAGATAAGATGAAGTTATTGATTTCTCCAATGCCCCAAGGGAACTCACTTGGTTCTCTCATTGTTGATTGTCTAACAACAGATTTTCTCTTAGTTTTGACATGGGTCAGCTCCCTCATCGAGGTACTCCCGGTATCCACCATGTTCTCGTGTGCAGAAGTCATCTGTTCAAACTCAGATTTTCTCTTAGTTTTGACATGGGTCGGCTCCCTCATCGAGGTAATCCCGGTATCCACCATGTTCTCGTGTACAGAAGTCATCTGTTCAAACTCAGATTTTCTCTTAGTTTTGACATGGGTTGGCTCCCTCATCGAGGTACTCCCGGTATCCACCATGTTCTCGTGTGCAGAAGTCATCTGTTCAAACTCAGATTTTCTCTCAGTTTTGACATGGGTCGGCTCCCTCATCGAGGTACTCCCGGTATCCACCATGTTCTCGTGTGTAAAAGTCATCTGTTCAAACTCGTCATCATTCGATGAATTTAATCTTTGCTTAAAACTGTTCAACCACACTATGCTCGAATTTATATGAACCTCTTCATCATCGTCATCAAATGCAGCAACTTGACTCCATTGCACTTGCTTCCAAAAGGGATGGATTTGTTTCAGAGTTATTGGTTTGCTAGCCCGGATGGCAATAATAAAATCATGAACACATGGCACACATAAACTTCCCTCCAATAGCTATCCAGACAGCTATCCAGACAGCTATCCAGACATGTCCCATCATCCTTAATCTTTTGGGCCTTGTTATAGTTGTCAATCAACAGTGTGAAACACTCGTTGGTGACATAATTGCGGAGCAAGTCAAATATAGGGATACGCACATCTAGACGAATTCTATCCCGCGACATCTCAAGCGCACATTCTATCTTATGAATTTGATCCGTAATCATCAAATCGATGTTATCAACTACTGACTGAAATCCTCCAACGGTTGAGGTCAAGGAATCTTTCCACAACTTGTACATGGACTTACATCTGAAAAGTGTAATTCAATACTAACCAATAATATATTCGAACATAAATAAGCAGGAAAAGAAAATTTAATTTCTTACGCATTTGTTGTCTTTGTGCCGAAATGGTGATACAAGTCACACCAAGCTCGGACAAACGCCTCCTTGTAAGGAATCAACCACGTCTCTTCGAGGTAAACCATCAACTTTGGATGTGATTTCCAATGCTCCTTCATTTCTACCAAACGCCGTTCGTAGCTAGTGCTAGATCTCGATTCAAACAAAGCATTACAATGCAATGTGAACACCTGTTGTGCTTCCTTTGAGCGTGTCAAAGCCCGTGATCGATGTCGGATGTTGGTCTTTATATTAAATGTGCACAACATATGCTTCACTTCAGGAAACACTATGCTCAAGGCATTTATTAGACTCAACTCTAGATTGGTGACAATCACCTCCGGTATTTTGTTGTTGCACAAATGGCGAAGCCTCATTAAAGCCCACTCGTAGTGATCAGAGGTCTCATGTACCATGAATACAAGTGCAATTGCAAACGTCTTTTTTGTATTAGTGATTCCAACAATCTCCAATAACGGCATTTTGTACCTATAAATAAAACCATAAATCCAAAATACGAATTTACTAGACATGCCGTAATTACAATGTCATATACATTAGTATAAGTAATCAATAAAACTTACGCATTGGTCTTATATGCCGAGTCCATGATGACAACGTAGGGAAACATATTGAGCAAATACCTGGATTCCGGATGCGCGAGAATAAAATCAGATACTTCATTTGATTCCGGAGATCTCTTGACACTGACATAGTATCCGCGTTTCCTCGCCGCATGGAGTGCTTGTTGGAGTGACTCTCGTCCTTCAACGTCTTCCGTTCTCATCTTTGAACCAATATTGTATCACTACTACAAAAAAGGTCAAATACCCCAATTATATATCAATTTATCACTATATACTCCGGACAAAGTCCGGCATACAAGCTAGCGACGTATTTTCCTTGAACGTTTATACCCATGGCTTTCAAAATTCAAAACAATGTGATGGAAAACAGGAATATCTAAACATTTAGATAGAATGAAAAGGTAAAAATGGCATTGTAATTTTAAGCAAGTGTATTTCATTTGAAGCTTATTGGCAAGATATTCATGATTATGCAATCGGGAAGAACTGGTAAAAGATATTCATGATTATGCAATCAGGAAGAAATGGTGAAAAAGTCGCAAATCACCACAAACACAGAAACTAGAAAAGCTTAGGAAAAGCAAGAAAAAGCCAAATTAGACAGTTCAACTTAGAATGGTGGTATTGATGCTAAAAATTGAACTAATGTGGGATTATAGACAAAAATAAACTGTGATATTTTTTTTAAATTGTTTTTAGTTGATGGTCTTGTCCGCATCAAGATTGTGTAATCCTGCACAGGTTTGAAAGAAGTAGGGTGCAAGCTGGCCGGTTACCACTTACATGTCTATACTTCAATTTTATTGTTTTGAAGAAAGCCTTTTAATAAGTTCGTAGTAGCGAAAGGTAGAAACAATTGGGGTGTTGATCTGTAGACAACAAATGAACAAACCTGAATCCGTTTGCAAAGTAGAACAATGTAGGGGGGGGGGGGAAATGCAGAGGACGGAAGAGAAAAATGCATGAAAAGGAAGTGGGAAACAGACACAAAAACAGCAACAGGCCATCAGTCCGAGTCCTGGAAAACAGAAGAAGAAGAAGAAAAAAAACCCCAAAAAAAGGATCCAGGCATCCAGCCATACAGAAAAGTGAAAGTGGTGTGTATATAATTTCCCCCAAAAGTTATAGATTGAAGTATTCTTTTCTGAAAAGAATAATGATAGATATTTTGAGAAAATAATTATAAAGTGTGAGACTAAATCAAGCATTTACAAAGGTTTTGAACCAATTATAAACAAATTAAAAGGGTTAGGGATCAGGAATACAAACATGATCAAAATTTGAGGTGAAATAAGAAAAGAAGTTAGAATCAAACGGTAAATATATAGTCAAAACAGTGTGAACGCTGTAGTTACAAATTCATTAACTAGTCAAAAATTTAAAACCCGGTATAATCCTAAACTACCTTAAAACTTGTTTGTTAATAAAAAAAATACAATTACAAATTGAGGCTACTTGCTATGTTACAACAAGTTGTACATGTGCAGTGTAGTTTCAAAGGTCAATCTCAATGTACACGAACAGCTACTTGAGGTAGAAAGTTTTAAAACATTCAATGTTGATTATAACATCACAAACATTTTTTTACACATTAGTACATACTTTAAGACCTTATATCTGAGTTTAAAAGAACGACACTCATTTCAGGCTTGTATTTTGTTCAGATTAGTGGGCTTAAAAGAAAGGCACATTAGTAAATACCTAAGGACACTCATTTCAGGCTTGCAACAACATAGTCAATGTCAAACTAGAGATTATGTACAGAACACAGGAGCATAGTCAATGAGCATTTAGGCCAAGTGTGGTTTCTTCAGATTTGTGGGTTTGTATGTCAGTGTATGAATATTTGGTCTATGAGTCAGGACGAATCTTGGTTGTTGAATACTAGTCTCACTGGATTCACAATGGATTATTTATTGAATTTAAGAGATGAATTTATGAAAACAACCCTACTGTTTAGCAACCTCACAAATCACAATTAATATAACCTGCTTGGCCTAAATGAAAACAACACTATTGAATTTAAGAGATGAATTTATGCTAGTGTAAACAATTACAGTAAAAAACCTACAATTTAACGAATAATAATAAAATTAAATACTTAATCCAACCTTGTAGTTTGTTCAAATTGTATGTGGGTGTATGTCTATTTGTCCTAACCGTCCTACAAGTTGGCCAGATGTAGGTTGCTAAACAATCGAACATAGTCAAACTATATCTGTACACAATCTACCTACTGTGTAGATACTACTTAGCTTGATGTATGATCAGAATGGTAGCATCTGAGTAAATCAATGATTCGCTATTACCTTCATATCAAACTTAAATAGGGCACGCAAATGTTTTAACTTAATAAAACTTTGTTTCGTAGTGCACAACTTAATAAAAATCTGCTCCTGAATCAATCAAAAGCTAAGCATTTAGAAAGTGAAAGCTAAATTTTTTATTAACAAGTATTAATTTGATGACACTAATTTCAAAAGAGTATCAAGTATTTAAGCTTTCATATGGTAATAAAAAGCATCCAATGCTAACATGAACAATGATGCTTATTCATATGCTCTCAATGCAGATCACCATAATTTTTAATTGATGTAAACCCCTCACTGTTACAATGAGGTCATTCAAGCTTCAACACTGGGGGAAACTTACAATAATACATTTTATTCTTTAGATTTTAGAAAGATTGTATAAAGAAAGGAGAGGGATACTGTGATTTATGACACTTCCAGCCAGCCAAAATTAAGAGCAAGGGAAAGAGACTCTAGACAGTAGACATATGTTGATGGTAGGTAAAAAATATATGTGTCGTTGAAATGGATAAGTTCCTTTAGCCTTTTGTTTTGTACACTTTCTTTTTATATTCAACGTACTCTTTCTTGTCTAAGGCTCTGTTGAAGGTTTGGACAGATGACTACTGACTCTAGACAATGAAAAAGGTAGGTTGTGAATATTCAGGCCAAGTGAATAATCTAGTCACGCCGGATTCACAACAGATGGTAATTTATGAAATCAAACTTTATATTGGTTTTCTGCAATCAAATTTCAAATATATAGACTTCAAATGAAAATGCCAGCACTGCAAATAATCACTATAACCAGATACTAAAGACCATCTTTACTGTAAACACTAAACAATAAGTAAAACAACAAATTGCAAGTCCGGAGCAATTTAAGCCTTGTCTAGTCAAGCACATTCGGCTTGCTTAAGCAGATATTGCATATGTATAAAAATGTTGAACCTAAAAATTTGTATCCCTAATTTTTATTCTTCTTATTCTGCATAGTTTCAGTTTATTGTTGTATACTGTCCATTTGATTATTACTATAATAGAAAATCTTCCATCTAGGTTATGTGGGGTTCTTAAAATGAACTGCTTCAACTCTTCTGTAAATCAAACGGAATGGAGAGGAAAAAACGAGTTCTCACAAAGCATGCAGAAACTCAACATCAATTAAGTACACAACCTAGGTACCAAATAAGCATTGAAAGATGGAGAGCACTAGAAGTAACCTCAAAACTCAGAACTAAAAGGTAGAGATGGAGAGCACACGAAATCGAATACCTTTTTGTAGAAGAAGCTTCGATTCTTCAACGAGAGGCCTTCGATTCTTCAAGCACTCTGGAAAGGGAGGGTTCTTCAAGAAGTACTCTTGAACGAATACGAGCATAAAAGTGATAAAACATGTTTGGGAATGGGCCGGCACACACGATAAATGTTTGGGACTTTTTTTTTTACTGAACCGGGCGGTTCACGTAATGCAGTAATTACTACGAAACCGGGTCGGTTCACTAAATGCAGGAATTGCAGCTGACCTGAACCAACGAGTAACCAGTTAACCACCAATGAAGTATACGGCTGCAAGACCATAGGCAATTATTCTGTACGCATAAAAGAATGTGTTCGTAACTTCTCCTTAATAAATAAGGAAATAATAGCCTAATGCTTCGACGAGTATTGGTGTTTTTTTTAGTGTGTTTTGCACTTTGTTGGTACCTTGGATTTTGACGTGTGTTCAGGTCCGTATCAATCATTTTGGTAGTCCCGTACAATTAATATAAATAGATCAAAATAATAAAAATTTATAATTTATATTAGAATTATAGTATCTTGAATTCTTTTTACTAGAATACCAAACATATAAAAAATACTCGAAAAAGTTTCATCTTTTTAACATTTTTTAAGGTAAAATTTTCTTTGAGTTCCTCGATCGTAATGAACTTCTCCCAACATATCATTCTCAATCGCTATCGAGGCTAATTCATTAAGTATTTCTTGTTTCATTGTGGAACGTAAGTAGGTCTTTAACGACTTAACTTTGAAACACTTCTCTTTACAGATGCAACAAATAACAATTATATAATAGTCAATAGAATTCTATAAACAATAACATTAGGGTAAAAATTATAAAATATCAAATAGGCTCCAATCTTTTTACGAGCCAAAATAATAATTTAAGTAACTTTAGCGCTATGTAAAGCTCGTTTTTATCAACATCATACTTTTCATCTTTTATAAGTATAGCTTCCAAATGAGTTCAAAAAGATTTTAAACAATCACCCAATGAACATAACTCCACAAATGATGAATATTGTAATGCCACACTAATTTGTATTGATGGAAAACATGCCTGTATTGATTTCACGGGGTCTCCCACTAATTTGTCTAGATAACGAGTATTTTGTTGTGAGTAAGACGGCGTTTAATGTGACATTTGCTAATGTGGCTAAACATGAGAGGACATGCATCGAAAACCAAGATTCTTCCGGTCACATTTGACATTTATGTTTTTCTTGCGCCTGATGTCATTGAGATTTTAAAAAGCGGTGCAATGAGTCTTGCACAGTAACGTTATGTCTTGTAGTTAAATATTTAGATGTTATTCATAAAAAAATCTGATTTGTCATTCATAAAATATTAACGGCACAACTTCTTATCCATCTTCTTTATAACTCAATAACTCGATATAAATAGTTTTATACGTATAACTTACCAAGTTAGATACCGATCCGTAACACAAAAACCGTTAAATAATATACTCTAAATAATACAAATAAAAAAACGCCACAATTATATTTTTTTCGATTTTTGATACGACAACCCCGTAACCCCGCCCTCTCTTTCTCATCGACAAGTTGACAACAAGCACCACACACAATCCCTTCCTCATCCAAGGCTAACAAACAAAAACTTCATCATCAGCAATGGCGGTGCTTCAATCGCTCACTTTTCCCCGCTTTTCTGCGGCTCCTTCGGCTTCTCTGACACCGATCGCAGCGCCGTCGATTTCTTCTATCCCCGGAACCGTGAAATCGGCCAGTTTACCAGCTTTTAGTGGCCTCAGGATCAGATCTGGAACCTCAACTCGCCAACTGAAAACGGCCAGGCCGGTTGCTTGTCGTGCTGGTAGAGTTGTGTGCGAGAGTCCAGACACTGCCACCAAAGGTCAGTATATCTCTCTTTGTCGAACTCGCAGTTATTTTTAATTGATTGATGACCGAAGAACGGGAAATAGATCTCCTTTTGATTTTTGGGATTATCTTCTGAAATATGCCAGTAAGGATAGCGCAATCTAAGATTTTGGTCCTAGTCTTTTTTTGGGTACTTTGTTGGTCTTGAATCTTGACTGTGACTTTGATCTGGCGCCTCTGGACTTGATAAATTCATGATCGTAACGTTTGTGTGATTGAGTGGATGGTATTGTCTGATTAGCTTGAGTTGACTTTTTTGTGTCAATTTTCCCATTTGAACCAAGTCATTAAATTCAACCAAGGATTTGTCCTTTGGTTTATGTTTTCTCCCTGTTTAGAGTATGAATTGAAAATTAACTAGTAAGCCTGTTTATTACGCAGTATAGAATGTCAAATTTTGACATCCGATTTTCCAAAAAGATTTGTATGCTTGCTGGTTCACATCACTGAACTGGCGGCATCCAGATATTCCAGTAAACTTGCCTGGAACTGATTTAGGACCAAATCAACAGTGTAGCTATTTCTCTTGACGATAAAAAGATTTTATCAGATATTTATAAGACATCCCTTTGTACACATGTGGGCTACAATCTTGTCCATTGCTTGGTTGTGGAGTTCTACTTGTGGAGATTGCAAACATAGGATTAGCTATTTATTTCAATAGTATCATATGATTCATATTTGATGTATATAATGCATGCAGTAGCTTTTATTGATTAAAAAAATTCACAATTACCTTGTTGCTTGTTTGTTCGATGTGAACCTTCAGAATGATGCCTTCTTAGCATAAAGAGACATGTTCTTTTGTGGAAAAAATGCAGTGCCTTCTGTTACAGATTCAACATGGCAATCACTTGTCTTAGATTCAGACACCCCTGCCCTTGTCGAGTTCTGGGCTCCGTGGTGCGGTCCCTGTCGTATGATTCATCCAGTAATCGACGAACTGGCAGATGAGTATGCAGGAAAGCTCAAATGCTTCAAGGTAAACACTGATGAGAGCCCTTCAATTGCAACACGCTATGGAATTCGAAGCATTCCAACTGTCATAATCTTCAAAAATGGCGAGAAGAAAGACACCGTAATCGGAGCTGTTCCAAAATCAACATTAACTACCAACATAGAGAAGTTCTTGTGATCTAGGACCATACAGAGGATGAATCTGCAGTACCTCGACTTATTATTATTATTATTATTTTGGCAAGATTTTGATGTCGAGGCTTTAAGGTTGTATGTATAGCCGTTTTTATGCTACACTTGTATCTTCTAGTACTGTGCTTCTGGTTGATGTTAGTTCTCAAGTTCTTGTACACTAATATGCATGAATTGTTGGTGTTCTGGCGTTGCATCTTTGTTGATGCCTTTTTCTTGTGATGGCTCTGCTCTCTTCATGCTCTTGCTGAAGGTTTTGAAGCCTTTGTCACTTCCTGAAGGGAATGAACTCCTTTATCACGCTCTAATAGAGCTCCTCTTTTGTCATAGCAATCTATATATATTCAGTCATATTTTAACAGAAAAAAGTATGTGAAATTTGCAACCAATGTTTCGTGATCAATCATATCAATCCCATGATGTCCGTGAAAATGCGTGGACAATTGTACCCTCCATGGCATGGACAATTGTCCCCTCCATGGCATGGACAATTTTGCATTCCACATCATTAGGCCCTCGATAAAGAATATACTTAAAAACTTTGTAACTATTTGATTTGGAGATCTAGCTTAGAAAATAACCTAATGATATTTTATCTAACCTATTTGAATTTTGAAATTAAAAATCTAACCCAAAAAAAAACTAATTGATGACAGGATAAGTAACCTATTTGAATTTTTAAATTGTAAATCTAATAAAAAAAACATAATTGATGATAGGGTTGGTGACGTTATTGTGGTGACAACATATCCACAACAATTGATGATGATATAACCGATGACAATACACAATGCAATCATTGACAATATCGTTGATGACAATCTTGTTAATGATATACACTTGATGACAATGTAATTAAGGACAATACGATCTATGACACAACTCAGAGATAGAGTTTTGGTGACGACGTAGTTGGTAAATTACAATTAATGACGATACACTTCTTGATGACAATACAATTAGTGACATCATATTCATTTATAATACAACGGTTGATTGTTCAATCGATTATAACACAGTTCGGTGACAAAACAACTTAATATAGTCAATGATAATATTGTTGACGTGATAATGAAAAAATATGAATTTTTTAAAAATTACAAAATCAAAATATAGAAAAGTTTTTAGTTTATATTCAAGTTTTTTCATAACGAAAATCAACAATGTCCGTCCCCCTTCACACTGATTACTGAGAAAGCAAATTGAATTTAAATGCGTTTGCGCAGGGCCCAATTAAATCAACTAGTTGGGCCAAGAAGCGGCCCAAAATCAACTATTCATCGGTGCTCGTCTCTCTCACGGCAAGAATTTTGCCAGACGAACAAACGGAGATCAATCGCAAAGACGAAACCCTTTTTCAATTTCCACCGCTTGAAGGCTCCAATTCGCAGAGGAAGAAGAGAGAGAGAGAAAGACGAGTTCGAAGAGGTTCAGTATGGGGAGAGAGCGAGAGCGAGAGCGAAAGAAAGAGAAAGACGAGGCTTTAGAGGAAGAGGTAGGAGCTATAGACAGAGAAAATGGCAAACGAGAAGATACAAAATCCAAGCGGAAAATAGAGCACAGCTCGGATTCAGAGTCCGAAAGTGAATCGAGCCAATCTGAAGAAGAGAGGAGGCATAAGAGGAGTAAGACAAGACATAGAAGCTCCAAACGAAGGTCGCGAGGGCGTCACAGTGATGATTATTCGGATTCAGATTCAGGTTCTTCGTCGTATGAGTCCGATTCAGATTCAGAGGAGAGGGGAAGCGAAAGTGAGGAAGAGAGGAGGAGGAGAAAGAGAAAGGAGAGGAGGAAGAGAGAGGAAAGAGAAAGGGAGAAGGAAAGGAAGCGAAGAAGGAGGGAGAAAGAGAAGAAAAGAAGGAAGAGAGAGGAAGACGATGATAAGAGAAGGAAGAAGAAGAAAGAGAAGAAGGATAAAGGGAAGAAAGGAGCTGTCACGAATTCCTGGGGAAAGTATGGGATAGTCAAAGAGGTTGATATGTGGTGAGTTCTTATCTCCTAATCCTTGAGTAGTGTTGCTTGTTGAATGATCACAAAAAGATTATTTGGTTTTTTCATAGGAACAAGAGACCCGAGTTCACTGCTTGGCTATTGGAGGTGAAGGAGGTGAACTTGGAAAGTCTGCCCATTTTTGAAGAGAAGAAGATGTTTAAAGAGTAAGGATGATGTCAAAGTTCTTATTATGTTCATCCTTGTTAAGAAACCTGACTTCAAAATCATGTTTCAGGTACATGGAGGACTATAATACGGCTACCTTCCCTTCAAAGAAGTAAGCTTGTGCTAGATTATTGGATAATTTTTAAAAATGAAATAGTGGAAATATATCATTTGGTAATTGTATCATTAATATATATATGCATACCATTTGTTATTGATATATAATGCTAAGATCAGACAGTTTTGTGCTTTATGAATAACTTCTTGTTACACTCCAATCTTATTACTTTCAGAAGTTGTTCCCTAGTGTTTGTTCACGAGCTTATTTTTTCTACAAATATTGGAATCAATACCTTATAACTTGAGCATGATATCCTTGTAAATTGTTTGCATGTATCAATAACTTGATGATATTGCCATCATTATGTTATCAGGTACTATAATCTTGATGCCTATCACAAAAATAAGATGGAGAAGGAGATGATGAAAGGCTTGAAGAGAGTAGCACCAACAGAACGCACTGTATTTAATGATGAAGAACAACGGAGGTTTGTTGTTCACTTCTTTCAGCTATCATACAGGATTTTTTTTTCCCTTTGAAAAGTAAAGAGGCCTTTCTTTTTTTTTTTTTAAAATCTTCCATCTCAGATAGCCAGAAATAAATTTGCATAAATGATAAATCAATAGTTGCAGATTGCCCTTATAAGTTCTTGTTTTCATAGTGTAAAGGAACATGCTTTAATTATGGAGGGCTAAGCAAATCATGTTAGACTTTACTGTTCTATAGGGGTCTCTCATCTATGGAAGAGAGGTGATATATATGGCGTTGTCAGCTATAGCTGTTGTTTATGAGTGTTAGCTTAATTAGAATGATCACTCATATCTCTCTTCACCTTCCTTCATGACCCCCCCCCTCCCTCCCCCATCATCCCACATTTTAAGTGAAACCAAGAGGTTTGGACCTCACTTACAGCGAAAAAAGCGAGGAGGTGCTTTGGGCTTAAGCATGGGCACCTCCTCGCATTATGTTTCTAAAATCTGCCATAGACTCAAAGATCAGACTTTTAAAATACTATGTTTTATGTTTCTAAAACTTAAAATTGAATCAGAGATAAATTAGGATCAATTGTACAAAATTGATAATGACACCCAAATGATCATAGATAGATTAACTTCTTTTTTGTAACTAGCATTACCTTCCGTAAACCATGAAGCATGTTAAATCACCAATCGGAAATATGCATAATTATTTATATTATACTATGGAAAACTAATGAAACTCACTTTTGTCCATGACACACACTTTATTAGCTTGAATTGAGCTCAATATAGCTCCTCACTTAAAGAAGCGCAAAGCAAAGCATTACTTCTTTATTCATTTTCCAGGCATTTGTCCTGCTGTGATGTTAAACATCCTGCATTATTGAGCAAGTACATATGTTTTTTTACAGTGAAGTTTTCTTGCTTTTAATGTAAAATCCTTTGCAATGCCTTTCAGACTAGAAATGATGCAAGTGCGCGAAAAACAAAAACAGCAAGAGGTCGAAACATTAAAAGATGCCATGCGGAGTGGAATGGTAGGATCCTTTATTGTCAAATATCACGAGTTTTGTATTAGCAACTTGTTGCTTATAATAAATCTGTCATATTTCAGGCACAAGCAATGAAAGATCAAGCTCGGCTCAAGGAAGAGATGCAATACCTGTATAAAATTGGAAACTACGAGGTTCTGTTAATCAATCTATTTATATTTGATTTAGGGAGTCGCATTCTTCTTAATTTACTGAAGCATACTTCTTACTTTCCAGGCTGCGGCTGTTATTCAAAGGAAGTTGGACCCAGATGTTGCCATGTAGAGATGCTGTGTATGCATATATTCCGGATGAGTTAAAATACAATTGGATATTCTGAAGTGCTATATGGATGAGGCCAGACCAAAAGAAAGAATGATTCCATGGATACACACGAGGCAGTTTTGTCTTACAATGAATATGAACCTCGTCAGTCACAATCTCCTCCTGCCGCTTCTCCTTACTGTAACTCAGTTGATAGTGTCTCTCCTCTCCTGTCTCGATGAAGTAGTGTTGAATTTAATTTACATCTATTTAGAGATGCATATCTGGTTTTGTCGGAAACTACTTTTGATCGATATGTTTGGCTTTTCGTTTGTGTTATTTTGGCCTGGATTTGTTGGAAACTACAGTTGATAGTGTCCCTCTCATGTCTTTGCATAGAATTATTGCTTTTAGATATTTCTTCATGGTCTTTTCAATGTACGAAAAAACCTATATATCGTGAAACAAGATGGTAGCTATGAATGCATGCTGGGTCAGCAAGTTATAAGGTGTATTGAGGTTTGGACCAAATATTGGTTTACATGTTTATAGAATAGTACTCATTGGAATTTCACATTTCCGGTGCGTAATCTGGGTAGTCATTTTACAGATTCTGTACTTAATTTTTAATTTATTTATTTTGGAAATACTTTGCCACCACGAAGAATTGGAACATTTTTGCTGAAATTCAATGCCCCGATGTGAAGATGGTGGAATGGTGGAACAATCCTTCTTAGGATTTTATTGGATTGTGGGGTGTCTAAAGCCATACCATCCAGACATGGAAGACCCTAAAGAGGCGAGGCCACCGGCAAGGATGACGAATTCTTTGTCTTCGGTCGTAGGGTGCAAGCGAAGGAAGACAGGAAAGTTGTAAGATTTGATGGGCTTACGATCTCCGAGTCTATATAAGATTCTCATGGTTCAACTCACGATTTTATGTGATAAAAGTAATCGAAGTTTACTAATTCGTTACAATATATTTGGGGCAGTTTGGTTGCAACTCCGGGACATAAAAAAAAACAAATCTAGTGTACACAAAATGTGTTTTCATTGTCCTATTTTGTTCCTTAGGATGGATGCTCTCACATTTGCTAAATGTGTATACTTTGTCCTATTTAGTTTCCGTACATATAGTATTAAAATTATTGAAATTATACTTCAATTACTTAAAATCACGTTGAATAATTTCAAAACATTTGATGAATGAGAGTGTTTATATAGAGACTAAATTTATTTTTATTTTTTGAGTTGAAACCAAACAGGTTAAGTTAATTCGCAAGATTTAGCATTAGGGATTCTCAGAATCATGATCCAATCTTCATCAAAATACGAAAGGAATCAGGGGTTCTCAAAATCCATTACTCATAACCCATTAATCTTCTACATTATCATGAACATTGTATGCCAACGATCTAAAAACCGTGAGCAAGCATAAACCCAAATCAAGATTGAATTTGCTATTTTGTTCACACCAATTGTATGAGCACAAAGCAATAAAAACGTACAGGGTTCTAGTGTTAGACTTCCATTATTATAAGCATCTAATTCTATTTGTCTCTAGTCTATAAAAACCCACAACCCACTTCATGATTTACACCACCAATAAAAAACAATCATATAACAAACATGGTTTCTGCAAAGCATTTGACCATCTTTTTCTTTCTTTTACTCAGTGTCAACCTTTCCTTTGCACGCAGTTTTTCCTCTATCGATGACATTGCTCCTCAACCAACTGAACCAACTGCCCATTTTCTGCCACTCACTCCAGCCGCCAGCGGAGACGTTACTGACAAAGATCCAATCTTTCACACAGAACCTTATCTACCGAGTCCAGAATATTGGCGTGAAGTTACCGAGCTAGCGGCTGCTCATCACGGCAAGTCTGATATTCACAAACCTAAATCGCCAGCTTATTACCAGGAGCTTAATAGTCGACAAGTTTACGTAGAGGAGCCGCCTCCAGTCAAGGTTAACTAATTTGGAAAAAGGAAGCAAAAGATGAGACTCCATTGATGTTAAGTTTTAGTTTTTATTGAAGTGAAAGGAGTCATCTTTCATTGGAACCAAGAGCTTGTAGTGTTATAATTACAAGCTAGGAATTCATAAAATAAGGTTCCAAACTTGTGTAATGCAGAATGGTTAATAAATTATACTACTTCGGATTAAAAAAAGATTGATTCTTGATTATTTTTCATTTATACAACCAATGTCCTTCAAATTCTGTGCTGATATGGATAATGGCCAGTATAAGAAAGTGAAGCTTGAATCTTGAATACTATGATGAAGCATTAAGGATTTGAGTTAGAATAAATTATGAAAAATTAAGCTGCTTTTTTTTTGTTTGTAATAAAGGATGTAGACCACCATTACACAAGACGTCATGTTTGTTGTTCGTAAGCCCACGTTTATTCTCCACATTAAAAGATTTCACTTATATTAATTGTTGTGTTTAGTGTCTTGCAAGCTCTTTTTTTAAAACGTAAGTGAATTGGAATTAATCCTTTCCATGAGTGGTGTATTCTTATGATATATTTACAACTGAGAATATTTAGTTTGTGATATGCATAATTGTTAACCGGCGGAACAAAGTGTCTCAAATGAATAAGCTTTGACACTTATACCGTTGATTTTTTTGAAAATAAGTTTGATGTGAAATAAATTAAAAATATATATAAAGCAAAATAAATTGAACCATGAGGTAATCTAGAGGAATTTTAAAACTTAGTGAATAACAAGAGAAAAATCTAAACTTTAAAAGAATGTCAAGACAAAAAACTCTTTATTTATTACCTGATTAACAAGTGTAAAATAAATTGCGTTATATCAAACAATACTTGTGAATTGTGATGATTTTCGTCTACAATAATAACACAATTAATTAACACACATTATAAATACTAGTGAAAATAGATATATTCATAATATATGCACGAGTTTGTATGGTCATACAACGCAAATACACAAAACGATTAAAAAATTAAAAAAAAAGTGTATATGCACATACATTAATTCAAATAAAGACATAATGATTCAAACAACAAGATGACTTATATAAAAAAATATATGCATGCACAAATACGTTCATTAATACACCTACATTCTACACATACATTAATCAAACATCATCAGATTTATTAACCATGCACGACTACTTTCATTCGTTCAAATACAAATTGAAATTCAAACAACACGGGTTTGTGCAGCAATACGTTTGTGCACTTCGTGCAACTTACATATATTATTAATGGCTGATCAAATGCTTTGTGGAGCATAACACGTTCGTGTAGAAAATTATATATGTAACTAAAGCTTGATCCAATGTTTGGTGCAACAAAGTTATATACGTATACGTAGCTCGCGTTGTATTTAATGATAATATACACTTTAAGATATACACGATTTTGTGCAGTCATACAACACGAATATATCTCTACGTTGAAGAACATATATGAATGTTGCTGGCATGAATCAAAATTTATCTTACGTCAATATTGTTCGTGCACATGAATTAATAATATTGAATTAATTTATACCCTTTTTTTCCCAATTTGTATTCCGGTTATTTGAGTGGGGTAAGGTAGACCGCACCAAACTAGTCGGATACCGCTTTATGGACATCATTATGCGAAAAAAGTTGCATACAACTTATTCTAAACAATGCGACTTTTTTTATATATAAAAATAGTTTCGCATACCGGTGTATATAAACAGTATGCAACACCAAGAATTAATAAAAATAAAATAAAAAACATTTGAATGACCATTGTCCAGAAAAGAGCAAATAATCACATTAAACAAAGTTACACTTCAAAATTAACAACAATCCATTACTATTTCATACAATGATACAAGAAGTGATGTTTTGTGGGTAGGCTGCAATAGCTACTCCAGTTGCCCATCCTCTACCGGTCTCCAAGTAAAATACCCTCCTCGCTCTTATAAATTACAATCTCCCATTTCTAATGGCAGTTCTACATGAACTCATTTGACACCTCAAGCTCGAGCTCAACTTCTACAATTTCATGCTCATACGAGAAATGCAATTCTGCGTCACAATACTCGGACTCTCAGTGCAATACTGAGAACAATCTTTGCAACTACCAGTTTCAGTATGGAGATGGGAGTGACTCGTCGGGTTACTATATTAATGACGTTTTGCATCTTGATACTGTTACCGGAACAACCAACAGCACAAGCAACACTGCACATATTATATTCGGGTATGCTTTTGAAGTTATACATTTGCCTTAAGAGTATCTTCCCTATAATCTGGAAAAAAAAAGAGTTCAATGGTGAAGTAAAGAGGTATGAGATGATATCAATCCCTCAGTCACATAAACGAGATGAAAACAAGCTACATTTATCTTTAGGGCTCGTTTGGTATCGCTAGGAATCATTTCCGGCAACGGAATGATTTCAAATCAATCAAAAACTATGTTTGTTTAAAAGTCTTTTTATACATAAAACTAACCTAATCTTTTCCATTTTCATTCCTTCCCTTTAACCGATTCCATTCCGTCACTACAACCAAACCGCGGGCACTTAATATATTTGCGGACTTGCTCAACAATATTTCTTTCAGGATCAACGTACAAAGATGAAAATAGGTACAATCGATCTCAATCATGATTTTTCTTCTATATATTGACAGGGAAATATGTCAGTTCCTCCCTGAGAATGCTAATAGACTAATAAGTTGCCATTTATCCTGCAACATATATAAATAGGGGAAGGGTCATATGGCAACTTAACATTGTATAGAAACACTCTTACCATGAAAACTTTGATTTTTAACCCTTAGATCTAGTAAAAAATCTAATTAACGGTAGAGTTAAAACAATGACAATTTTGTAATTAATACTAAGAATGTTGTCTTTCATAATGTGATTGTCTCACTCATACAGGTTGTTGGACATACATTTTTGGTATAAAATGCATCAAGGACATTACAAATGTTGAGTAAAACTTTAGCAATGAATAGATGTATCACCACTGTACTAAAATAATTGATTACCCTCATAAAATGTCATACCGGCCAATACATAGTCCTATCATGGAAATAATTTGTTTTAAAACAGTTACTGAAGTGTAACTTACTGATCTTATCAATTGCAGCTGCCAAATAAACTCCTATATTTACTTTAATGAATCTATAAATGAAAATTTTAACAAAGAAAACTCATAAAAAATACAAATAATCTTTAAAAAAATGTATAAAATGCACTGAACGTGACCTTCAGATCTTCAGTCTGACGCTCTCCCAACTGAGTTATCCCCGCTTGATGATTTAACACAATGATAGTATTTTAATAAAATTTGACCGATGTGTTTAATGTAATTTAGCTCATCAAGTAGAATTTTAGAATAGGAATGACAATCTCACCGACATCTTATAGGTGTTGACAAACATGTCTTGGATAAAACGGGTGAACATCTATAAACACGAAGGTGGAGCACGGGATTATGCAGGTGATCAGACGGGTCAAATACGATTGGACAATTAGATCCATCACCCATTTAAAATTTATTATAGAAAGATCTTTTCATATATAAGATTGACTTGAAAATTGTAAAAACCTTTATACTAAGAATAATTGTTCATTTCTTACAATTTGCTCCAACCTCTATTGTTCCTCTCTTATGCAAACTCCGACTCCTCACTCCGGCCCTCTAGTGAACTACACTCTAACTCCCTCCCTTTGGAAACTGCAAATCTTCCCTCCTATGAACTTCGAGTCTAGCCTCCTTCCTAATTTTTTAAATCCGAATATAAGTTCTTGTTGTTCATTTTCCACACGTTTTCTCCTCTACCGTAGAGGAGAACGATATATAACACCATTACACAAGACCTCATGAATTCTAATGGAAGTTGATTAGAGATAAACGATGTATAACACCATTACACAAGATCTCATGAATTCTAATGGCTTTGTAGGTGATTTCACACATTATGAAGCTAAAACGACGTATTTGAGGATCAAGCCTCAAAGTGGATACATTGGAGAAAGCATACGTGCACGGGAAAACCACAAATAGTTTGTGTAGACATCTATTCTTCGAGGCTTGAACCCGAGCCTGAACCGACCCGTCGGCCCCGTTTGACACCGCTACCAAGAACCGAATTAAACCGACCCTTTATGACCCGAGAACCGAGACTACCCGATAACTGTTATAACCCGAACAATCGATATCCGGTCCAAACCAACCTGACCCGAAACAAACCGATTATTCACCAAGACTTTTTTTGACCCGACTCATTCAACCCGAGCCTGTTATGACCCGACCCGATGGCCCGTTTAACACCTCTACCTACGGCCACATCAGAAGCAAATAGAATGCAAATTTTCGTACTCCAGTCTCAATCTTTTGCCATTAAGAATGACTTCTCTCATTATATGGTCGCGTGAGATCAACCTTTATGCAGACACACACAAACCTTTCTCTAGCTAAGTTGAGGGTGTTTTCAATTTTTCATCGATCTTTAGTGGAGTACATGTACCAATCATAGATGCAATCACTATCGGTATGTTACTGTTATACATAGAGAAAGGTAAACGTACCTGAGATCGAACCCACACTCCTGTCGTAGTGATTATAAACGAGTAGGGATCAAACGAAGGATTCCAGATTCCACTGTTGCATTAGCATGTAACCCTAGTCCAAGAACCACTAGGTTTTCTCGGAGTATAGTCAACCTCTTCCATGCATTGACTCCAATTAAATAACATCGTACTCCACAAAGATGCCAAATCTGGTGATTTGTGTGGCGGCTTGGATGACAAATGGCAGTACTGTGCTGAATTTAATCGCTATTCTCCCAAAATTAAAGGTCTTGTGAACTAAATGATTTTTTTATTTTTTTTTGAAATAAGACATTTTGTTTGAAATATATTAATGGGACAATTGCTAAAACAATTTTCACACAATAGGTTACTTACCGTATTGGATTCTAGCGTTAGATTTCGAGTACTACAAGCATCTATTTCTATTTGTCTCTAGCCTATAAAAAGCCACACCCCTCTTCATGCTTTACACCACCAAACAAAGAATCATATAACAAAAATGGTTTCTGCAAAGCATTTGACCATCTTTTTCTTTCTCTTACTGAGTGTCAACCTTTCCTTTGCTCGCAGTTGTTCCTATTACCATTACATTGAGCCTGACCCAATTGAACCAACTGCCCAGAGTCTGCCACTGACTCCTGCAGCCACCAGCGGAGAGTTTCACCCAAGTCCTTATCTGCTACGGAGTCCAGAAGATGGGCATGATGCTACCGAGCCAACAGCGGCTCATCTCGGCAAGTCTGAATATATTTATAAACCTAAATCGCCAGCTTATTACCAGGAGCTTAATGGTTGACAAGTTTACGACGAGCCGCCTCCAGACAAGGGTGACTAAATAAAGGGCAGCAAAAGATGAGATTCCATTGATGCTAAGTTTTACTGTATAAAGTGAAGTGAAAGGAGACATCTTTCATTATTGGAACCAAGAGCTTGTAGTCTTATAATTACATGCTAGCTAGGAATTCATAAAATAAGGTTCCAACTAGTGTACTGCAGAATGGTTAATAAATTATATACTACTTCGGATTAAAAAGATTGATTCTTGATTATTTTTCAATTATACAGCCACAGAATATGGATAATGGTATTTTTATACATTTTGGTTCATAAGATTTTTATATATTGATGAAATTCTAATTCATAAAAACCCCAATAAATATAAGATTCATTATTGTCATAACAAATATCATAAATGATAGAAAATAAAGGGTTTATTTAGAAATAAAAATGAAAATATAATGTTTAAGAAATGAAAATTAGTCTAAATTACCCTTTTGTCTATCTTCATCAGCAATATAATAATCCTGGTGAAGATCAAATGTATCATCTTCTACATCTTTATTATTCGAATCAGCTTGCATTAATCTTTTAATATTGTAAATAGTGAAGAAGGAAAGTGAAGCTCCAATCTTAAACATTGTGATGAAGTATTACGGATTTGAGTTAGAATCAAGTATGAATAACTAAGATAATTATTTTTTGCTTCATGATGATATTTTGATTACTTATGCATGTTAGATATGTTCACCTTTGTCTGTTATAATTCATCAAGACAGTAATGTGTTTTTACAAGAAATGTATCACAGGTGAGATTTAGAAATATTGATGCTTCACGAGTGAAGTGTGATGAGCAAATTACGGATGTCCATAACAAATGTATTTCCATGCTTTAACACAACCGATATGCTGCAATCAAGACACAAAACCACACACTTAAACTACAAAATAAACTCACCACTCTTCACATTTTATTATTCTGAAGATTTTCAATACATAATACACAAAATTATAATATAATATCTTTATAAACAAAATCTGTACAAAATATTTACAATGAACTAGTTACAAGAAATTCACAAACTAAAAACCACAGTAGATGAACAAGTTATTTTTAGTCCGGTCTATTTCTGGACATGACCAAAAAAGATTGCGAGATAATAAACAACAGTGATAATCTGTCACTTGATGAGAACAAGAATGTTGTGACATACATTATGTATATGTTGGAGATGTACGTACACACAATGAATAGATTAATATTAGTGTAATATCCGTGTTATGCATTCATTCATTATTTTTTATTTAAAATAAATCAAAAACTATTATTTTAAAAATTACTATATTTAAAATTTTTAAATATTATATATAAATAAAATTTTAAATAAAAAATATAAAACAATTAGTGGTTTAGTTATTATATACTACTCCTTTGTTCTCAATACTTTATATTAGAGGAACAATCATACATATTAAGAAAATTAAAAATAGAAGGTATAATATTTATTGTTGTATTATAATTTAAAAAATATATATAAAAATAATGGTAGAATGAAGACATTTAGTGACTTATATAGGTAAAGTGTGTAAGAAAATAAAGACATTGATGACCGAGTCAGGAATTCGGATCGGGGGCTTGTCTGTTGTCGCATGAGTGTTGTCGCATGAGTCGGGCTTTGGGTCGGACGAGTACCATTTTCGTGTAAAAAGAAAAATTATATATATTAAATATATAATAAATAAAATTATAACACATAAATTAAAATAGCTCAATTGCTGTGGATATTTGAACCTTACGTTGAGGTCTCGGGTTTGACTCCCACATTCCACTTTTATATTTAGAACATATTTTACATATTTAACTTATTTAAAAAATAAAACGTGCTTTCGGGCCAAGCTCAGCGGTCCAGATGGGCCTACATCATGTCCGTACCCGTCCGACGGACCGGGCTCAACAACTCAGACATACCTACCTTATGTGCAGCCATACCCACTCGTTTTCTCGGTTGGACAAACATTCCTCATTTACCCAAGTCTAATCTTGAATCATTATTGTCGAAACTAGTTCTGTCTTAAACTGTAATATTTTGGTTCGGTTTGTATCTGAACCGTAGTATCCCGATCATGAATCATTTTTCCCCCTTTAATTATGTATATTTCCAAAAATAACATTAGTTACGGTCCGGGTTTAGACCGAACCGTATCAAAGCATATAGTATTTGTCCAAAAACCCAAAAACGGATCATTACATACCATATTTTTTTAATTGACAGGAATTAGAATTATTTGTTTACGAAAACTGGTGTATTATAGGATATTTTTATAAATGAGAATATTTAGTTTGTGATATGAATAATTAATTTGTTAATGTATGGAAGAGATTGTCTTAAATGGATCAACTTGTTAATTTCACCGTTGATTTATCTAAAAATACGTTTGATGTGAATCGAATGTTTTTAAGTTATAGCACAACTCCTAATATCGTGTAGTTGTTAACATTCATTTGCATTGCTTTTTATCCATCAATTAATCGTGAATACATTATATATACTTTTAATATACCGAAACGACTACCATTATTAGTATCAAATCAATAGTAAACTTACGTTTCTGTAATGTGCTGAAGACATTTGTCTCCACCTCATGAGTATTAATCGGGCTACTAAACCGTAGAAAAGAAGTTGTTTGTCTTATAGAGCTTTTCCAAAATAATAAGAAATTGCAAATTAATTCTAATTTTAGGTACGAGTAAAACTTAATTATGAGAAATTAAAATTAAAATTAATGAAAATAGAACCCGTAATTCCAAACTATGACTCATCCTGGACAATATAATTTCTACGGATATTGATTTTAACATTAATAAAAAGTGGACCTGTGGTTCAAAACTGCGGGTGGACAACTATAAACATAAGGGTGGAAGGATGGAACAAGGGGTTATGCGGGTGATAAGACGGTCATATACTATTGGACAATTAGATTCACTACCTATTTAAAATTTATCATAGAAAATCTTTTAACAAACAAGAAATACGGCATACATAAGTTTATAGTAAGTTATCATATTATTCAACGCAGAGAAAAAACTACAATATAATAATATATAGCGTAACTAAACCCTAAGGTTATATTTGAACGCTATATATAAGACCGGATTCTAAAAAAAGACTCAGACAAAAAATAAGCACAAATCAATCAATACTTAAAACCTTAATACTACAAAATAATTGTTCATTTGTTACAACTAGCCTCCTTCCTAATTTTTCTTATTCTGAATAAATAACTTATTTTTAGTAATTTTCACACATTTTCTCCATTACTAAAAAGGATGAGTCTAAAAGAATAAGTCAAAATCCGTTACTCATTATTCGTAGTCCCAAGTTTAATTTATTCTCCACATTAAACATTTCATTTTATAATTAGTTGTCAATATCATTGGTTTGACATGCCTACTTTTTTTATTATTTTTTTTTATTTTATCATAAAAGAATTGAAATTAATCACCGTGAAATGGTGCATCCTAAGTTATCTTAACAAATGAAAATGTTTAATTCATGAACTGCATAAATATCAACCGGTAAAGAAATATGTGATATAAATTACACCATATTTGTCTGAAGATATACTTGGCGTGAATTGAATTGAGTTGAGTTGAATTTTGTAAGTTCTTGAAAAAGACATTTTGTGTGAAATTTATTGACGGAACAAATACTAAAATAATTTTGACACAATAGGTTACTTACCCAAGAAAACGAGCACGATTGTAGCGGTACATTTCCAGTATTACAAGCATTTATTTCTCTTTGTCTCTAGCCTATAAAAGACACATCCCTCTTCATGCTTTACACCACCAAACAAAGAATCATATAACAAACATGGTTTCTGCAAAGCATTTCACCATCTTTTTCTTTCTCTTACTGAGTGTTAACCTTTCCTTTGCTCGCAGTTGCTCCTCTATCGATGACATTGCTCCTCAACCAACTGAACCACCTGCCCATATTATGCCACTCACTCCAGACGCCGGCCGAGACGCTACTGACAAAGATACAATCTTTCCCCCAAGTCCTTATCTGCTACAGAGTCCAGAAGCTACGCGTGATGTTACTGAGCCAACGACGGCTCATCTCGGTAAGTCTGTTGATAATGCAGCAGCTGATATTTATAACCCTAAACCGCCAGCTTCTACCCAGGAGCTTAATGGTTGACAAGTTTATGGAGACGAGCCGCCTCCAGACAAGGATGACTAATGGGGAAAATGGTAGCAAAAGATGAGACTCCTGTTAAGTTCTATTTTTAGATGAAGTGAAATTAAAGGAGTCATCTTTCATTGGAACCAAGAGCTTGTAGTGTTATAATTACAAGTTAGGAATTGATAAAATAAGATTGTAAACTTGTTTACTGCATAGTTAATAAATTATACCACTTCGGATTAAAAAGATTGATTCTTGATTATATGGATAATGATATTCTTATTCACCTCTGGTTTATAAGATTTTTATAAGTTGGTGAAATTCTAATTGATAAAACCCAACAAATATAAGATTGATTGCCTTTTCTCTATCTACATTAGCTATATGATAATCCTGGTGAAGATCAAATGTATCATCTTCTACATCTTTATTATTCGAATAAGCTTGCATTAATCTTTTATGTAAATAGTGAATAAGATGATCGGGCTGGTGAAGCTTTGATTCTTGAACACTATGATGAAGTATTAAGGATTTGAGTAGAATCAAGTATGAATAACTAATATAATTGTGAGATTTCAGTGGATGAGATATAAAACGAATTGGTCATGGAGGAGTAGTTCACGAGTATACTAACTAGACCCGTTATTGCGTTATTATATTCATAGGAACACTAATCCTCCACAATAAATTTTTTTTTTGTTTTATGATGAGATTTTGATTGCATGTAAGATATGTTCACCTTTGTCTATCGTAAATTATAATGATTTTAATGTCTTTTTACAAGAAATGTATCACAAGTGAAATTTAGAGATATTTGTATGCAAAGATTAGTAAAATATATAACTGAGTTTGATGGTAGATACTTAAATCCCGTCGTTTCACAAGCGAAGTGTACGATGAACAAATTACGGATATTCATAACAAATGCATTTCCAAGCTGTAACACAACTGATATGCTGCAATGAAGACAAAACACCGCACACTTAAACTACATATAAACTCACCACTCATGATCACAAACTAAAAATGGCTTGTTCATCTGCTATAGTTCTGAGTTTGTGCTTCTTGGCCATGTGCAATCATATTTTTCATACAAAAGGAGATGACATTAACCATAACAACTTCTCCAAGAATGATGGGATGTTTGCAGGACCAGATTCGTGGTTTACTCCAATGCCATAAGGGACGAAAGCTCCACTAACGGCGGGGCTCGGCTGGAGCTGTCCTTGTGATCCGTATAGATGTGGTTGCAATGCCCCGGGATGCGGATGCATTGATTACCCTATTGAGCAACCTCCTTGGGCGTGTCCATGTGATCCTTCTTGTGGCTGTGATGATGAAGGCTGTGGTTGTTTAGCTCAACCGCTACTCGGGCCCTCATCCCCGGGATCACCATAGCTTATGGCTGCAGGCCACCCGCGAGTGATACTCTCAGCTCGTCCGATGGATCCCCGAAAGATGTTCACTACTTAATAAAGAGTTAAATAAGAGATTGTAGGATAATAAATAACAGTGATAATTAAGTTGTCACTTGATGAGAACAAGAATGTTGTGATTGACATTATGCATACGTATTATGAAGGTATTTTGTGTAATTACAACTGCATTACTATAAATACCTAATTATATGCACAAGAAAACTCCAAAACCAAGTATAATACAAGACCTCCTTACCACCACATGGCAATTGAAAACTAACATGAATTTTATTTTTTTAATAATTTGGGTCCCCAAAAATGTTGAGGTCCTGTAGGGAAGTACTTGTTACACCGACCTTTGAGTCGGGCCTGTCTGTATCCGTGCAAAGATCACATATACCACAAGACAGTCAAACACATTGGTATAAGGTATCACTACATTAGGAAGAAAATGAAGCACAACCTAATTCAGATTCAGAAGATCAAAGGAGACTTGAAACCTTCTGACTTTGGTACAAAGATAGTCATTGTAGATGAGTTTTCTTACTGCAGGATCTATTTCCACATCAATGAAGAACCGGTTGAAGAGTTGTTGTCTATAGAAAAGGATGTTTACTAAGAATGCTACTTGACAATAGATAAAAGCGTATGAACAACGACTTTTGTTGATTCTGCGCATATTGGCCGAGTGAGGCTAGTAACTAGTGAATTGGTGGGGGTGAAATTATAGCCCAAGTAAGATAAGAGATTTGGTGACACCGGACCAACCGGGAGGTTACCATACTTGGAGTTGAAGGAGAGGAAGGGACAGGAAATGGTACTATAATGATGCATATCTACATTAGGGTAGTTAAAAGTGTTTATGAATTGCAAAGCGTGATTGAAAGGAAACCTAAGTTGCAAGATTTGGAAATGAGAATGGAGAGATTAGAAGGGCAAGTATAGTAAAACATGCACTCAAGTTAATTAAAAGATTTGTACTTATATTGGATGGTTTAACGCACGTCATTTTCTCGACAAGATAAAGTGGAGATCCCATTGTAAAGGATAGTGGGTCTACGCTGAATCCTCCAACTCTCCAAACTTAGGGTCATCTTTCATTAGAGACTGTGGAGATTGTTAATGAGATTAACTGAAGATGTAATGGCTCTTGCCAAGAAGAATCATAGAGGCATCGGTGTCACTAAGAAATGAGCAAAACTTATTATCAAATGAGTAAGTTATAACTCAATTAAAGATAAATTTTAAAATAAAAAAATAAATGCGGTGAAGATCGAACACGTGACCTTCAGATCTTCAGTCCAACGCTCTCCCAACTGAGCTATCCCCGCTCAATTATTTAATAACCTCGTTTAATTATATTTATCGTAAAGATTAACGTAAGTTAGCTCATCAAGTACGATTTAGAATGAGGATGTCAATTTCATCCGCATCCAATAGGCGCCCCGTAAAAATGGCTGAACATCTATAAACTTGAGGGTAAAACTTGGATGATGAGACAAATAGGGTACATTTGGACAATTATATCCATCACCTGTTTAAAATTTATTTTAGAAAATTCTTTTAATATGTAAGATTGATTTGAAAATTGTTAAAACCTTTATGCTTCATATAGTTGCTTCATTCTTACAATTTGCTCCGGACTCCATTGCTCCAACTCTCATGCGAACTCTGACTCCTCACTCCGACCCACTAACGAATTACGACTCTAACTCCTACCCCTTCTCCAAACATCAAGTCTAGCACCCTTCCTATGTTTTTTAATCCGAATTATTGTTACCATTTTTTTCATAGATTTTCTATTCTAAGAGTAAGTGGTAAGTCAACGTAAAAATTCTAATGGAAAGTTGATGAAAACTTTGTGCAATAATCTACTTGTTAAATGTCTTTGAACTTTGATATTTTTATAAGTTTAAAACGAGTTAAGACGGATTAAATGATTTTAGATTACATCCATTTTTTTTTTCTTCTATGTTTGCAATTTTTTCTTCTAATTTATTGTTGATTATGAAGACTTTGAGCCGTTTACTTGTCGCCATTCTTTCATTGACAAGTCTCTATTCTCTACCTTCTATCACGAGAAACGGGAAGAGTTTACACTGCTAACCTCCAATTAACTAATAATATCCTATTACAGAGTTCCTTTAACCTTTTTAAATCATCGAATTTTCCTGTGCAGTGGCAGAGTGGCGGACTCCAATGGCCCCAATTCCTCCTTTCGTTTTCCTCTTGGTTTGTTTTGTCATCAGTGTTTTGTTCTGTCATGGCTCTGCAGCCCCTGCTCTTCTTAACACATACTGCCCGAATTCGACGTTCTTCCCAGCCACCAACTCTGCCTTTCGGTTAAATCTCGAAAGCCTTCGTTCAAACCTCTCAGCCGCTGCTAACAGCTCCTCAGCCCCCGGCTTCCACAACTCCACTGTAGGCGGCAGTGGGGCTTCCTTCCCCCTTGTACGGGCTTTACTTGTGTCGTGGCGACCTTGACACGGCTACTTGCAGAGACTGCGTGACGGAAGCCGTGGTAGAACTGTCGCAGAACTGCCCACGTGCAACGCAGGCGGCAACGTGGTACGACCTGTGTATGGTAAGGTACTCCAACGCCTCCATATTTGGGGTGCTCGATGACGGATTTTCCCTTTTGTTGTGGAAAACCCAAAATATCACCACCAACGTCACCGGTTTTAATCAGGTGCTCACCGCGACTCTCCAGAAGGTGGCTACAGAGGCGGCGAGCGGTGGAGGAACGCTTAAGTTAGGCACGGAGGATGCCAATTTTAACGATTTCCAGAGAGTGTATGCGTTAGGACAGTGTACTCCTGATCTGTCAAGCGCCGATTGCTACCAGTGCTTGCAGAAGGGTATTAATCAACTCCCTGGCCGCTTTCAATAGGACCACAGGTGGTGGTGATACCAGCAGTGGATCGCGAGGTACCTTATTTAATCTTGACATTATTTTAGTCTTTTAAATTACATGTCTCAATGTTAACAACCCGTTTACCAACAGGGAAAAAATCCAAGGTGAATATTGGAGCAATCGCCGGAGCAGTAGCGGCGGGGCTGGTGCTACTTGTAGGTATCTTCTATCTGATCACCAGGAAGAAGGAGAAGATACATGTAGAAGCTGACGATAGTGGTAAGTAATTGAAATTCTTTTTAAGAGTCAAATGAAAGGCTTATAACACTTTAATTAACCCTTCTCCTGCTGTGTGATAGTATTAGTATATGATGATTTTACAACTGCCGAATCCTTACAATATGAATTCGCCACGCTTGAGGCTGCCACAAATAACTTTTCTGACAAAAATAAACTCGGAGAAGGTGGATTTGGTGGTGTCTATAAGGTGATAATTAATCTCGATCTGATTTAATACAAAACGAACAGTTATTCATACATGCTAATTGTTCTATACTTACAGGGTACGTTGCCAAATGGCCAAGAAGTAGCTGTGAAGAGGCTGTCGAGGAGCTCGGGCCAAGGAGCACAAGAATTTAAGAATGAGATCGTTTTAGTAGCAAAGCTTCATCACAGAAATCTTGCACGTCTGGTCGGATTTTGCCTGGCAGGAGATGAGAAGTTACTAATCTATGAGTATATACCTAACAAGAGCCTCGACTCCTTTCTATTTGGTATGATGTACAGTAAACTCAGATTTGATATTATTAGACTTAAAAATAATGCGTTTTGAGATGTGTAAATTTTATATAGACCCTGAGAAGCCAGGGCAATTGGATTGGTCAAGGCGCTACAAGATCATATCGGGCGTTGCTCGAGGGATGCTTTACCTCCATGAGGATTCTAGATTAAGAATCATTCACCGTGACCTCAAAGCAAGCAACGTGTTGTTGGATGCTAACATGAACCCCAAAATATCTGATTTTGGTATGGCTAAGATTTTCGGAAAGGATGAAACGCATGGCAACACAAACAGAGTAGTTGGCACTTTGTAAGAGTCTCCATTCAGCCCTGACAAATTTGCTTTAGTTTCTGTAAAAATGGATGATCTATATATAATTGTCTTGCAGCGGGTACATGGCGCCGGAGTACGTAATGCAAGGACAATTCTCAATGAAGTCAGATGTGTATAGTTTTGGAGTACTAATCTTGGAAATCTTAAGTGGCAAAAAGAATAGCAACTTCTACATATCAGGCTATGCCGAGGATCTCTTGAGCTATGTGAGTTTTAAATAATACAATTTTTAAGGTTAATTCAGGAATTCAAAATGTAATAGGTAGCAAGAACTCATTTACAGGCTTGGAAGCTATGGAGGGAAAGCAGGCCAATGGAGTTTGTGGATGCAACTATAAGAGGTTCATGCTCGAGTAGTGAAGTGATGAGATGCGTTCACATGGGGTTGCTATGTGTCCAAGACGACATAGATGAAAGGCCTACAATGACATCAATAGTGCTCATGCTAAACAGCCACTCGATAACGCTACCAACACCGCTACAACCTGCGTTTTTTGTCCGAATCAAAACATATTCCCAAATTCCGGCTGATAAATCCACCAACATATCGGCTCCAGTTTCAGTAAACGACGTTTCCATAACCGAAATTGATCCACGATGAGGATCATTAGTAGAAAAAAATTCAAAGAAAGGTCTCAAAGGTATTGCTTGTTGGGCGGCTGATATGGATTGTGGAGTATGCAACGGGGAAGCTCGAAACTGTCAACAATGAAGAAGGATTTGTGGAGGTTTCGATCACCGAAGTTCCTCTCTTATATCAATATAACAACATGATTTTTGGGTCTAAAATGAAGAAATTGTGGACATTGTCTCCTGGATTCGGATGTTCTGATATACGTAATCTAATATTATTCATCCTTATATTATCATTTTTCATCGTCAGCTTCAGATAGCTTCAGATATTAACTGCCCTACCCCACTAATTTAGTGGAATGATTTTCTTCCTTTTACTCAGATGAGTGCTAAAACAATTTTGACAGAATAATTCAAGGAAACGTACAGGATTCTAGCGTTAGATGTCTAGTATTACAAGCATCTGTTTCTCTTTGTCTCTAGCCTATAAAAAGACACATCCCTCTTCATATGCTTTACACCACCAAACAAAGAATCATATAACAAACATGGTTTCTGCAAAGCATTTCACCTTCTTTTTCTTTCTCTTACTTAGTGTCAATCTTTCCTTTGCTCGCAGTTTTTTATCTTTCGATGACATTGCTTCAGACGCCAGCGTAGACCCAATTGACATAAGTCCAATCTTTCCTCCAACTCCTTATCTGCTGCGGAGTCCAGAAGATGGGCATGATGTCACCGAGCCAACGGCGCCTCATCTCGGCAAGTCTGAATATATTTATAAACCTTATCTGCTACGGAGTCCAGAAGATGGGCATGATGTTACCGAGCCAACGGCGGCTCATCTCGGCAAGTCTGAATATATTTATAAACCTAAATTGCCAGCTTATTACCAGGAGCTTAATGGTCAACAAGTTCAAGACGAGCCGCCTCCAGATAAGGATGACTAAATGGAAGCAAAAGATGAGATATACTACATTGATGTTAAGTTTTATTTTGAAGTGAAAGGAGTCATCATTCATTGGAACCAAGAGCTTGTAGTGTTATAATTACATGCTAGGAATTCATAAAATAAGGTTCCAAGCTTGTGTACTGCAAAATGGTTAATATAAATTATACTACTTCGGATTAAAAAAAGATTGGTTCTTGATTATGGATGATGATATTCTTATTCAATCTCTGGTTTATAATACTTTTATTTATATTGGTGAAATTCTTATTGAATAAACCCCTACAAATATATATAAGATTCATTATTGTTATTGACAGATATCATAGTTGATGAATAATAAAGGGTTTACTTAGAAATAAAACGAATATATATATATATAAGGGTTAAGAAGTGAAAAATTAGCCTAAATTACCCCTTTTCTCTATCTTCATCAGCTATATGATAATTCTGGTGAAGATCAAATGTATCATTTTCTACGTCTTTATTATTCGAATCAGCTTGCATTAATCTTTTAACGTAAATAGTGAAGATGAGATGAAGGCAAGTGAAGCTTGAATGTTGAACACTATGATGAAGTATTAAGGATTTGAGTTAGAATCAAGTATGAATAACTAAGATAATTCCTTTTTGCTTTATGATGATATATTGATTACTTATGCATGTAAGATATGTTCACCTTTGTCTATTGTAATTTATCAAGATAGTAATGTGTTTTTACAAGAATTGTATCACAATTGAAATTTAGAAACATTGGTGACAGATATACTTAAATTTCGGGCCCGTTGTTTCACATGATGTGAAGCGTGATGAGCAAATTACGGATGTCCATAACAAATGCATTTCCAAACTCTAACACAACTGCTCTATATATGCTGCAACCAAGACAAAACATACACACTTAAACTACATATATATAAACTCATCACTCATAAAAAAAATGATGGTGTTATGTTTGTTTTAAACTCTAGGACTATCATGTATAGATCTTGTAACACTTGCATTTACCATGCATGTTGATTGAACCCTATATTTACTTATGAATGTATATGCATTAGTACGTGACTTAGAACTTATTAGATGACATATGACACTTATCATACTTAGGTTCCGTTTGGTTTAAATTCCGGAAATGGAAACGGAATGGAAACGAATCTAGTCCATACGTACACCCTTGTTCATGATGTTGTTGGGAATCATTCCTTGTTGTTTGAACTAACTGTAGTAGAATTTGATTAGTTTTAATACCCTATAGGGTAACAAAGTAGGAGGAAGCAAGTGCATTTTGCATGAAACCAACCGGAATGATTCCACGAACAAAGTACATACGTGGACTATATTCGTTTCCATTCCATTTCCGTTTCCGGAGTTACAACCAAACGGGGGTTAGTGTACTCCTTGATCATTAATATTAACGTCATATTCTTTCATTTTCATGTGAGTTCAACGTAACCTAAAGTTGCCCTAACATTTTATTGTGATCATTAGTATAATATGTGTCATATATTTGAGTTTATATGTGCTATTAACTTGCAATATGTTATAGGCCGGCTTTTGGTATATGTTGAGTATATTGTGCTCTTTGGGCATGAGGAAGTTGACTACGCAGGTGATCCGCTTCTGTTGCTTAGTGATGCACGTCTTGATCACGTGATCACTTATCAACCTTATCTAACCTTAGAATATGAGCTTGAGGCGTTGGTGAGAGCTGCATCGATTTGACATTGTTCACACATCCTCATCCAAGGGATGGGTTATCCCGAAATTGCCATGAGCCTCATATATAAATGGAAAGGTTATGTTGGGTTTGACTATAATTGACCGTAGGGGCGTAATATCCCTCCATATGTTAGGCCGTTCTTATGCAAAACTAACAAAAAACGGTCTCCAACAAAATAATACTTGAATAGTATCAAATCCTTGTTATAATGCATTACACGGTACGCTAACACCCTTACTAAAATGCACATCATATCTTGAAAGAAAGTTATGGTGGGATAAAATCACGCAATGTATTGGTATTATTATTCTCTATTTATAGGGTTACAAGAGAATATTAAGAGCATAAGAAATATTATAAAAGATGAAGATAAAATATATACTTCCTAATATAACGAGATAATATCGTTATTCATTTAATAGTAAGATATTAAAATATTCTCTTCTTTATCTTCCAATACTCCCCCGCAGTCAAAGCATGATAGGCAAACTATGCTGAAGACTGAAACATCTCATTATCTCTGTCAACAACAAGGACACCAGTAGAGCGGTAATACCACATGTAGCCGGTCGACAAACCACCAGTAGATCGGTGGCATTAGTAGATTGATTAGATCACCAGTCAATAGGTGACAATGGTAGATTTAAACGCCGATAATTTGACGGCATGCCTTTAGGTCAGCTAGTCCAATTGGACGGACTATTATCATGTCCATGCCCGCAATTACTTCTTTAAGGTCGACAAACCGATAAGTCGGGATCCCAGAGATCGAACTGCTCTGATCGATACCATAAAAGAGATTTATGGTGGGATAAAACCACGCAATGTATTGGTATTATTATTCCCTATTTATAGGGTTACAAAATGCGTATCGGAACTTGATCAAAAAACTACTGGACCCAATCAACTTTAATGGAATATCCATTCTAGAAAACATAAGGATGATATATAATCCATTCTAGAAAACATAAGGATGATATATAATAAGACACAACCAAATAAATTTGAAACTTTTGTTTCATTTGGTGAAATAGTTGGCTTGTCTGAAACAAAATAATATTTGTCAAAAAGAATATCACTAGCATCAAACAAATTGTAGTGTCTCAAATACTCTTATGAACCTATCCATTCAAAATGAAGGAAAAACAATTCTGAAAAGGGGGAAAAATAGTGAACAAAAGAGAAAGGAAAAACAAAGAGAGGATAAAATTAACGGATCACTAATGGACTGGGCAAAATTAGAAAAAGAAGAAGTTCGAGGGCACCAATCGAACAATGAAAAAGTGATGGGCAAAATTCGAAATACCCCAAACACCAGGGACACCAACCGAAATTTTCCTTAATTTAATTATCCAAAATTCTCACCTTGTTAAAAAAAATTATTTTATCATTGTGACATTTTTGCCAGAATAAATTATCCGTTATAATTAAACTAGAGACGATAATAGGCCGGGTGATGGGTAGATGTACTACTCGGCCCGTTACTAAAATCTTTCTCCTAAACTGCAAACCCTTACGGATACTTGATTTTTAAATATATTACATGAAAGAGGTTATGATAGGCATTTTTTGGAAGTACACCAGCCTTAGTGTCTTTGTAGACGAGAACTTGAAGATTTGAAAAATCATATGAATTGGCAGAAGGTAGCTCATGGCTTCACATAATTTGTAGATCATTTACAATATTTTCCTTGAAAATGCGAGTGATACCAACTTCCTAAACAATCCACAATATAGAACAAATGTTAGAGATAATCATATCAATTTTACATCGTGGTTCCAAACTTTTTAAATGTTTTTGATGACTATAAAATTGTCATCTTCCCCACTAAGTTGGTCAATTTCATGGTCAAAATTACCATATGTCTTAGTACAATGACTTTCGCCAACATTATGGCTTAGTAGGATGCATAGGATCATTCTCCATTTTGTTTTCTTAGATGCATTCATTTTTATTTTATTATAATTGACATTTCCTATTGAATTTAGAGAAGAATGGGTTAATAGGGCCTTTTTTTTGTATCGTTCATACAAACTAGGCCCTTCTATTTTCATCTTACATTTAAGTCTAAAAACAATTATTTAAAGGGGTATAAGGGGGAAAAAAACCTAGATCTCGTTATAAAAACCCTAAAATCCACCTATCCCAGCCGTATGCTTGCAATTTCTTCCATTTTCGTCGACCTTTCTTCCTCTTTCATCCGAATCTTCAACCACATATCCGGAGGCAGACGGTGTTACCTGCCAACGACATCCAATAGTCAGTAGGGGAAGAGCAGTTCGATCTGACAAATTAGTTGCGGGTGTGGAACATAATCCGAAGCCCTCCGATTAGCCAATTTTCTTCCTCTCCATCCATTAGCAGCAACGAAGCAGGTCTTCTACATTCTATGCATAAAGTGAATCTAGACACTAAGCTAGTAGGTGTTGGTGATTACAAGCTTCTCAGTTTGACGTGGTTTAAAGCCCCTGCTCCATCACCATGCATGTAACTTTGTGGGACTTGAACGACGTTAAGGAATTCAAGCTATAATAGTTGGCAATAACTTATTGTTGGTATAATGAAATGTTGACATGCTTGGAAGCTATTGTAGAGATTTGTGAACTGAAGGCTTGTCTTATTTATTGATCGGACAAAGTATTTATAACAAGAATAAAAGGTAAGATAAAGATAAATTAACAAATAAAGGATAAGTCCGATAAGAGGTCCAATGGACTGGACCTGTAATATAACAATCTCCCGGGCCTATAATCTAACACTCCCCCTCAAGCTGGAGGTGTGATTCCACAACTCCAAGCTTGAACAATAGAAACTCGAAGAGATGAAATGATGACTTGATGGACCTCTTCCCTTCATTATGTTGGTGTCGATATGACACCGGTTGGGTCATATGACGCAGGTTGATTAGCGTTCTAGGGTTTGTCTTAGGCCCTAGGACGTAGGTTGATTAGCGTTCTAGGGTTTGTCTTGGGCCCTAGGACGCATGTTAATTAGCGTCCTAGGGTTTGTCTTGGGCCCTAGGACGCAGGAAAAACAATTTTGGAAAAAAAAATTAAAAAAAACAATTCTGGAAAAGGGAGAAAAAATAGTGAACAAAAGAGAGAGGAAAACAAAGAGAGGATAAATTCAATAAAAAATGTCAATTATAATAAAATCAAAATGAACGCATCTAAAAAAACAAAATGGAGAATGCTCCTATGCATCCTACGAAGCCATAATGCTCAAATAATTAGTTATAAGTGGGGATAATGTGATAATATTTCAATGGAAAAAGCGAAAGTTATTGTACTAAGATATATGGTATTTTGACGTTGGAATTGACCAACTTAGTGGGGAAGATGACAATTTTATAGTCATCAACAACATTAAAAAAAAGTTTGGGAACCATAATGTAAAATTGATATGATTATCTCTAACATTTATTCCATATTGTGAATTGTTTAGGAAGCTGGTATCACTCACATTTTTAAGAAAAACATTGTAAATGATCTACCAATTATGTGAAGCCATGATAAAAGAATTAAAGTTGCAGTTTTGGAGAAAGATTTTAGTAACGGGTCGAGTAGTCCATAAATCAAATTATTTCGTGGATTGGGTTTCGCTTGACTGTCTACGGCCCTATTGCATGTGTGCGGGGTAAAAATTTTGTATAAATGTATCGCCATGCTATTAAGGATTTTCATTTAAGTTCTTTTCTTTCTAAGAGGTGGAATAGAATAACCCGGTTGAAGCGTAATGATCATATTCCGGCAAAAACGCCGTAATGATAAAAGAATTTTTTTTTTAACAAGGTGAGAATTTTGGATAATTAAAATAAGGAAAAATCTTGTTGGTGTCCCTGTTGTTTGGGGTATTTCGGATTTTGCCCATCACTTTTTCAATGTTCGATTGATGCCCTCGAACTTCTTCTTTTCCGAATTTTGCCCAGTTCATTAGTGATCCGTTAAGAGAAGAATGGGTTAGTAGGGCCTTTTTTTTGTATCGTTGATGAAACTAGGCCCTTCTATTTTTATCTTACATTTTTAAGTCTAAAAACAATTATTTAAAGGGGTATAAGGGGAACAAAAAAATAAAAACCAGATCACGTTATAAAAACCCTAAAATCCACCTATCCCAACCATATGGCTGCATTTCCTTCCATTTTCGTCGACCTTTCTTCCTTTTCCATCTGAAAATTCAACTATAGATGCGGAGGCAGACGGTGTTACCTGCCAACGAGATCCAATAGTCAGTTGGGGAAGAGCAGTTCGATCCGACAAATTAGTTACTGGT